>JBAJHW010000001.1:287697166-288199666 GCA_037013535.1 Intellagama lesueurii | reverse complement strand
GCCTATTGACTTCATTTTGTCATGGCTCACATGTCAGGGACACATGAACAGATTCCTGTGAAAATCAACCAATGGTATTGCTTTCCCTATTACTTTTTTTAAAAAATCTCCATCTATTGTTCTGTACAGGAAAATGCTAAATTCAGGGCAGTCCAATGCCCCTTCTGGCAAACCCTGCACAGGACCATTTTGCACGGAATTGTTACAATCCTGTGCAATCTGATGTTTCTTCTGCCCTTTCCAGATGAATCACAGGCAGGAAAGATGCCACTCTGTGTAGGAATTAATCCAGTGTCGCTTGGTATTTCTTCCAGAAGAAAATGACAGTAAAACTTCCAAGAAATCCTGCTGGGAGACATATCAGCGGGGGGGTGTCATACAAGGAACTCTCAGGTGGTGGTGGGGAACACATGATTTTCTCCTTCCTTCTTACTTTCTGCCTGAGAACGAAAGGCTGCAAAATTTGTGTCCCTTGGCTGGTCCATTTTAAATGCAAACTAACTTATTCTTCCTTTATTGTGTGCAGCTGGCTGTGGAATAATCAAGATACTTTAAAAACTAAAAGTCAAAGAAACTAGTGAGTAGTGGAGTCACAGACAATGACCATGTGTGGTATGGCCAGGACTTTTCCAGGATTGGAAGCACGTATCATTTACTTGCATGTCGCAACATCATAGGAGCTGTACTATTTAACAGTGCAGAAACATCCAAAATTATACAGATGGTTTGGCAGCTTAGGACAAAACCATAGAGAGAATAAAGAATGCTTGTTGATGTACAATATCAAAACACTAAACAAAAGACTGCAAGCAACGTATTATATGACGATCATTTATAGATGAAATTCCTAAACTGAAGGCAAAAGATATAGTTTACTAAACTTTTCACAACTTACTGGCTGGCTCTGCTCCTTCCCCCCGTTAGGCTATTTCATCAAAATGGAAGTTGGCAAAGTGTGCTGTACTCTTTGGAAGTAATGAAAAAAGATGTCAAAACTTGTTAAGGTCAGTGAGCAAAACAGCATGGATTGCATAGTATTATGGAATTATTAATTTAAAAATTTATATATGAATAAAAGCATCTGGTGAATGAATAAGAGTAATTCCTTTCACTTGGCTAATTTAAATGCCAGCTGTCTCTGTCTTCAACCATATTTTCTCATAAAAGCCTTAACACAGTCTGTCTGCTTATGAAAATGCAGAATTTATGGAAACTGCAAGGTCTAGGTGTACAAAGATTTCAGACTATAGTCATGCATGTGTAATACTTATTTGAGAAAATAATTGGTACAGTTTGCAGGATGACTGATGGATTAAATATCATATTAAGAAATACATAGGATTCGGAAAATAAAAGTGCTAGTCATGACCTTTAAAGCCCTTTACGGCTTAGGTCCAGGCTATCTGGAAGACTGTATCTCCCTATACAAGGTCCCACTCATATTAAGATCCTCAGGGAAGTGCTTTCTCTTGGTCCCTCCACTCTCACAGGCATGACTGCTTAGGATCAGAGAGAGGACTTTTCCTGTGGCTGCTCCCAGATTATGAACTCCCTCCCATTGGAGGTCCGCTTGTCTCTTTCCCTCACTTCCTTCTGGCAAAAGTACAAATGGGAGACTGAGCCTCAAGATGTATATAAATATTGACAATGCAGACTTTATTTGTATTTTAAAAGCTCAGGCTTGACACGTTTTAGCTGTGGCCTTCTTCAGGAGTGGTAGTTATGTTAGTCCATTCAGCTAAAACAAAAAAGAGACTCCTGGCACCTTAACAAGTAACAAGTTTTATTTGTCATAATCATCCTTGGATATTAAGTCAGTTTCTTCAGATGCAACTGAACATACTCAGATTCAACTGAAAACATAGTGGAAGTCCACAAAAATGCATGCCAAATAACAATTTTTAGGCTTAAAGGTGCCACAACGCTTTTTTTTGTGTAGAACATTTTGCAGATTTTTGTACAATTTCAGGCATTCACTCATTACAGAAGTGGGATAAGATCTACTTTATAGTTTACCAAAGATTAAATGTCCATTCAACCATGAAGTTTACATCCATATTATCAATTATTTTAATGCTTTCGAATGTGCACACATGGTTTTGGCGAATGGATGAGTTGAAATGCAGTCTTAATTTTCCACCCCCACCCAACATAATATCAAAATATGAGGTAAAAATGAAATCCTCAAGATATTGATGCACTGTTTCTCAGGTCGTATGGAGGAATGACGGTGTTACATATTCTTTTCATTGGAACATCTGACAGATACATAATTATTTAGTGGGCTTTTCCCCATTTGTTGTTGTTCCTGGTACCATGCAGTCTCAAATATATTCCTGTGCTGAAACCAAATGCATACATATTCTAGAGAACTATTTCACTAAATTTATGTAAGCAGTATCTGTGAGAGAAAATGTGAGGACATTTCATGATTTTACATGAAAAACACATTAGCTGCTTTTATATGAGAGAGAAGGAGCTTAATTTGATTCTGGGTTGTAATAGAGGTTAAGTATAAGCCATTAATGTTCTGAACATCATTCCCATATAATAATTCTTCTAATGAAATGACTCACTTGTAATTCAAGCTGACAAAATGGAGGAGGTGAGGAGACAATGTCCATAACTAGTACTTGAAGATTTAACACTCCTGAGGCAAACTTTAATATGCCCATATTTTCTGGTGTGGAAAAGGTGCTTAGGAATCCTGTGGATGCTATGTTGCCCACCTAAATCACAGCTTCTGAAATTTAAGTCTTGGTGAACACTTGTAGGACAAAATTTGTGTTTGAGCTTCTTAAAGTATTCTTGTTCAAGAATCCAATCAATCTATATCCACTGAGAGGCAAACAAAAATGGTTTTTAAGTTTTTTATCTCCCAAAGAAAAAAGAAAAAGAAAAACAAGCATTATTTTCAGCCTAGAAGTATGCTTAGAGGGGATTCAGCTGACCTACTATCAATGCATTTACATGGAGATTATAATCTGTTTCCCATTTACTGCCACTGCTGTTAAAAAATGAAGATATAATCTTCCTTGGTGATTCATCATGTGATGAATGTTTTACACAACCAGGCTTGAAAAGGCTTATACCTTGATACTCAGATGAATTTTGATATGATTGTTAATTATTGTTTGGTTTCATTATAGAGTTAACCCTTTATAGGAGTAATGACAGCTGTGATGAACACAGGCTTCTGATGTTTTCCCTAGAGGCAGTTATCTGATCTAGCATTCATGGCAGATTATGGATAACTGCAGTGAACAAGAGGCCCCAGTCACAGGAACCCTAGATTCATAGAATAGAAGGAACACTGCCTAGATTTAATAAAGGAAGGATTAATCTCCAAATCCTGTTATGGTAATTTATTAATGGATTTCTCTTTTGTGAGTAGATAACTCTGCTCAATAAACCTACTCTAGCATCAATTTTGTAGAGTTGCCAGACTGGGTCTAAATTCTACGAAAAATCATAGGCCCTTTTCTAGAACGTTTTAACAAACAAAATAAAGAAACATATATACACACACAAGAAAGCTCCAGAACATAAAATAGACTTCTCTCTGACCAAAACAAATTAGCTCTGTTCTTTTAAAGTGCACTATCAGTGAAGGGAAATATACTGCAAATATGCATATTTTAAATTATGTACACCTAGAGAAAATAGGTTTTAGCATTAATTTTGGGTAACCTAACTAGAATTTGAACCAGATTTATTTCACTGACCTCTTTCACTGGCAGCAGGTCAGAGACAAATAAAAGGAGCTGTTCTCACCCACATTGTATAGAAATGTGAGAATATACTTTCATGCAATTAATTAATATATTTTTCAGCCAACTGTAGTAACATATAACCTTATACACTTGTATAATGAGACAGATCATTAGTCCATCTCTGTCATAGATGGTAACTGAAAAGCAGTAGCTCAGTATTTGTTATTATTTAGGCAAGATGAACTATCAGGAAGGTCTCTGCATAGCTTAGTTGAGCAAAGTAGGCCAGAAAAGCAGCTAACTTGTCTTAGGCTGTAGCTTTAGAAAGCCAGCATATACCTTAGTTATTTTGGAAATCACATGATTTAATGAGACAATGAGCTGCAACACTCCTTCCAGCCATTGTTAAGGGTAGTGCTCCTCAGCATCAAGAATGAACTGCCCCAATGGCACAAAGAGTAAATCATTGGACTTTTGCTTCTGGATCACCTAGTTGAGCCCATCGGTACCTTGTGCACTAAGATATAAACACATGGCAGTGGCATGTATTTCTAGGCACTCCTCTTTCAGATTAATGTTCTCTGCAAAGCTTGTGGTATTTTCCTTACATAAACACTGATCTCTGTGGCCGTGTAGAAGGCAATTCATTGTCACAGTATGTGGGGATGCCCACTAACTTATCATCCATATATGTTAACAAGAGGTTAATAGAAGTGATTTAAAAATCAATCTTCCTCTTCAAAGGCAGTACACCACTGATTGCCATATGCTGGGGAGGAAAAAAAAATCAGGATGGCTTTCTGGGTAAGAGCTGGGCTAAACTGATCTTTGAGTTCACCCATCAAAAAGTTGGAAATAAGGCCTGGTACCAGTTTGTTTCTCAGAAAGTTATTTGGGAAGCAAAGGATAATTTCACAATGTTTTCCACAAGATGTCACAACATTTGTGTTTCCTTGATCTTCACTTCCTCTGTAAAGGGCAGATTTAAAATACCTTGGCTGAAATCCTGTTCCTTAGCACAGTAAGTTGCAACCAGAGTAGGCCCACTGAATCAGAGATTTGGTGAGCTAACTCCTATGTTTGTTCCATTGATTCAAATGTGTCTACTCTAGTTGAAACTTGCTGTGCTAAGCAACAGGATATCAGCCATTATCTTAGATGCACCCCTGGCTTATTAGTTTATATAAAAATCAGCCCAGACAAAGCCTTGGCTTACTTGAGTAGAAATCTGTCACCTGGCCTAGAAGGACATGACCTTAAAACACATGACCAATTATAAATAATAAGAGCTGATGTTACTGTCAGGTCTTATATGCATGTGTGAGAATCCCAGAATTTTCAGACATGCTATCACAAGTCACAATTTATCTAACTGATAATGTAGTGATGTACACAATCATTTTTTAAAAAAAATGTTTGCAGTTAGCATGGCCACATATGCATCATCCTTTAAAAGGCCATTAGAGAACACAAATTTGCATAAAAATTGCATGTGTTAATTTTAGAGATATTCACTAGCCAAACGTTTTGGTTCCCACTCCAAGTATACATTTGAAAAACAGGCCAATTCAGCTCGTGCCAATGTAGACGCTGCCCAGTCCAGTTTAGGTCCACATCTGCGTCTTGCTTCAGAAAACCAAATAACTGAGCCTCCCATTGATTGTAATTGGAAATTAACAAATAGATAGATGTGTAAATTTCTTGTTGTGTTTTATGAGAAGGCAACGTACACCATTTTTGAACATATTGAAAACCCTGCAATGACAACATTTGGTTTTCTAGATGTCAAACAGATGACAAATAGGTGCAGGGGTTTTATTTAACTATTTATTGATGTATTAAAATATTCTATACCCTGCCTTTCTTCCCAGGAGGACCCAAGGTGATTGGCAAAATTAAAAACAAACAATATTATAAACTAACAACTAATACATTATTATAATATTTGAGGAGAACTAAATAGACATCAAATTAAAAACTAATGGATGAAAATATTCTAAAGCAGTTCTAAAAACTCATTTTAAAAATGCAGCAGCCCTGTTTTTAAGAACCCCCTCTTTGGCATCCAATTACTGAGAAGAAAACTGCCTGAAGAGAAAGGTCTTTGCCTGCTTAATGAAAGGACAGCAAAGAGAGGGCCAGCCTGGCTTCCCATGGGAGGGAGTTCCACAGCTCGGAAGCAGCAACAGAGAAGGCCCTCCCGTGTGTCCTTATCATATGCACCTGTGAGGGTGGCAGGACTGAGAGAAACCCAGATAGGTCATCAAAAGAGAAGTGGTCTTTTAGATAGCTTAGACCCAAGTCATTTTTTGCTTTACAGGTCAAAATCAGCATTTTGAATGGTGCCAGGAAACAGACTGGCAGTCCTTAAGAGTTGTTGCAACAGGAAAGTTATATGATCCCTGTAACCAGCTCCAGATAACAACTTGACTATGGCATTTTGGACCTTCTAACGTTTCCAAACACCTTCCAAAGTCAGACGACTGTAGAATGTGCTACAGTAATCCAAACAGCTGTAACTAAGGTATGTGTCACCATGGCCAGATCAGATGTTTCCAGGAATGGGCACAGATGGTGCACTAGTTTTAACTGCAAATGCCACCAAAGAGTCCTGGGCAGCGAGGCTCAGAGCCTGTGTTTTTAGGGTGAGTGAAGACTGAAACTATTCCCTGATCTGCCTTTATTCACTTTCATCCAGTTCATTATTGGCACTAAAACACCTATTTAGAAATTCCTTGGAATTAGATTGAAGGGAAAGATAGAGTTGGGTATACTATTTTGTGCTATTGTAACCTGTATAGACAATTTGGTTCAGCCCAGTGTGCAAGGATGTATTAGGAAGGGGCTGCAATTCTGAATTTCAGTTTAGAAAGAGAGAGGGAGAACAGGAGAGGGCATGGACATTGTTCCTGACCCATTTTGCTTTAAAGAGATATTTGCATTATTTCATTTTTTTTCTAGAAGCAACTTCTCCTGTGGCACAGTATTGGTGAATGGAACTCAAGGGTGTATACTTTCTAGCACTCAACTTGGGGTATGTTTGTATTACTGTTGGACATGTTTGTGATTTTTAAAAAACATATATTTGTAAAGTTCGTTGTGTTTGCAATAATCATGTAAGGAAGATAGTCCCATAAAACCCAGAGTGTAGTACACTATGAACCTTTAATTTGTGATGAGGTAACAGCTTGTATATTGCTGTATATTGTATGTATATTGTCTCCCTGCTTATTTAACTTATATTGTCTCCCTGCTTATTTAACTTATATGCAGAATACATCATGCGAAAGGCAGGACTGGATCAAGGCCAAACCGGAATTAAGATTGCCGGAAGAAATATCAACAATCTAAAATATGCAGATGATAACAATCTGATGGCAGAAAGTGAGGAGGAATTAAAGAACCTCTTAATGAGGGTGAAAGAGGAGAGCGCCAAAAATGGTCTGAAGCTCAGCATCGAAAAAACTAAGATCATGGCCACTGGTCCCATCACCTCCTGGCAAATAGAAGGGGAAGATATGGAGGCAGTGACAGATTTTACTTCCTTGGGCTCCATGATCACTGCAGATAGTGACAGCAGCCACAAAATCAAAAAGACGCCTGCTTCTTGGGAGAAAAGCGATGACAAACATAGACAGCATCTTAAAAAGCAGAGACATCACCTTGCCGACCAAGGTCCGCATAGTCAAAGCTATGGTTTTTCCAGTAGCGATGTATGGAAGTGAGAGCTGGACCATAAAGAAGGCTGACCGCCAAAGAATTGATGCTTTTGAATTGTGGTGCAGGAGGAGACTCTTGAGAGTCCCCTGGACTGCAAAGAGAACAAACCTATCCATTTTGAAGGAAATCAACCCTGAGTGTTCACTGGAAGGACAGATCCTGAAGCTGAGGCTCCAATACTTTGGCCATCTCATGAGAAGAGAAGACTCCCTGGAATAGACCCTGATGTTGGGAAAGTGTGAAGGCAAGAGCAGAAGGGGACGACAGAGGACGAGATGGTTGGACAGTGTCATTGAAACTACCAACATGAATTTGACTAAACTCCAGGAGGCAGTGGAAGACAGGAGGGCCTGGCATGCTCTGGTCCATGGGGTCATGAAGAGTCGGACACGACTTAACGACTAAACAACAAAACAGCTTGTAACTTATTTTTCTGAATTAAATGGCATTTCCAAAGATAGCTGTGCATTCTGAGGGGAAATTGTTTTAGATGAATTGGTTCAGGGGGGCTTTGTGCAAGAGTAGCCTTAACTGATAGTTGTTGTAGGTTTTTTGGGCTGTTTGGCCGTGTTCTGGAGGTTTTTCTTCCTAACGTTTCACCAGTTTCCTCCAGAATACGGCCAAACAGCCTGAAAAACCTACAACAACCATCGGATCCCGGCTGTGAAAGCCTTCGAAAATACGTAGCCTTAACTGTTTGCTTAAAAAAAAAAGTGGACAGTTATGTTTATTTTTGATAGATAATTGTTAAGAAGGTTGTCAGAATGTGAAATTTTGTGTATATAGAAGTGTCTACAGAAAAAAGAAGCCCTGAAAAGTGAACAATTAAGGGCTGTGTGTAGCAAAAATAGTCATGAAAATAGAAGTGGTTTTAAAATTGAGGCTTGAACAGCAGTTCAGCATTTCAAAACAATTAACCAGCTATCAAGCCGAGCAAGGTCGCTGTACCATAACATTCCTTACAATTGAACATGTTTATGTAGCAATGTGTGAGTATGAAGATGGTTTCTGCAGGTCTTGTAACTTGTATGCTTTATAACTTTCACCCTTTGCAGCTACTTGTAGTTTGTATTTCCAATACCTTGGAGCAAAGTATTCTGGCTTTCCAGGGTTCTGATGCAACAGGCCTTTATTCCTCCAAGCTTTGCAGAAATTTACTCAAAAGCACTCAATGTTATACCCTCCCAGGACCCATAGATTCCACAAAAACTCTTCTAATGTACCGACTCCAGGGAGAAAGAACTAACAAAGAGCATTAAGAGACTAAAGTAATCCTGCATTATATTATTCCAGCATCTCTTTCCCAAAGCACTGGGATTAGAGGTACTGTGATACTGTGATTAGAAACTAAAATTGTCAGTCGAAGCACTATTTTTTCCCCTATCCCTGTTTCTTTTTTTTTTCATCTCATGGAGAGCATGGGCAGAAAATATCTGATTTTATTTTATTTTATTGTGCAGATATACTGTGTAGATCCCTGGCTGTCTCTGAGTCCGAATTGCTAATGAAGAGAAGATTCGAAGTCAGTTCAGGTTAGAGGAGCCCACATCTCTCAGAATCAGGCCAATTTTCTTCAAGATAAAGCTGAATCAAAAACACTCACCCTCCATTTACTGCATATATAGATATATAAATGTGGAAATTATTACAGTAATTGAAGAATAAGTGAGGAAGGCTGTGACCAAGCAACTGATCTACCTGTTCAGTCTGTTAGCCAGGTACTAATTGTTGACAAGCCACTTTAAGACCTTTGTCCTTCCTTTTTAATGGTTCTCTATGTTGGACTGAAGGGCCAGAGAACTGTATTCTGACATCTTTTCTAATAGAGGACTGGCCTCTGTAAAGAAAGGCACTTGACAAGCTTTTTTAAATTATTATTATTATTATTATTATTATTATTATTATTTTGTACTTGATCTCAGTAAAACTCAACTAAGGCAACACCCTTTTCTATCACATGACATCAGAGAAAGCTACATATTATGGACTCGCCATCAATCTCCAGTCTTCTAGATTATTATATTCTGTCTCAAAGTTACTTATGTTGCTGATTATATGTCTCAGGTTGGTAGTTAAATTCCAGAGTTCATGGTTCAAGCTTCTCAGCAATTACACAAATGTTTCTGAATATAGATTTTACTATTAATCCTTTTTTGCAAGGCAAGAGTAAAACAAAATCAGGAGGCCCCCAAAATTCTGATTAGATTGGAAATTTTTGCTGTAGTTTTTTCCTCCTGCTGCAATTACAGTTTATGACACTGTCGTTTGTCCCTTCATTGGAAAACTTGCCAGTGTGTATTTGTGCTACATTTGTTTTCACTTCAGGGAAGGCTCATGCCAAAAAGGTACTCTGGCATAGCAATGAGGCATGAGTCATCGCTACTCTGTGCTACCTAGAAACAAAATGTCACTGTAGCTGTTCACTTTTCATTTCCTTACATAACCAAAGGCTAGCTAGGCAGCTTTTAAATTTCATCCAAATAACTTTTCTTCTAGGAAGCCTCTTTTTTAATTCATTGGGGCAGATTACCAGATTTGTGTCTTAGTTTTACAGGAGTTGAGTGGTACTTTAATATCCTTTTATGTTTTCCATCTGCTTTCCTGATTAGGGTAATCTGATACATTATCATGAGGGCAAGGATCTTCAGATGGCCTGATTGGTATAAGAAAGTTTCTTACTCCAAAAGGGACAGACTCACTCCTACAAAAATAAGTGAACTTCAGATTTCTTAATAAATACAATAATTCATTCTGAAGCAAAAGGGGCGTAATTCACCCTGGCAATTGAGACAAGTAATATAGTGTGTCCTCTTCACGGATTGCTGTCTTGTCGTGGCGAAGGAGCTTGAGTAATTCAGAGAAGCTATGGGCTATGCCGTGCAGGGACACCCAAGACGGACAGGTCATAGTGGAGAGTGCTGACTAAACGCGATCCACCTGTAGCAGGAACTGGCAAGCCACTCCAGTATCTTTGCCAAGAAAACTCCATGGACAGAAACAAAAGGCTAAAAGATATGACACTGGAAGATGAGTTCCTCAGGTCAGAAGGCGTCCAACATGCTACTGAGGAAGAGCGGAGGACAAGTAGCTCCAGAGCTAATGAAGTGGTTGGGACAAAGCCAAAAGGATGCTCAGCTGCGGACGTGTGTGGAAGTGAAAGGAAAGTCCGATGCTGCAAAGAAAAATACTGCATAGGAACCTGGAATGTAAGATCTATGAACCTTGGTAAGATGGATGTGGTCAAACAGGAGATGGCAAGAATAAACATTGACATCCTGGGCGTCAGTGAACTAAAATGGACGGGAATGGGCGAATTCAATTCACACAATTATCATATCTACTATTGTGGGCAAGAATCCTGTAGAAGAAATGGAGTAGCCCTCATAGTCAACAAAAGAGTGGGAAAAGCTGTACTGGGATATGATCTCAAAAATGATAGAATGATTTCAATACGAATCCAAGGCAGACCTTTCAACATCACAGTCATCCAAGTTTATGCACCAACCACCGATGCTGAAGAGGCTGAAATTGACCAATTCTATGAAGACTTACAACACCTTCTAGAACTGACACCAAAGAAAGATGTTCTTGTCATTATAGGGGACTGGAATGCTAAAGTAGAGAGTCAAGAGATAAAAGGAACAACAGGTAAGTTTGGCCTTGGAGTTCAAAACGAAGCAGGGCAAAGGCTAATAGAGTTTTGTCAAGAGAACAAGCTGGTCATCACAAACACTCTTTTCCAACAACACAAGAGGCGACTCTACACATGGACATCACCAGATGGGCAATACCAAAATCAGATTGATTATGTTCTCTGCAGCCAAAGATGGAGAAGCTCTATACAGACCACTGGAAAGTTACAGAAAATGGAATGCAGAGTTCCAAAGAATAGCAAGGACAGACAAGAGGGCCTTCTTAAATGAACAGTGCAAAGAAATAGAGGAAAAGAATAGAAAGGGAAAAACCAGAGATTTGTTCAAGAAAATTGGAGATGTTAAAGGAACATTTTGTGCAAAGATGGACATTCCTTGCTATTCTTTGGAAGTCTGCATTCCATTTTCTGTGACTTTCCCTATCTCCCTTGCATTTTGTTTCCCTTCTCTTCTCTGCTATTTGTAAGGCTTCGTTGGACAGCCACTTTGCTTTCTTGCATTTCCTTTTCTTTGGGATGGTATTTGTTGCTGCCTCCTGTACAATGTTACGAGCCTCCATCCATAGTTCTTCAGGCACTCTGTCCACCAAATCGAGTTCCTTAAATCTGTTCTTCACTTTCACTGTGTATTCATAAGGGATTTGGTTTAGACTATACCTGACTAGCCCAGTGGTTTTTCCTACTTTCTTCAGTTTAAGCTTGAGTTTTGCTATAAGAAGCTGATGATCAGAGCCACAATCAGCTCCAGGTCTTGTTTTTGCTGACTGTATAGAGCTTCTCCATCTTTGGCTGCAGAAAATATAATCAATCTGATTTCGGTATTGCCCATCTGGTGATGTCCATGTGTAGAGTCGCCTCTTGTGTTGTTGGAAAAGAGTGTTTGTGATGACCAGCTTGTTCTCTTGACAAAACTCTATTAGCCTTTGCCCTGCTTCGTTTTGAACTCCAAGGCCAAACTTACCTGTTGTTCCTTTTATTTCTTGACTCCCTACTTCAGCATTCTAGTCCCCTATAATGACAAGAACATCTTTCTTTGGTGTCAGTTCTAGAAGGTGTTGTAAGTCTTCATAGAATTGGTCAATTTCAGCCTCTTCAGCATCGGTGGTTGGTGCATAAACTTGGATGACTGTGATGTTGAAAGGTCTGCCTTGGATTCGTATTGAAATCATTCTATCATTTTTGAGATCATATCCCAGTACAGCTTTTCCCACTCTTTTGTTGACTATGAGGGCTACTCCATTTCTTCTACAGGATTCTTGCCCACAATAGTAGATATGATAATTGTCTGAATTGAATTCGCCCATTCCCGTCCATTTTAGTTCACTGACGCCCAGGATGTCAATGTTTATTCTTGCCATCTCCTGTTTATTCTTGCCATCTCCTCAAAATCAATGTTTATTCTTGCCATCTCCTCAAAATCTGTACTGAAATCCATACTTTGCAATTGCATGTGGGGGAAAGAAAAAGAGAGAAAAAGGGGGCAATGCTATTTTGGGCCGCTAGGAATGGTTAAAATAGTAGTGGCCTCCAGTCGCCAGTAGAAATGACAACTTACCACTTCTAGTACTTTTTTCAGGAGCATCTCCAAAATGGCCATGGTTAGAGCCAGGCTATGTTGAAATGTTATTTTTATTCTCTCTTTCTCTCCCCTCCACCCCCATGTCCATAGACGTACATACATATGGATACCGAAGCTACAAGATAAAACAGTAGGGGCCAAATAGTCTGAAAGTATGATTTGCGACAGTCCTAAGTAATACTTTTGTATAAGCATGATGACCATCCTCAGTAGCAAGAATAGGGATAACATAATTTTCTAGTAAAATCTATTCTTCATTTTAGGCTCTAGCTACCTTCTTTCCTTCTATCAAATTTTGTGAAAAGATTCTGTGGTATCCCATAAAGTAATAATGCCCAAAGTAATGGGAGAGCCAGATCTGAGGAGTGACTGAGAAGAGATAGTAAGAAGGCAATCTTTGTGACCATAAAATATTATTTCTTTATAATTTTTCAATCTTTATAGCCATTTCCTGAGAAGATAGTACTGGGGAAATTATCCCAAATGAGGAAGTACAAGAATGATTTAAGAAAGAAAGAAAGAAAGAAAGAGGAAATGGTGATAACTGTGGGCTCTTGGACTGGCTTACAAAAATTTACCTAAAATGCCTCTCCTAGCAACAATATGTAAAATGGCTGACCAGAGATATGGACCAAGGGCACAAATACGTCATTTTCTCTTTAAATTTAAAAAGGCCTTGGGTTCTGCAGTAAGGTGCTCCTTGTCTGTTGAAGATTGTGCTCCTTTTAATGTATTAAATTATGTATGTATCGGTATAGCAGCCGTTTCCATATTAAAATAGTCCCTCTAGGCCCAAACTCTCCCAAGTTCTTAGAGCCAACCTTTATAACTTTCTTTTATGCTCTTTAAAGCCAAATATTTGGAAATGTTTAAGTATTAGTTTATTACTTTAAAAAAGAAATATGATTATAACATCCATTGTTATTAGTAGGGAAACATTGCAGACTTAATAGGATTAGAAAGGAAGAATCAGAGCATTTAGTCCTTTGAAAGTATTTGATAAAGCTAAAAATAGATGTTTAAAAACCAGCTATGAGACTAGAGGGGGTTTGGTGTACAGTCTTACTATTATTTTTCATTTTACTAACATTTTGCAAGTTTGAATTATAAGTTACTATGAGGAAAATATGAGATTATAAAATCATTAATAACCTAATGTAACAAATACATTAAAATGAGTAGTTTCCTATAAAGCTCTACCATAAGGCAACTGCACTTTTATTCTATAGGCTGGGTAGAAGGGGAATATCTGAAGGAGAGATTAGAAAGCTCATTGTGTTTTTTTTTGGACTACAATTCCCAGAAACCCTCAGCTAGCACATGATCATCCAAAGCTGTTGTCCAAAAAGCTGACTTTTCCTGTCTCTGATTTTGAAACAGTTGCCTGTGGGAGATGTAGAGAAAGCTGCTTCCTTCCACATGCTCTGGAAATCATAGTGTTGTTCTGACAAAAAGTTTCCTCCATATAAAAGTAGATATTGCAAGTCTGCAGCTTCTTTGTACACTTTGTATTAGACATGGACACAAACTACTGGTTTGGAGGTTCAGAGTGGTTTGTTTACTAGCTGTACGGCTGATCTGTGGCTCAGTGCCCTACCTGTTCTGGCAGGCATCCACTTGGAGGCAGCAGGTAGAGGAGGCGGGACAGGGAAGTCAGGGCACCCACTGGAGGGAGTGGAGAACCAAACTACAGATCAGCTGTGCCAGTAAATGAACAGCACCAAACTGCCGAACAGCCAAACCAGCAGTTCGTGCCCATCTCTTCTTTGTATACATAGTGTATGCAGTACTTATATTAATAAATGTTTGATAAAGGCTGGAACGGCAAGGTCTTTGAGAAAATAATGCAGGAGGCCAAGCTGGCTTCATCTTTGTTGTCCTTCTGCAAGCAGATTAAGACCTTTCTCTCCAGGCAGGCTATCCCTTAGTGACTGGCTGCATGAGTGGGATTTTTTAAATGGCTTGTTATGCCTTACTGTTTAAAATGTGTTTTTGGTGTTGCTTTTGTTTCCTATTTTTTTTAATGTGGTATTCATTTTATCCGTTTTAGTGTTTGTATACTTACTGTTTTCAGCTTTAAATATTTTCTTTTAATGAAGTCAGCCACCTTAGGTCCTTTTTAAGAAGAAAGGCAGGGTAAAAATATTTTAAATAAATAAATAACATTGACTTTGGGTTATATGACATGATGCTCTTAGCACATGTGTAGAGAGGGTGTTCTCAAATGGTGAAAGTCATCTATTTGTCATAGCATGGGGTTTTCATCACCTACGTATTTTGCATGTACTGTGTGTTGTTTTGCAATTGTCCATTACAGAAGATAAACATGGGCTTAATATGCAAGTCTTATTGCTGAAGTGTGTATATTTTAGGAAAGTTCATTGTGGGAAGGAAAGCAGGCACATAGTTCAGAATAACCGTTTCTCTCAATGTCTCATTTGACCCAGAGGCTTTTTGTTTTCACAGTTCAGTAACTTTCCAAAATTGGGACTTATATATCTGCCCCAAGGGGACAACTTCCACTGGGACTTATAAAAGAACTTCTGTTTTCTGGAAGTTGGAAAATTCTACACCAGCTGTGTAATCTCAGCCTAAGAGAACAGAAGCTCAGAAAAAAGTATGGGGTGTAAATATTCTTTTATTGCTTTGGTGCAAACAGGGGGAAGAAAAAGCCAAATGCAAGGATAATTATATTTCCACTGAAGTGATATTTCGAATTTGGTTCTTGGGAGAGATATCCAAAGGCCTCTAAATCACCACCAGAAGCAGTTAACAGAAACGTATTTTTTTATGAAACAATCAGGAATCTGGCAAAAGTTTTTTTGTATGTGTTTCTCATAAAGATGACTTAGAAATGTAAATGAAACTAAAGGTAAAGAATTCCTATATTAACAGTGGTTAATTTCCCCCCCACAAAGTATGTCTGGAAAACGCATGAACCTTGTAAAATCTCTTTGCTGTGTCAGCATAATTTATACCAGTCAATTAACTTCATCTTGTTTATGCATTTCCTTGGATTCAGAGCCACCCGAGTGAGAAAGCACCAAATATAACCATGTAAGTAAGTGTATATCAATTTTATGTGTCTTTTGCTCTGAACATCTTTGGCAGAGGAAGAGCCTGGTATGCCTCAGTAGCTTGCCATTTAAGCAATTATACGAGCTTATATAATAAGTGTTCTTTTTAGCAAATATATTATGTCATCCCATGCAGTCCTGAGAGGCTCTTCTCCCCTTCCCAGACTATTTCGCTAGAGAAGGGAAATGCAGTAAATTCGGAAGTGCTGCATTTGAAATTATTGGTCCCTAAGGCAGCAATGCTGGGAGGGTGTCCCTTTGACCTGGGGCATAGCTGAACTCCAGGTCAGAGCAAGGCGAGGTTCTCAACTGGCTGTAAGTCAATGGAAGGTAGACCATAGGCAGATATGGTCTAATAGTTATTTGATGGCATATTTTCCCAAATGGATGCATTTCCCCTCACAAATTTATGCCTCTTATTAGCGTTGTGCTCCGGCTTAAGAGAATATGAGGTGAAGCAGATATGAGGCAGTTCAAGAAGCACCCAGTTGTGCTTGGGTTAGTTAGGGCACCCCTACTAATCACTCACATTTGGTGTTTTGGAAGTTAAAATGCTACCACTGGGACAAAAATATCTGGTGTCAGTTGCAGTAGCAAAAGAGTACTATCAACTGATAAAGCTGACAGCTAGTTGACAACTAATGTTTGTCATCCAGCTGTCAGCATCATCAGTTGATGAGACACCATTTCAGCTCCACTGAAAGACAAAATCTCTCCTGGAAGCTGCCATTCCTGAGGCTTGGGAAGGCCTCAAATTGAGCTCACTGGACTTTATTTATTAGCCACCTGCCTGACGAAGGAACCATCAGCCCAAACCCTGAGTCAGCCAACAGATAATGTCTAAAGACTGAAGGTCCATCACATTTCCAAAATTGATGGTGCTGTGTAGTGTTTCCACATTCTTCTCTCCCCTACACATTTAGAGGGTTTCCCCCCTCCCGATCCAGAAACATACAAATGCCTGCAAATTCTATCAGAGCAAATTGGTTCAGGGAAACCAACCACCTCCAAATCAGTTTGGAGCAGGCCAGTCCCAATTTGTATGGCAAGTAAGCTGGATACAAATTTGATCAGATGGTATTTGAATGCCCCTCATGTTAATGCATTTTATGCAACCCCCCAAAGTGTGTAATCCTGGGAATTTTCATATCTTTGTCTAAAATGTATGGATGAGGTCAGCTCATGATACAATTCATAAGGATCAAATTCCTAGTCTTGATGCCTTTCCATGTGGGATGAAGGCAGATGCCTGCATGATACTGCCTACGAGAGACTTAAGAAGCCAAATGGTCAAATTGTGTAACTTGGGATAAAGACTTCTATGTTTGTAAGTAACATTACCTTACTGTATTAGAATGACTACTGCATGCCTGGTACCTCTATACAGTGAATAATAACTTACTAACTTCTTTACAACATTGAAATACAATTTACTTTTTTATTTATTTGAAATACTTGTACCTCCAACTGACTCAGTTATTTGAGGCAGCTGACTAGGCCCGTTCCTAGTTTTACCTAATATAAAGCAAAGTGTGCTGCTTATATACAGTCCCATCGTACTTAAAGCACTCTCTGGGCAGTTTACAAAATAATTATGCAGCCTACGCATTGGCTTTATTTGTTATGATATGTGCCTTCAAGTTGTATTTGACCTAAGACAACTCTGGTAGGCTTTTCAAGGCTTGTGAGATATTTAAGGAGTAGTTTTATCAGTGTTACCTTCCACTGACTTTCCTTGGTCAAGAGGAGATTTGAATGCAGGTCTCTTGTGTCCAAGCACAACACACTATCCATTACACCACACTGACTCCTCTGCTTTAGTTATGTACACATTTATTTGGTAAAGCCATAACAAATATATAAGGCCATTGCTAATTAAATTTTACGGGTGGGAATGAACTTTGAGATGAAAGCAAACCTCTCCAAGCAATTAAAAGAAACCTGGGAAAATAGGATATCTACAAATGGAACTCTTCCATTCTCAACAATTCCTCAGTTTCAATTAAGCTGACTAATGAAAAACGTCTTTGCTAGCAAACTAGCCAGAAAATAAGTAGATTATTATGTATAGACTAGAATAAATAAAGTCCATTTGTTTATCTTTTAAGCACAGCAACTGGAAGGATATTGATGTTTTTATTTTTAGAGTAAATTGGAAGTGCTAGAGATTCAATCTTTGCAAATTCCAATACAAACTTAACATGCTCCAAACTTACTAGACTAATGTGTGAATTAGAAATCTGTTACCTCCACATTTGCACTTCCTGAAATATTTCAATCTAGTTCATGGTTTAGGCTTAAGGCAATTCTGAGCTGCATCTGTAATACATTTTAAAATGTGAGTTTTGAAAGAAAATATCTTTAGAAATGCATATTTTGCAAGGAAGTGTGTATGAAATGCATAATTTCATTCATTTTTCCCTTTCAATAGAATATTTAGTTATTAATCACACCCACCCATATCATCAACAACAATGGCAGAAAAGGGATAGAGTGGACTTGTGGATGAACATGCAAAAATGACTGAAACTGAAAATAGACTTGCCCATTGGTAATAGGAATTAAAAATAAAGCCTCAATAAAATCCTCTGGATTTTAAAATTTGATTTCTTCATGAATGGTCAGACAACAGACTGAGAATTTTATGGACAGCAGTAGCAGCCTTGGTCTTCCTTTCCTGAATTTTCAAACATTATGGGAGAGCGAGTACAAGTAGGGAGAGCTAAGAATTTCTTTTTAAAAAACAAAAACAACCCAAGGTATTTCATGAATTTTAAAGAACAAGATGAATGTGAGAAAATGACTGTCACCCAGGAAGGTAGAAGGATTTCTCTTGCTTAGCAGATATCTGATACTAAATTCTTCTGTGTTCATAGACTTGCTCCTCATTCTTAAGAGCTGCAGAGCAGCACAGTGCTACTCTGCTGCCTCATTGTTTGGAGCTGACCTAGCTGGTACAGAGAGGTTGATCACTAGAAGATTGGTGTGCTGTCTGCCCAGGTCATGAATATTAATATGCCATCTGCATGGACCAATGAGAGTGCTGGAGAGGTGGAGTCACGATATATAAGATTCTCTGCAGGAGGAGGAGGAGAGCAGATTGGAATTTTAGGGTTTGAGAGTTGGAGAGATTGTAGTTTTGGAGTTTTGGGTGGATAGAGAGAGAGTTGGCGGTTGAGGGTGGATGAAGTGGGATGTTTGGTTAAGAGTTAAAGACACTGAATGTATCTTCATCACCTGTAATAATAAACAACTTCTATTTGGTTCTATTTAAAAATGACACATTGCCTGGACCTCTATTATTAATAATACTTAATGGTGATGTAATCAACTGGTGGCAGTGACACGACACGTAGCTTCTGCCCTTTGATTGGTGAAACAACCAAGGGACAGGCGGGAATGTGACAATTGGCCATGATGTAATTAACAGCCCACATCAGCTCTGAACTCAGTAGCGGTCTTCAGATATTATTCAACTCAACAATGTGAACACTTAGAGGTGAGTGCCTAGCCTTGCCCCCCCCCCCCCTGCATTGTTTTGCTCATTGTGGTGACATCCTTAGTCTGGTCTGAAGGGGACATGTTCTTATGTGAACAAGGAGCCTCAGAAATGTGACACTGAGCTGTAACCATGAATTAAAAAATGATAGAGGGGACAGGATTGGAGCCAGTTCACAGAGCCAGTTGAATAACATGTGAATAGAGCTTTGGCCTGAATTGGTGAAGAGACTACTCTCACTGGTAAAATTACAGACCATGTACCTGTTCAAGATACACGGTGGGCATGTACAACATGGTCGTCTTCATGCTTTGAAAACATATACCTGTTAAATTTGATCATCAAGTGGTTGAGAGTTTCATTCAGCCTTTTTTGGAAAAGAAGAGGCCAAAACTGGCTGATTTCTCATTAAATTTAGGAGAAAGCAAAATGGGCAAATTTATCCATATTCAAGGACCATTTCTTAAATATCACGAAAAAGGTCTGTACACTTATTTGTATATGAAGATGTAATATATTATCGTGCATCATTAATACTTTTGCTCCTTGTTTGGTGTAAATTGTAGCTTGTCTTCTCCTGAGGGTGAATATGAGGATGAGTAATTATGAATTATGCCTGGTGAGAGGGTGAGATATTTTGTGGTACTTTTAAGAACAAGACAAAAACAAAGAATATATATATTTGCAAAAATTAAGCAAAATTTGTGAAAATAATATTTTAACGCAAATAATGCTTTACCCAATATAACACAGTTTGCATAAAATGGTGTTTGAAGCTGTTTTATATCCTGGACTTTGAGGATTAAAAGTACCAGAGGGTATTTGTGTGTCCAGCCAATCTTTCTGTGCTTGTGATATGTTTGTGTGCTTTCCTTCACTCAAAGGAAAGATAAGGATGCAAATTCTGGTCAGATGCAGTTTATGTGAATTTTAAAAGTACTTTTTTGTTGTTTTTTGTTTTGTTTTGCTTTTATTTTTTACTCATTATCTCCTGGAGGTGAAGAAAATATCTTGGCAGCTGAAACCAATGAGAACTAAAAAATTTAGTGAGCATTCTTCACGTCCCTGTTCTCACAAAATATTGGCCAAAATCCTGTTCTGCAACTACCTGCATGCAACTCATGGTTGTGCTCACTGTAGTTCCACAGTGGAAGTGTGATCCTCAAATCACTTCTGCCAGTGCATTACACTATTGGTCATGCACACAACCAATTGTACAATTGCATGGCACAATCGCTTGATGGTGGGCATAATGCCTGGCACATTTACACCAGCATAACTTTACATTACACTGGCATAAACAGGATACTGGTCATCTTATTTAAGGTTTCTTAATAAATGTGGATCACCCTGCATCTACTTGTTATCCAGAGACAAAGATAATTACTTCATGAAAGCATCCGGATCTGATCCTAAATCCACCTTTCTTTCACAGGTTAAAATGAATTAATAAATAAAAATCACAGCATATCAAAGCATTTGCTGCTTTGAATTATTATGGTGGATTTTCATTTCACAAAGAGGAGCACACTAGTGATCTCTGCAATGGAATGGCGTACATAATTCAAAAGTTCTTCAGAATAAAGAGGCACTAATTGAAGTTACTTCTAAATTAGCACAAATTCCTCTGGCAATACACATTAGAGCCACATGACTGCCAAAAGAATTCCTCCTGATGGATGAGGCAACTGAAAATACTGAAGGAAACAATAATGACTTGCTACCATTGTATGAAGCTTTGGCCAAGAATCACTGGAATTCCCTGTATCAGCTCTTTCTACATTCCTGTTCCTTAACAGTGGCAATTTGTTATGACAGTCTTCCTTATTCAGCAAGGCCACAAAGAATCAGTCATCTGTCAATAGGCATTCACACAATTACATACTAATACATTCACTGAAGAAAAACTGAATAGCGCAGCTGAAAATTAATCTTCTTGAATTGGTTGCTTGATGTACCAACTGCAATGTAAGAAAGCTCTCTTCTGGATATTTTAGGGATAAAATGTGGACTCATATTCTGTATATAAACATCTCCCTCCTCAAACACCTTTTCATATAGCAAAAAAGATTGGCAACCAGGATTAGACATGTTGATGTGAGCTATTTACAATCATCCAGTCTGTGTATGAAATGTGTCACCACCATCTTACTAGTTATTTAAAGCAGATCTGTGATTAGATTGTTAGAAACAAATTCATTTTTATATTTCTTTATGTTGTTCAACCAGGATCTGACTGTGCACAATTGCATACTAATTTAAAGAGGAAAAATAAAACAGGATTTTTTCTTTGCTCCTTATAGAACATTTAGTTACTAATCACACACACTTATCACCACTACTATCACCAAGAACAATAGGAACAACTAGCTGAGCCATTCCCAGTGGCACTGGAAAACCATTAAAGAACACCTGTGAAAATAAATGTAAGAAGGAATACTCAGTTTGCAGTATTGTTGTTGTTGTTTAGTCGTTAAGTCATGTCTGACTCTTCGTGACCCCATGGACCACAGCACGCCAGGCCCTCCTGTCTTCCACTGCCTCCCGGAGTTGGGTCAAATTCATCTTGGTAGCTTCGGTGACACTGTCCAACCATCTCGTCCTCTGTCGTCCCCTTCTCCTCTTCCCTTCACACTTTCCCAACATCAGGGTCTTTTCCAGGGAGTCTTCTATTCTCATGAGATGGCCAAAGTACTGGAGCCTCAGCTTCAGGATCTGTCCTTCCAGTGAGCACTCAGGGTTGATTTCCTTCAAAATGGATAGGTTTGTTCTCTTTGCAGTCCAGGGGACTCTCAAGAGTCTCCTCCAGCACCACAGTTCAAAAACATCAATTATTCGGCAGTCAGCCTTCTTTATGGTCCAGCTCTCACTTCCATACATCGCTACTGGAAAAACCATAGCTTTGACTATGCGGTCCTTTGTCGGCAAGGTGATGTCTCTGCTTTTTAAGATGCTGTCTAGGTTTCTCATCGCTTTCCTCCCAAGTGTACTGAAGAAAGTAGGAAAAACCACTGGGCTAGTCAGGTATAGAAAGTAAACCAAATCCCTTATGAATACACAGTGGAAGTGAAGAACAGATTTAAGGAACTAGATTTGGTGGACAGAGTGCCTGAAGAACTATGGATGGAGGCTCGTAACATTGTACAGGAGGCAGCAACAAAAACCATCCCAAAGAAAAGGAAATGCAAGAAAGCAAAGTGGCTGTCCAACGAGGCCTTAAAAATAGCAGAGAAGAGAAGGGAAACAAAATGCAAGGGAGATAGGGAAAGTTACAGAAAATTGAATGCAGACTTCCAAAGAATAGCAAGGAGAGACAAGAGGGCCTTCTAAATGAACAGTGCAAAGATATTGCAGTATTAGAAGTCATGAAGTCATGAACAAAAGGAAAGTATGATCTTAGAGATCTGGCTTTTGTTTATGTTTAAAGAATATAGCACTCAAAAAATAGCACTCACAATTTCGAGCCATGGAATTTGTTACTAAAAGATTGAAATTAGGGCTGTGCAATCAACTTGGCTAAATCTTGAACTGAAGTGGGCTGGGACAAGTTCAAAGCAGATCAAATAGGGCTAAATCAAGTCTGAAATTCAGATTGGTCTGGATTGGTCCAAATCACTTTCGACAAATTTAGCAGTTTGAACACAAAAAGAGAGTAGTTGAAATCCTGTTGAGCAGTTACACAAATGGCATAACTTTTGTATGTGAATTGTCCTAAATTAAGAAATCTCCATAGACATTATCTGTTGCATACTTAACTGTACAACTTGGTGTGCAACAGATAAGGTTTATAGATGTTACTTAACTTACAAATTCACCTCTAACGTTTATGCTGTTTGCGTAACTGTGCAACATGATTTCTCTGGAAGGGAAAAAGCAGAGTGGTGTGATAGGGAGGGGAAGAGTGGACCTGAATTTTGCTCATGGGCAGTGCTAGTTTCTAATCAACACCAGGGATCTCACCAACAGTTTCAGATCACCATACTTGTAGCCACAGGTTGTGTGATATCACTGAAGTTATATATTCAGTTTTCTCCTGCAGATCTTCCTTCTTTTGTATTTCTTTATGTGTTAGCAGCAAATTGTTGCAAAACTCCAGAAGATGATTCTATGTTTGTTGATTATCTTGATTGATCTGAGTCTGTGTCACTTTACATCAAAATTTATGTCTTCTTAACATGAATATCCCAGCCTAACCCTCTTTTTGCCTTTCTTGTTGATTTGTTTATTTTAATAGTAATCTATACATTGTGTGTGATTCTTAATGTGTTAGGAGGTAACATTTGTCCTCTGCCCTTTTCCAGTTTCCAATATGAGCTGGGTGAGAATATCACCAGCATGTGTGTCAACTAGACATGGAGGTAACATTTGTCCTCTGCCCTTTTCCAGTTTCCAATATGAGCTGGGTGAGAATATCACCAGCATGTGTGTCAACTAGAGATGGACACGAAGCACTTTGTGCTATGTCATCTAAGTCACTGGTGCAGAACCACAGGTGCTGCATGTTCACTTTCCCCAACCCACCCCTGACGGCTCCTCCACTGACGTGCCGGTGCAGGCTGCTCCTTCCCTCCCCATCATGTGATCTTCCATTCCAGCAGGAGCACGGACTTCCCTCCTTCACCTCCTCCATCAGCAACCCACTCAGATGAGGAGGTGGAGCAGGAATTCCTGCAGCACTGCCTGTGAGTGGGCAGTTGCTGGAGGAGGTAGAGAAGGGAAATCTGTGCTGCTCCCAGAATAGAAGATTGTGCAACAGGGAGTGAAAGAACATCACTGACTGGAAAGTTTAGTGGGAGAGCTGATCAGGGGTTGGGCAAGGTGAACATGCGGCACTTATTATGCCACACCGATTACTTAGACAACATGGCATGAAGTGCTTCATGCCCATCTCTAGTGTCAACAACCATCAACTCAGAAGGGGCTACAGTGCAACCAATTTTATGAACATAATGTGGAAAAAAAGTTACATCTATTTTAAAGAAAAAAAATTCAAAAGGTGATAATATAAAATTCCTTAGACCTACTTTTCTGGAATTTAACAGGAATATTCTTCCCTGAGGAGGCTACCATGCATTCAAATTTTGTATATTTCCATGAAAAAACAAACAGAAAGTTACAGCCATTTTAATTTCCCAATGCAAATCAGTAGTAGGTGTAAAGATTCAGATTTCCAGAATTTGATTCAGATGGTCCAGGTCCAAATCAGACTGCATCAGGTCACACCCAGCCTGGGCCAAGTCAGCCCAAAATCCAGAGCATCGATTTGAGTACTGAGCCAAGTCAAGGACCTCTTGCACAGCCTTAACTGAAATGAATGAAACTGTTTCAATGATGGCAGTATCTAACAAAGTAATGGCCAGAGAACTAGTGGTGTATTTTGCTATCCATAGCATTGGAACTTGGATTCTCTGCTCACCTTCTTCCTCCTGCAGCCTTCAGTTGCACCTAATTAATTGTTTCAGAAAGATCTAGAGTAGATTTCAAGGGTACACTGAGGTTTCACAATGGAGGAGGGTTACCAGTTCTGAGGATGAAGAGATCCTGTGGAAATACACCATAGGATTCTGATGTGAGTCATGAAGTTATCACAGAAATGAAGTATTCAGAGCAAATACAAAAGTAAGTTTGGTATGGTTTGGTGTTGGCAAATAAATTAATTTCATGTTAATTTCAGATCTGTTTTGGAAAAACTCTAAGTGCCAACCTGATGTGTTGAACGGATCCAGGATGGTCAGTCTATCTTGTGAAGAATTTCTGAGCATTTGACACAAATGCTATCAACTGTTAAAATGACTAAAACTCATTTGTCTTCATCATTGCAAGAAAAATATCTCAGTGCTCATGATACAGTCAAAAGGACAGGTGCATTCACATTGTACCAAGAGGAAATTCTGTCATAATTATTGGGTGGAATTATTTAAAAATACCGGAATCTTTTCTCAAATGTTTTCTTCATGAGCTTTGGCAATCAATTCCATCCATTTTGTCTGAAAACTTGACACCAGTTCTTCGGAAGACTTTCCTGGAAGTATATAAAAGGAGGTGATGGTGCCAAATGCATCAATGTGAGTTACTGCCAACAGTGCTAATGTAGAGGTGCCAGCTCTGCAGTAAAAGCAAATGCAAAGATATATGGCACTTATTGTAGTGCCAGCACAACCTGATTTCCATATTCCTAAAAAAGTCTCATGATGGCAATATACAACAATATATAACAAGGCCAAAGGGGCAAACTATGGCCAGTGAAACCTGGCAGTGGCAGATTGCTGCTAATTAAAGAATTCATTTTTGGTTTCAGAGCATGCATAACTCATGGACAGTGAGACAAACTCGTATATACCCCAAAATAGAAAAACAAACTCTTAAGTAGTAACAATCTGCTGCTGCCAGTGACATCATTCCTGCTATGTCAGCAGGGCTTCAGAAAATTGATACTGGTCTATATGTAACAGACTATTGATAGTTGTAGGTTTTTTGAGCTGTTTGGCCGTGTTCTGGAGGTTTTTCTTCCTAACGTTTCTCCAGTCTCTGTGGCCGGCATCTTCAGAGGACAGGAGTTAGAACTCTGTGTTCTGGTGTAGTGTGTAGGATAGTTGAGTATTTGTAGCTGTGGGATCAGCTTTTTGTCCTTTTCAGGAGATTGGGTCATTATGGTGATCGGGGTGATTTTTGTTATGGGCGTATTGTTGTGATAAGGGGGGAGATGATCTGTCACTGTGATTGATAGGTGTTGTTAGCTAGTTTTTTGTGTGCAGTGACCACTGGTCCTTGTGGCTGGGTAGAGTTCGTTGACCTTTTTGCAGGCTGTATTTTTCAGTGCTGGGAGCCAGGCTTTGTTGAGTTTTAGACTTTCTTCTTTTTTGTTGAAGCTTTGCTGATGTTTGTACAACTCTATCCAGTTTCTGGAGGACTTTACCCACTCTGAGTTTAAACAGTCCATTTAATTGTAGCCCTATGCAGGCAGCCAGAGCTTGGACAAGTTACTGTTTCTGACTATGTTTCCAAGAATCCCCCAGCTAGTATCGTGTAGCATTGAAGGTATTTCAGATAAGTTATCTGACATAAGTACATAGCATCTTCCTATCTTTTACCAGACAAATACAGTTATACAGTTACTCCCAGCATAGAGAGGACCAGACAGTGCCTGCTAGCCCTGTAGCTGTTAAAAAGGTTTAAAAGGGCATGGCCACCAGAATTCGCCACTACAAATGGGATTGGATACACCAGGATTGAAAACCAATCCTTTATGAATGATTATCAAGGCCCTCTTCCTGCATGAGCAAATCTGTCTGTTTCCATTTCTCCTACTTTTGATTTGTTTTTAAAATTGTACGCCCTTATCATCCCAATTATGAAATAATTCACAATGTTTGTAAATGTTTCCTTTAAAAAAATGAATAGAAACTGAATTGTCCCCCATTCCTTGTCTTGTGCAACTCCTACTCATTTCAAAGAGGCTTTTTCTGGTGCACTTAGCTGTTTGTTTATATTGCTAGGGTTTTATTTATTTAAATATCCTTGCTGCCTGATCCTAAGAGCTTGTGGCAGGTAAATATCCTAAGCTCATTTTATCACTATAATGACCCTTTGAAGTACATTAGACTATGCGACAGAGTCTTGCTCAAGGCCAGCCGATCTTAGACTGCCACATTTGATCAGATTAATCCCTCATCTTTTGCCATACACCAGTTTTTAGAAGATATGTTTAAGATCAGGATGAGAGGCAGTATCAAGAGCTAAAGTCAGCCAATATGCACAGCAGCTTCATTGCTTTCCAATTCAGTGCTCTGCTCCACTTGTTTCTTTCCTCTTACCGTGTGGACACCATTATTCTCCCTGCACAATCACTGTCTTGTAGTGTTGTGCATCTTGCATACTATTTTTGCCAAGTGCTTAGTTTCAGCAAAGAGATAGAGAGATGCCAGGTCTCAGGCGCCATTTTACAATTCTGAATTCCCTCTGCTAATTCCTAAAATGTATCTTTCTTTACAGAAGACAGCCCTGTATTTGAAAGGCTGTCATTCCTTGAATTGAAAGTGCCTCTAGTTTGAAACGGTATTCTTTTCAAGTCCAGTTTCACAATCAAGAGCCACCAGAGGACAATGAATAGACTAAGCAGGTCCACAGGGCACCTGGTCACATCTTTTATGGTGTGGTGGAATGTATTATATTTTATTTACTACAGCCAGAATATTGCAGTATTTTGAAAACTGTGGTCTTAAAAAGTAACTTTTCTGTCTCTAAGATACAATATAAGATAGATTCTGAAAACAAGATTTTGTGAACATTAACATCATTTTGGGATGCCAGATCTGATGTGAGTGCAGTGGACTCTGTGTGTTTGTCAGAGTGCTATTTCTCTGTTTCAGTCTATGCGTTCATGCTCTGGAAGTATCATACAGTGGCAATAAGCTAGTTGCCTCCTTCCAAAAAAAAAAAAAAAAGGAAACCTGGTTATATATCATATCCATGGAACTTGTTTCTGTTCAGAAAAATGGGGCAGATTTTACTATAAATTGCAGTATTAAGTTCTGACATTTAAAACAATTGCTAGAACTGAATCTTATTATTGGTCTTGATTGTCAAATGTTGTTGCATGGGAACAAGAAAAGATGGTATTAACAGGGAGAGACTGTCTTAGGGCAGCACAACAGTGATAACAAGGTTATACAAAGCAGCTAGGACCATGGGCATGGGCATGGTTAAGATATTCAGCCTTGCACCTGTCCTCCACTCCCCTATGCTCATAGCCCTGCAATCCATATTTTGGAATACTTTCAGAAGTTTTGGACTTTTGAAGCAGAACAACTTGAATTGTACAGGTGATAAATTTAAAATTAAAGGTCCTGTTTTAGACTGCTATGCAGCATGATTTTGGGTTTAAGGGGAATGATGCCCTTTTATATCATATTAGCCAATGTTGATTATAGTTACATAATTTATAGTGCTGAATCATCTGCATAATACATATAATAGAAAGCGCATCACTCTGTAATAGATTAAGTTGATTGGTTTTGTTGGCAGATGTGAGAGAGCATCATTGCTCATTATATAGTAGGCTTAATTGGTTTTCTCCTGAATTACGTAGACAATATTCTCTTAATCTGTTCACACAGAGGGTACTTAAATTCAGAATCCCTGAATTATTGTTTAATTGTTTGCCTTTTTCAGATCACAGTTTTGCTTTGAGATTGATTTATAAATAGAGAAAAATGGTTTGTCCTTTTTGAAAAATACTGTTAAGGGACATAAACATCATTTGGGGTATAGTCAACAGTAACATAATTTTCCATTTGGAATCTGTTAAAGAAGTAAAGGATATAGAACACATAGGAAAACCATACATCCTCTCATTTAAAATCCTTCCACAAGAAAGGCCCTGGTCACATGAGGGAAATGTTTTCTAGTTCTTCTGATACTTTTCATACCTCTGTTGTACTGAATCATGGTCAGTACAACACGGTTGTACTGACCATGTACAACATGGTTGTTGTACATGTACAACCACGTTCCAAAAAGTTTTAGTGGTACCAATTTATTTGCTCCTATTTGAATCATTAAAGCTGGCTACCAGTTCATTTTCTCTCTTGCTTCAAGGGGCAATTTAGCCCCTTGATATATATACTTGTTTCCAATATATCGATTTATCGGTACATCAATATATTGGAAACATGTCTCCCTCTAAGGTTCATGACTGTGTGAGTGCGCACAGCTTATCTTCATTGTTCACCCACAGCTATTGTTTCCAGCTCCTTTTGTTCCTGTCACATGTGGGGTGGGGGGAAGACACACACGGGAGGTGGAAATTAGAGGGAACATTGATTGGAAAGGGTTTTCTGTTTAGGAAAGTGTCCCTCTGTTGCACAGGCTGCTCCTGCAGAAATGCATTGCACCCAATGGATCTGGGATATCCACACAGCAGTACTGGCGATTCCCCCCCCCCCATTACATTGGCATACCGGTGTTTCAATGTATCTTCCCACAGGAAGGAAAAAAATCACTCACCAGTAATGTAATGGCAGCACCCCCTCCCCGACAATACTTTTACCAATGTATTGATGCATCAGGCACATTTTTTTTTTAAGTGCACACTGCAGTAATGGCAGCCACCTTCCTGGCTTTGATTCTGAAAAGAAGCAGAGCAGGTCATTCACACAGGCAATCCCAGTAAGAAATGCGCTGGTACAACAAAGATACAAAATAGCACAACCCTCCTGGTGATGGGGAAATGTTCAACAGCTACATCGCTCGCTGGCAAAATGTATTGATCTTGACTCTGCGTTGTGTGACCTGGAAAAAAAATACCGACATAACTGGTGGATAACTACATAACATTTCCCTTGTGTGAACAGGGCCTATGTCACCTAAAACTAACATCAAAAAATCTCTGTGCTTTAAGATCTTGTGTGGCCTCTCTGATTTATCAGGCAAAATCCAAAGAAACAAAAGAAAACAAAAAGACAAAAACATGTGGCGCCTTAAAGACAAACTATGATATTTTAATGAGAGCTTTCATGGACATGTCCACTTTATCAGACATATGGAAACAGAATGAAATAAGGGATGAAATATCAGTTTCATATGTAGAACATTCTAACTACTCATTGGTTGTATGAGTCTTGGATGTGTGGTACATCTCACATGCAATAATTTATGGCCCATGTTTGGTTTAGGGTTCTGTTCTAAACATTCCTCCAAAAGACAAAAAACAGACACCAGACCTGCATAAGGATGAGGGGGAAGAAAGAAGAGACAGAAGGTGTGTGTGTGTGAATGAAGACTGGGGATTCAGTTAAAAACTCAAGAGAGGGAAAAAGAAAATATAAAAGTAAATATAAAAGTGAAAGATGATTATCCAGTAATGCTAATGCTGAGAGATTATGGGAATTGCAGTCCATCAGCATCTGGAAAGTTACAAGATGCCCATTCCAGATGAAAACTTTTCAGCCATATAAGATGCATGGTGTCTGCTTGTGGTGACACAGAAGAAATCTAGGCAACCATTTCCTAAGTAGTAACATACTGTACCTTACACATAAGCATATTCAGGTATTACTTACCTGATTCTCTTCAACACATGAGCAGGAGAGCACTTTGCCCCTTCCCTCTCCATTGTAATTCTCCATATGGAAAATAAAATGTCAGTAGAAGAGACTTCCCTGTTCATGTATAGGCTCCACATGAAAACAAGAACCCCAGCATTCCAGCAGTGGCATAGTATGTGTTGCCAGCACATGGGGCAAGGCAAATATTGCACCCCCTAACCCGTGGACCATTACCTCAGGATTTCATGATTGTGATAATCACCTAATATCTTCAGAGAAGTCATGTATAGCACCAAAGGGAGACATGTGGGGTTCTGGAGTGCTCAGACAAAGGGGAGAAGGAGGCAAGGATGGCCTGGGCTGGGGGGGGGGGGCAGGAGGGCAGCCCACCTGGCTGAGCAGGAAGAGGAGGTGGGCACGCTCACTGCCTGCCACCTCAGAACTGGCTGCCAGGTGGCCTGCAGTGGCAGAGGGAGGTAAGGAGCATGGTGCTTGGGATTGGCCATGTTGGCGGTGGTGATTTCCCCCCGGCAGGGCAGGTAGGTGCCTCCTCCTTGTCCTCCAGGCAGCAGCAGCCAGGAGGGCATCGCATGGAGGGACCACAGACTGACAGGCAGGGCCATGCATGTTGAGAGTGAGCTAGCCAGTGCATCCCATGTACAAGGGATTGTGGGGGGAGTCGAATGAGGCCAGGCCAGGCTGGCTGACATTAGTCTCCATGCAGACATCCTCTCCCTGCAAAGCCCCAGCACCACACTCCCAGGGCAGCTGAGTGATGGAAAAGGACCAGATAGCCAGGCCATGCTGCCCCCGTCCCCTAACCCCTTGCAACTGGGCAGGGAGGAGAGACAGGAGGAGGAGGAGGCAAGCAGGGAGGGCTGGGTCCCAGCGGGGACAACTTGCCCGGCTCCTCCCACCTCAGACAGGCAGGGAGGCAACCAGCATGAGAATAAAAACCTGCCTGTTGCCCAGCCCGTTGAAGGTGCCATGGCACTGATGGGAGATGGAAAGAGGTGGGTGTTAGGGGGAGGATGTACTAGTTTTTATTTATTATTACTACTTTATTTTTTTCCTTTTGAAGTTTTGCACCCAGGGAAACCACCCCTCTGGCCCTCCCCACACTATGCCACTGTATTCCAAAGCCATGAGCAAGAACCTCTCCTTTGCAGACATGGAGAAAGCAACACTGGGGAAGGGAGGAGCTAGGCACTTCCCTTCTTCCATATTGGGGAGAAACCAGTAAGTAAAGTATGAATAGGACTTACATGAGAAATTGGCAGTCCTTGGGAATCTGTAGAGAAATTAATTTTAAACTTTCTTTAGTTTTATGTCTCTTCACAAAATAAATGCCATGACAGCTTGATAGCTTCTCCCAAGGCTAGGTGCTTGCTTTATCAGTTGTTCTGACTTGCCAGAATTACCCAGTAAGGCCTATTAATTTGGAATTCCTTTCTGCTGGAGTTCTTGCAAGAACCAGCATGTGCTCAAGAGTTCTGGAAAGTTCTGACCTGGCAGGCTTATGATTGGTTGATGATTTCATCTATGTCTCATTGGGTTGTTATTATAAAAATAGACCATGTATAGTTCAGGAAGTTAATGTTCTTATTTTGTGCTACCATATATTTTCCCAAAAGAATGTTCTCTGACTTGTATTTTTGAACTCTACAAAACTTGGTTTGTGATCCTGTTCTTTCCTTTAAATAAAAATGCTTCTCCACAGGTTACATACATCAATATGGAATCCCTGGGTGGCAAATTCAATGCCTTGCTGCTTGGTTCCCAGCTACAATAGCTTAGTCTTTCCCTTCGACTGTATCCCAACTTTACTAGTAAGATGCAGAGTGTAAATGGTTTTTGTCCTTGCTTTCCTAGTAGCCACTGAGATATCTAGTGACATTTGGGCATCTCCTAGCTCAAGCAGGTTAAACAAGACTGATGGCCATTTCAGCCTACAGAGCTGGAACTTCCATGTGCCCAACTGCAGTGGCCACTTCAGGCAGCAGGGCACAGCTTCAGCAGCACATTCTCTGCCTAGGACCATGGCTCTCCACAGCAGCTGCTCTGAGGCTCTGAATAATTAGATGGTAGTGCCTTCTCTCTGAAGGACAAGGAGGAAGAGGATTCAGTGTTGGCAGCGCCTCCCTCCAAAGGAATACAGCATCAGCAGTGGCTGTCAAAGGCTGCCTCTAGTAAGCCAGGTGGTTCCTCAGTGCCTGAGCAGCCAGGTCCTACAGAAACAGTGGCTACTAAAATCAATCAATCAATCAATCAATCAATCAATCAATCAATCAATCAATCACCTGTCCTACAGCAGAGGTAATTTCCCTAGTGGATCCTCTGACAGACCACTAAGGAAGCAACTGAGTTACTTGAGGCCAGCTTTCTCATGGTGAGGGGATCCAGGGCAGCTCACAGTTAAAACAAATAATATTTAAAAAACAATGAATAACAGATTAAAACTCAATTAAACATACAATAATAATTAAAAATCCATTAATTAAATCATTTGCAACTCTAAAAACAGAGAAACAAAAAACCAGCATCAACTCAGTCATAGTTATTAAAAGCTTGCCTGAAGAAGTGAGTCTTTAGCTATCAGTGGAAAACTAAAAGGAAGAGGACCAACCCAACCTCCTGAGGGAGAGCAATCCACAGTTTGGGAGCTGCTACAGAGAAGGTCCTCTCTTATGTTTCCATCAAAGTGCCTGTAATAGCAGTGAGACCAAGAAAAGGGCCATCTCTGGAGATCTTATTGGCCAGGAAGCCTTGTATGGGCAAATATGATCCTTCAGATAGTCTGGACTAGAGATGGGGATGAATCGCCAAAATGGTGCTTCGTCTTAGTTCGGGGGTCATCAAACTTGACCCACGAACCACAAATTGCCCCCCAGTAGCCCGATGAACCACAAATCAATTCGTGGGGCTATCTAAAAAAATAAGCCCCACCCCCACAGTCTGCTCCACCCCCTTCCCACTGCCGCTTATTTATTTTTTTATTTTTATTTTATTTATTATTAGATTTTTACCCCGCCCCCCTAGACAAAGTCTACTCGGGGCGGCTTACCTTCCCAGCATTGAATATCATGATTCGTTTTTATATTCATCCCCATGTCTAGTCTGGACTCAACCCATATGATTCTTCATAGGTCATTACCATCATTTTGAACTGGACTCAGAAACGGACTGCAGGGGTATTATATGCTCCTTATAACTGGCCTCAGTCAGGAGTCTAGCAGCTTCATTTTGAACCAGCTGAAGTTTCCAAAGTGCCTTCAAAAGTAGCCCCATGTAGAGCACATTACAGTAAGTCAAGTGAGATGTAAGTAAGGCATGCGTCTCTGTGTCCAAATCAGACATCTCAAGGAATGGGCACAGTTTTTGTTAGCCCAGGTTGGCAGCTTAGGGAGATTTAAGGTGCAGATCTCTGGACTTCCAGGACAGAAGCCGAATGGTTCGCACATTTTTGCCACTACTTTTCACCTGTTTGCTGACTGGATGTGGTTTCAACCTCTATGGAACTCAGAAAAGTTTCTCTGTGACTACAAATCCCATATCTCCTAGCAAGTAAGGTTAGTGCTGACAGCGAGTGGTCATGTTGGTTGGAGAATTGTAAACCAAGTTATCTAAATTCTCGCCACATGGTATACATTTTTACCACTCCTTTTCTTCCTCAAAATGTAGATTCAGTATCGATACAATGCACAGTAAAGGTATTTCAACACTCTCCCTGTTTGTGGAATTTGCTGTCTGTGTGGATATTTGATAACACGTTTGCATAATTCAGTGGCATAGTGTTCATTACCTAATGATTTCATGAAAACCATAGGAAGTTTGGGAAACTGTTGTATGCAATTTATTCTCATTAAGAGTGTGGAAGAAAGAGGACATTCTGCGTATTCCTGGATGTTCTCTCTTTTCTAGCCAAATTAGGCACAAAAAATTATTAGTTGCTAAGCAGCATGGGGATAATTATTTTATTTAAATCTCTTTTGAGACCTGTACATTATCATGTTAACTGAAGAAGGCATTTCCACAAGGAAAATTCCAGATTGAGGGGTTTCTTCAAGTGAACAGATCTGACTAGCCTCATAAATTAAGTTGGACAATATATTCTGTTCAGTTTGGATTTGGAACTGTGCACAAATTCACACTTCTGAACCTGCAGGTTCTATTAAGCCCTTACACAATGACTGAGGAACTGTATACCATCATGTGACAAAAACACGTCAGCTTGGAAGTGGGTGGAGAGTCTGGAAGTTGTAAGCCAAACAAATAACTTTTCCAAGTGTCAGTAAGCACATTCTGAACATGTGCATAACTGTGACAGTCACCTTTTCTCTACAAAGCTCCGAACAAGGGCAAAACACAGCAACCAACTTTGTCAGAGTATGTGCAAAAGTGTCCCCCATTAGTGTACAAACCACATGTGAATGAAAAAGGGAGGGGTTGCTTGTCTCACAATTAAGAGATTTTGTTGTTGCTGGTGATGATCAAGCAAGGCTTCTCCTTTGTACATGTCATCTGGAAAGTTCAAAATACCCCTTGCTCTCTGGATAGCTCAGGGAGTTGGAGCAGCAAGGGTGAGGAGTTCAATTTTCCCACTGTGCCTTGTAGCAGAAGAAACAGTTTATGTGGTCTTGGGAAAGGTACACAGTCCCAGAGCACCCTCAGATGAATGGACTGGTAAACCACTTCTGAGTACTCTGTACCTAGAAGATCTTAAGTCAGAATTGACTTGATGGCAGTTAAATATTATTAGAGGTTAAAACAATAAAACACTGAGCTGGAGCTATTTTAACAGGGCAGGAATTCCTTCTAAATGCTGTCAAATTCTGGGATGTGATCACAGCAGGTGGTGGATGTAAGCAGAGAAACAGTGCATACAATTAAGAATAAATAACTTTATGAACAGAAGACTTTTGGCTGGGGTACAAAATTGTGTTACCCAGAATTCTGAGTGAGAATTAAAGGTGAAGGTGAATTTTACACATATGTCTCGTATCCATCTTTTAAGAGACATCAAAGTCCCTGTCCCTACTTTTCAAGTTCGAATAGATATAACTGTTTACAACAGGGGTTCCCAACCTGGGGGCTTGGGTCCCCAAGGGGGTTACAAAGTGTTTTCTTGGGGGTTGCTATGGTTATTGTTTATTATATTAAATATGGTATACATGGTATGTTTTATTTTAATCCTCCTGGCCCACAGGTAGATAATTTTAATCTGAAATGAAACCTGAATTAGGCAAGTACATGGTGCATGCCAGGAACACTGACATCCAAGATGGCAGCAGGATTGAAAATTTGTTGCTTCCATGGCAGTGGTGCCTTTTGCTCTACCTGAGTCTTTGGCTCTTCTGGATGTGGTAGTGGCGGTGCAGTGAAAGGAGGGGGACCTGGGCTGGGAGATGACTCTGGGCCCTGCCTGAGTCATGGAGGAGCAAGGCATTAAGGGCAAAAAGGTGAGGGAGGAAAACCAAGGAGGGGGTGGGGTATGGGGTGGGGCGAATGAGGGAGATGTTTATTTGGGCTTCACTGAGGAGACATGGGGGGGGGGTGAGAGATGAAGGGAGGGTTATTTCCAAATCCAAAAAGGTAAATTAAATTCAAAGTGTATTGACATTGTTTCCTTCTCAAATTTTATCTAGTAGAGGCAGAATTACAGTCATCCCATAATTATCATAGAATCGTAAAATAGTGAAGTTGGAAGGCCATCAAGTCCAACCCCCTGCTCGATGCAGGAATACAAATCAAAGGATATCTGCCAAGTGGTTGTCTAAGTTTCTCATGAATGCCTCCAGTGTTGGAGCACTCACCACCTCTTGAAGTAATTGGTTCCACTGTTGTACTGCTCTAACAGTTAGGAAGTTTTTCCTGATATTCAATCAAAATGTGACTTCCTGTAACTTGAGTCCATTGCTGCATGTCCTGATCTCTGGGATAATCAAGAACAGATCCTGCCTCTCCTCTGTATGACAGCCTTTCCAGTATTTGAAAAGTGCTATCATAACTCCCCTCTGTCTTCTTTTCTCAAAGCTAAACATGCCCAATTCTTTCAGTCTTTCCTCATCGAACTTAGTTTCCAGCCCCCGGATCATCCTTGTCACCCTCCTCTGAACTTGTTCCAATTGGTCAGCATCTTTTTTGATGTGTGGTGTCCAGAACTGGACACAGTACTCAAGGTGAGGCCTAACTAGTCCTGAATAGAGGGGAACTAGCACCTCACAGGATTTGGAAACTACACTTTTGTTACTGCAGCCTAAAATAGTATTTGCCTTTTTGGTAGCCATATCACACTGTTGGCTCATATTCAGCTTGTGATCTACGACAATTCCAAGATCCTTCTCACTTGTAGTATTGCTGAGCCAGGTAACCCCCATATTGTAACTATAATTATGTATTATCGTATTAATATTAATATATAAGGTTAGAATTATATTCTGGAAAATCTATTTTAATGTGTTTTCTTTACCCTATTAAAATACCTTTTTATGCAAATGTGGTGGAAGTAGCAATTTACTTGGCTGTTATAAAAGGAGGTTGCAACTTGAAAAAGGTTGGGAAACACTGGTTTACAATAAATACATCAGCCAGAGTGCCAAGGTTCTAGTTACTGAAGCTAAAAGTTTTTCTTTCTATCTATTTTTTATAATGTTTTTGTCTGGATGTGGTTATAATGAAAAATGTGTTTCAAATACTTCTCAGTTAGTCTAAAGATACTACATCTCATGTCCTTTTCTGCATAGCTGATAAGTAACTTAAAGGTATGATTTTATGGAATGGCAACTGGAAAAAGAAAGTATCAGTTCAGGTTGAAGAGCATTAATACCCTGGAATTACTCAAAATAACCATGGTAACAGGCTCTGCTGTAATGGCAGTTACTCATATTTCCATAGAAACAAGATTTTAAAAGTGGAAATTACCTTAAATTTATTTCTGTTGCTTCCAGTGACAAAGACATAACATGCATTTTCTTTCACAAAATGCACACATATTTTGGCTACCAAACTGTCCAAAAGTTATTCAGAATTGCAAAAAGGTATTATAAGTGAAGCTCAACATCAAAAAAATGAAGATCATGGCCACAGGTCCCATCACCTCCTGGCAAATAGAAGGGGAAGATATGGAGGCAGTGACAGATTTTACTTTCTTGGGCTCCATGATCACTGCAGATGGTGACAGCAGACACGAAATTAAAAGACGCCTGCTTCTTGGGAGGAAAGTGATGACAAACCTAGACAGCATCTTAAAAAGCAGAGACATCACCTTGCCAACAAAGGTCCGCATAGTCAAAGCTATGGTTTTTCCAGTAGCGATGTATGGAAGTGAGAGCTGGTCCATAAAGAAGGCTGACCGCCGAAGAATTGATGCTTTTGAATTGTGGTGCTGGAGGAGACTCTTGAGAGTCCCCTGGACTGCAAGGAGAACAAACCTATCCACTCTGAAGGAAATCAACCCTGAGTGCTCACTGGAAGGACAGATCCTGAAGCTGAGGCTCCAATACTTTGGCCATCTCATGAGAAGAGAAGACTCCCTGGAAAAGACCCTGATGTTGGGGAAGTGTGAAGGCAAGAGAAGAAGGGGACGACAGAGGACGAGATGGTTGGACAGTGTCACCGAAGCTACCAAGATGAATTTGACCCAACTCCGGGAGGCAGTGGAAGACAGGAGGGCCTGGCGTGCTCTGGTCCATGGGGTCACAAAGAGTCGGAAACGACTTAATGACTAAACAACAACAACAAAATTATAAGTACGGGTTGCTTCTTTGTTACTTATTATTTGTTAGTTGAAGAAAGGATTATATAAAGTGACAATTTTATTTTGAAATTAAATTTGCTCGGCACTGATATTATCCACAAACAAGAAAACGTAGGCAAATTTTATTTTTTCTTCTTCTGGTGAAATTTTTTTGGGGTTTTGATCAGACTTTCCTCCATCCATCACACCTTTCTTTCTAAGGAAAGCAGGGGTCAGGATTTGGAAAAGAAGGGGATGGGGAAATCAAGAACTTTGGGGAGGGGTTGGGCAGTCACATCATCTAACATATACTTTTTTCCAGTATGGTTATCTGAGGAGGGTTTGGGGTTATTTTAACTCCCTTTCTGTTTGTGCTACATTCCTTCATAGCCCCATGTACTTAGAAATGGGATCACAAATAGTTCTTGCAATGCACTACATCTTAATATTATGTGGGCACTGAGGAAGATGGCTCATGTAGATGGCCACCTACTGATGGCTACCTCAGTAGGTGGCCATCAATGGCAGCTGTCTTTTTTCAGTTCAGTGCCTTGTTAATGACACCAAGAGCTTAGAAAGGTTACTCCTGGAGTTGTCCAATTAATATGGCCATGGTACAAGGAACATTTGTGGAATTGTCATTCTAAAAGGTAAGAAATCTAAACTATGATGGGACTACCACATTGTTGTACAGAATCTTCTTAGGATTTCTTGTGGCCCATTTTTAAAGCTTGTGGGAACTTTACATGTGGGATCTATGATGGCAGCAGGTGCTTCAACAAGCTGCAAGGAGCCTCATGGTGCAGTGTTTAAACTGCAGTACTGCAGCCAAAACTCTCCTCATGACCCGGGTAGCTGGCTTGAGGTTAACTCAACCTTCCATCCTTCCAAAGTCAATAAACTGAATTTGCTGGGGATGAGCAATGTGTAGCCTGCATAATTAAATTGTAAACTGTCCAGAGAGTGTTTTCAATGCTATGGGATGGTATATAAGCAGCTTGCTTTACTTTTAGGCACAATCAATCAATCAATCCACCTGACTGCTTCACATTGCATAACAGACATAAGGTACAGACAATGTGGATTACCACTTAATTGCTTACAGATAGTCTCCTGAATATTTCTGATCAAACTGGGTACCAACAATTTATGCATTTTCAATCTATGTCAATTTCAACCCAGCTGAGTTATGATTGACAAGTCTTATATGTCAGTGGTGTTCTGTTTAAAAGCCAGCAAAACACAATTTTGTGTTGCAGGGGTGGAATTGCAAAAACAGGGCATGGTCAAAAATAAATTGTAAGATTTGTGCTCACCACTGCAGTTTCTGAGAGGCCAGTATAGTGGCCAGGTAGAGCCAAGTGTGGGAGAGCAAGGAGGCACTTTCTGTCTTCCTGAAGCTGAACTGTTCAGCACCCTGGCCACTGGCCTGTGGAGTCCCTCAGGGTTCTGTTTTGTCCCCAATGGTATTTAACATCTCCCTGAAGCCACTGGGAGAGGTTGACCAGAGCTTCGGGGTTCAGTGTCACCAGGATGCTGATAACACCCAACTCTATCTTGCCTTCCCATCAAAAGCCAAGGAAGCTATTTCAATACTAGACCAGTGTCTGCTATCAGTAATGGACTGGATGTGTGCAAATAAATTGAAACTTAATCCAGACAAAGAGGTGCTCCTGGTCAGTCAAAAGGCAAATCAGGGAATAGGGACCCAGCTTGTACTGGAGGGGGTTGCACTTCCTCTGAAAACACAGGTGTGCAGTTTAGGTGTACTGGATTTGTCTCTGAGCCTAGATACCCAGGTTTTGGCAGTGCCAGGAGTGTCTTTGCACAATGAAAACTAGAAGGCCAGCTGTGCCTGTTCCTAGAGAGGTCTGACCTGGCCACAGGGACACATGCCTTAGTTACATTCCTGTTGGATTACTGTAATGTGCTCTATGTGGAGCGTCCTTTGGAAAGTGCTTGGAAATTTCAGCAAGTCCATAACTCTGCAGCCAGATTGTTAACTGTGGCTAGTTACAAGGATCACATTACCACCCTGTTACAGCAGCTCCATTGGCTGCCATTCTATTTCTGAGAACAATAAAAATGCTGGTTTTAAACGATAAAGCAGTTTCGGTTCAAGCTATCAGACCTTATCTTCCTGTATGAGCTTGCCCAGGTGTTAAGATAATCATGGGAGGCCTTTCTCTCTATCCCACCATCCTCTTCCATGTCCTTGGTGAGGACACAGGAGAAGGCCTTCTCTGCTATTGCTTCCAGACTCTATAACTCCTTCCCATGGGAAGCCAGGCTGGCTCCATCATTGCTGTCCTTTTGCAAGTAGGTGAAGACTTTTGTCTTCAGACAGGTTTTCCCTTAGTGACAGACTGTCTAGGATAGGTTGTAATATGAGATGGACACACACACACACACACAGAGCGAGCCTTCTTATTGTGTATACTAAGGCACAGGATCAACTTGCTTCAGTAAGGCTGATACTGATTTGACAATATCATCAGACATATATATTTGCATTCTTATTTTGAAAGTTTTATAACATCCACTTTGTCTGAAAAACATGTCTTATCCATTGCATAGTTTTCTTACTCTTTAGGTAATATACTAATATTGTGCAGGAGCTCCCCCCCCCTTCACATTAATGCAATGACCCTGGTGAAAATTTTCAGTGGATAGTTAAAGGCTTGGGATAAGGGTGTTACATTTTTATTTGGGTTTTGCTTTGGACTTCTAGTGCCTAAGGAAGATGTAGTTTGAGTGTTCAGTTCTTTCTGTTATTTTCCAACTATTGGTCTGGTATTATCATCTAGGCTTGGTGTTTATTTCTTAGTTCTATGGAGTGTGGAGGAAACAATTAGTATTCAGTATCTAACAGCCTAGCCTTATGTCTCTTAAAAGCAATATTTCATAGCTTTCTTAATTTTTAAGTGCACATGCATGCTTAAATCCAACTGTTATTCCCAAACACAGCAAACTCATTAATCAATGGGACTTCCATAAGTATTGAATTAACAATTTCTGGCTCACTTCCATTTACACTTGCTGAAAAACAACCCTGACAATTGCTTTGTGTGTGGGTGAGACGTGATTAACTGATGAAAAAAGGAGTCCCCTTCTGGGATTTTCCCTTGCTTGGTATCACTTTGTGAATGGTAGTGAGCACAACAGAGTACCTTGTAGACCAGGGCTCTCGAAACTATGGCCCGCAGGCCACATCCGGCCCACCTTGCCTTTTTATCCAGCCTGCTGAGCATTTGTGTACGGGCATGCGTGCAGGAGTGTGCGTGGGCAGGCAGACGTACGCACGAACATGTGTCTTCTTTCGGCCTTTGAAAATGTGGAGCATACATGATGTGGCCCTCCCGCTGAAAAGTTTGGAGACCCCTGTTGCAGACCATCTTGACTGCTGCCATTGGGGTTGTCAACATTCAGGCTGCCCTTTGCTATGTAGAGCTTGACATCCTTTTTCCTGCTGGCAATGCGGGCACAATATTGTGCAGCAATAGTGGGCCATTTCCTGGTATTTTGAATTGTGGATATAGAAGCACAATAACCCACATTCATAAACCAGAGGGTTTTTGAAGAATTGAATATTCTATTATGGGCTTCACATGATTGATAAACTTAGTTAATGTTTCCATAATTGCAGCTGTTAACAGTTTATGCAAGTGTATGTTACTGTTTATTTCCTCATTTGTACTGTTCTGATGAATTTAAGGCTACAGAATTACTGTGCTGTAGAGATGCAGCCATGTGTAAGAAGGAAGATTGGCTTTAGCTCCTGCTCAGGTGCTCAGCTTGTCTAGGTTTTACTAAATATATGAGCAAGGTGCAGCCTCCTACATATAAGCCCTACTCTCATGTTTCCATGTGTGCTGACCCTACCCCTCTGTGTCAAGTGGCAAGATCTGCATGGGAGTTCTTAGGTTCACCTGAACACAAGCACAACTCTCTGAGTGATTATGGAACATGCTAAAGCATCCACATAAAACTGTTGGGATGCAGCATCTATATCCATAGACAGGTCAGGTACTGTCTATTTCATTTATCTGTGTCTGTAGGGCTTTCGGGGACCCTTTGACATGGACAGAGTTACTAACATGAGAGCATGCTTTAGTAACATAAACACAGAAATCCAAAACAGTTGAAGCTTGGGGTTTTGTAATGCCCAGAAACCTGAACCAAAAACTTCATCTGAGTTCTTGAGGGGGATGAGTATGATTTATGTTTTTCAAATTTCCTGTACATAATGATTATCCCAACAAAATAGCCCTGGATACCACTAGACACAGTGGAGAGCAGTGACGTTGACATTCTTGTGCTTGCAAAGAGAGATTTCATGTTGATAAATTTTCCAGCATTTTATAAACTGTGTGCTTCTTGTAGTAATGAAAACTGTGGGCATTTATGTAGTAATGGAATAGACATACATACATACCTGCACATATTTCATTGTAAGGGAAATAAATGAAGCCAAGTCTAGGGAGGCTTGTATTTAATCATGAAACGTGCAACATTTGGCTGTGGTGAATTAGCCATTTGTCTTCCTAATGCAATGCCTCAAGAGACCTGGAGACACAGTGGACACATTCACAGCTTAGTGTCTGCATGCCCTCCAGGGACCTTGGGATGAATTCAGGAAGGGAGCACAAAGCTCAGTTCTGTGGATCTTGGCTTATATCTTTCTCATTATAGTTACCCCCCACCACCATTGCCCATAGAAAGGATTAGCATATCAATCAGGAATGACACACACTGTTTGGGTCAGCAGGAAAATGAATGAGGCACAAAAAGGACGATTTGTCATATGGCTTCCTCAGATAAGTAATCTGTTGTAGCTCTTGTCCTGTTGACAGCCATTATCATCGAGGCTCTAGCCTCACTGTACATTTCACAGGGTTCGCCATGCCAAAGTCACTCATATGCAAGGCAAGAAGTGGGTAATAATTGCTGGATTTCAATAGCTGAATGATTTTAAAGAAGCTTTAGTTGAATCAAAGTGAATCATTTAATGAACTCCTTTCTCTTATTAACAAAAACCTGTATCAATCAAAGCAGACCATTGCTAAAAATACCATTAATATTTGAAGCGCTTTAGATAAGAAGCCATCAGGCATATTAATCTTTTTCATCTGCACAGCACTAGTTGGATTATCTCTAGTCTATGCTATTATTTTCTGCTAGACCATAATTAAATTCCATTCATGCCTCATGACATTACCAAATAATTCTGGCTTAAATTAAGCAAACATGGCTTAACAATCCTTGTGGATCTCTCATAGTTTATGTTGGCATCCTTCCCCTGCAATTTTGTTTCCGTCTGAGGACATTTAACCTTGGATACAGATGTCTGTGTCTGTGATTTACAATTTCATAATTTGATATAATTATTGTGAAAATTCACTATGGAAACTCTTCACACTTGGTTTGATTTTTATTCTTTAACAATATTAGAAAATTGTGAAACCAGGTAATATTTGGTTAAGCTAAAATTAGCCGATTGTTCTCCACACCTTTACTTTTTCTGTTTCATTTTGTTATGTTTGGATTTTTTCATTTTTAAAATTAGTTATACTTCTATCCTTCATTTTCACCAGTGCATTGAAAATACATAATAGATTACTTCCATCTTTTTCACTTTCTCTGTCTTCCCCAACAGTCTTGTGATGTAGAGCAGGGCGAGTTTTGAACCAAGAATTAGAACCTGAATCTCTCGAGTCATATTCCAGTCTATAGGTACCTAGTCTTATTCAGGTGTTTACTTGGTTTAAATATGAGATGAAGGGAGTGTATAAGCTCTGGCTTCCTCTCTCATTGTGTCTGTTGCCATCTCTGTGTGGAGAGTGGTAAGCCTCAAATCATGGAGTCTCTCCATGTGAGTTGGCATACTGGAAAATCAGCCTTTCTTTATCAGACTGTTCCCTCCACGCATAGAAGGCCAACATCACCAGAAATGAATAAGTGGTGTTAGTGATTCCTGCTCCCTGCATATTTAATATATGTGTGAAAAAAACACCTGAGTAGCACTTTGTGGTTGGTGGAGTGTCTTGTCTTGTCAAGGCTGACAAAGGGTTCTTTTGGATTTGGAGACCATCAGCAATCAATGGAGGACAAGGCACAAAATGTTATTAAAGAGACAGTAAAGCACAAATCATAAGCAATGGAACAATAAAGTAGAGAGAAAGCTCACCCCCTTCTGCCTCCTGGGATTCCCTGAAGAACAGCAGAGGGTGATCCCTGGAATCAGTAGTTATGTAGCGGTTCCTAGGATCCTGGTCTATGCCGATGCTCAAGGAGGATTAGAATATCAGCTCTTATATACTTTTCCAAAGCACACAACTATTTGTTAAGTACATCTCTGTACAGTCAACTTCATACTCACTAACTGGCCAAATGGTGCCAGTTAGTGAGTATGAAGTTGACTGTACAGAGATGTACAGTCTCTATAGTGAGCAAAATTGGGTGCCAAAGTATAGTAGAATCAGATATCAACATGCAAGCATTGGCTAGAGCTGTTCAGCCTGAGTATTTCTTATTGTCCTCAAACTTCTCATCTCATCTGGGATAAGCAATACATACTTTTCCAAGGGACCTCCAGTCACACAGCCAGACTAGGCTGGTTTCTGCCAGTTTCTAGCAGTTGAGGTTTTCCTCAGGTCGCCTCTAATAACCTCTAGTGTCTATTAGTGTCCACCAGCAGCTCAAGCATCAGGCACAGAGAGGAATATTGCTGCATACCACTTGAAAGAGTGACCACTCCAGAGTGGCCTGGCTGCCAGATGGTGCGGGGTATAAATCTAATAAATAAATAGATGAAACTTATTTGCCATGACAAATATCTTCTTCATGGGCATTACATGGGGTGGAAAGCATAGCAGCTCATGGTTTGTGACGCCAGTGATAAAAGTGGGTGTTCATACACTGACTCACACAGAGGTATACAGAGGCATGCCCATAGGCAGAGAAGCATTCACACATAAACACCCAAAAAGCCCTCTGCCTCTGTGAAGGAAGCAGATAGGAGTGGAATGGCTGGGGGTGGCTGAAGTCAGAGTTTGGACAAAGCTGCATTTGCCCTAATGACAGACAGACCTTTATCCATAAATAGATCTCAAGACTGCAAAGCTTCACTCTGTAAACTGTGCTTTGAGAATGGTTTGAAGACCTTTACTTTGGTTCTGGGCTATAGGAATTAGACACAAGAGAGTGTGCTTCAGTACCATCTGCATCGAATTAGAAGGGGGTTTGGTGCGAACATGATCATGATATCTGAAGTTGCATTTAGATGAAGTCAAGGCATTTCTGCCATTTTCCCCTCTTTATTTTGCCCAAATCCAGCCATTGCATTTTTTTTTTTAAAAAAAATCTTGCCAACTATAAGCGAAAAAGCTATACCTATGTTGTCAGAGTTTAGGTGTCTTTCCACAATAACTAGGATAAGATGAAGGTATGTGATGACTAGATGTTATATTAATCTGTCCTCCTCCTCATTCACAGGAGGAGTTGCTGTTCCAGTTGTGAAAGATGTGGGTCATGGTGCATGTTTTCCCCAACATGTTTTGTTTTGTTATGGATCCTTGGAAGATAAACATGATCTTAACTTGCAGGTCTGATTGCTGAAGAACAAACCTCCAAGGACATCCCATTGTGGGAGAGGAAATGAGTTAATCATAGGTTAATTGTAAGAAATACCTATCCTCCTTCATGGTTGGTTTGACACAAAGTTTTCTGGAAAGGAAAGCTAAGAAACTAGTAACCTAGCATATTGATTCTGGTGATACATTTTTCAATATACTGAAAGCATCAGATAGTAAAAGGCATTTCCATTTTCTGTGTTACTTTTCAAAACATTGGCATAATGATTTCTCATCTGTACTCATTTTTTTGAAAGAATAGTTTGGTGTTTATTCTCTAATAGCTTTTCTATGTGAAATCCATCATTGGGTGAGACTTTCTGCTAGATAAAAGGTGGTAACATTATCAAGCAGCAATGCAGAAAAGACAAGGATGTTCCATAAATATTTTTATTCCCAGTTTTGAAAAGAAAGCAGCACAATGCAAATCTCTCTCTCTCTCTCTCTCACACACACACACACACACAAACACACACACAAACACACACTCCCCCCTCCCTGGCTTTTACTTAGGAGATGCCTGTTACCCGTCACTTCCAGAGTATGGTATATTTCTGGCTGAGATCAGTTCCACCCTACCGATGACTTAATCAGGAAAATGGTGAAAATATAGATACATATCAAAACTGAGAACTAACAAATGGCGGCCAGCAGAGAGAACAAAATATTCTATCAAAACCAAATGTGAAATCATGAAGACTAATACTGAATGTGGATTGGAAGCATGTTTTGCAGGATGTGTGTATATGTGATATTGGGGATAGGGGTGGGGAGAACCAACGCTTCCTTAGCTACTAAGCTACCTGATATTTATTAATTTATATAATTATCTGAGAGTGGAACCAGCCCTTCCTCTTGATGAAACAGGCACATCAAATGTCAGGAACAGGAAGAACACTGTGCTTGACTTCCCCTTTCTCCATCCAAAACCACTCAACATCATTAATTGTCAACACATGATAGCAGTTTTCTGCCAGGTTATGATATGTTATTATATGCAATTTTCCAAGTCATGCTGAGACTCTACACTGCACAATGAAATTCCCCAGCCTCCTTTGAAAACAAAATCCTGGTCTTCTTCTCTCTGCCCTTTTTTTCTCCCATTTGTCACTTGTTTGCCTGCACAGGAAACTTTCCAATTCTACACACCTTAATGATTCTTCCAGTGAGTCCTGCACAGGAAAGATGCAATTCGGTAATGATCCTGCTTGGTTTGGCATTTCTTCCAGAAAGAAAAAATCACCACAAAACATCCAAGAAATCCCATGCTATATTGTGTCACAGATCTCAAGAAAAGAATTTACACACAAAGAAATCCCACTGGAAAGGGTAAAGAGGATTGCGAGTTGGTTGGAGGTTTTTTTGGGGTTTTTTTGTGGAGGGGGAGAGGGTTCTCAAGAAAAATGAGAGGTTGCAGGATTCACATCTCTAGCTATTCTGACAAACCTGCATGGCTAGAACAATTTTAATTAAATGAGCTGTCTTAGTAAACCACTATGAGTATTCTGCTCTGAAGGGCACATGGTTTGTAGTAATCTAATGTTTCTTGAATGGTTATCTTTATTATGATTGAATGGTTATCTTTATATCAACCTTTTGGGCAAGGGGAAAGACTGTGAAGAAACTTTTAATTTTGCTGTGAATTAATATTACTTGTCCAATACTCCAATGTTTTGAGAATAGGACATTTTGGAGATGTTTTCACTCATAGGGTCACCATATGTCAGAGGCAACTTGATGGCACATAACAACAATCTTTGATTGTAGAGAAGAACGATGCTTGAGCTGTATATTTCTGAAAACTGCCAAACTGCCCACTAAATAAGCATCTATTGTTCACTATGTCCACCACTTCACTTCCACTGGTGTACAGGTTTTGTTGAAGAACACATTTACAGGATGGTAGAAAGCATGTACAATTATGTTCCAGGAAAATGGAAGCTGTTCATATCTTGCTTCAGTCCTACTATTAATGTGTGAAAAGAAATGGAGTGTGTGGAGTCAATCCCAGACCACAGGAGAGGGATGTGAATCACTGACACTGAGTGGGAAAGAGGGTGCTGCCTGCTTCCATAATATTTGTCAGGAAGTTGGCAAGTCTTTGAGTCCAGGTCCCAAGTCCAGGTCTTTGATACCAAGTCTCAAGTTTGAGTGTGAATCTTTGGTACAAAGTCCCAAGTCCCTATTAAAAACAAGCTTTTCCCCCAGAAAAAAGGGGAGAGGTGGGTGGGTTCCGAATTGTGAGTCAAGTCTGAGTCATTGGGGGGGGGGGACAAAAAGTTGAGTCCAAGTCGAGTCACTAGTGTGACTCAATTCCTACTTGACAGCAAGTCCTGCAACTCGAATCCCCATCCCTGATATTTGTTTATGTTTACTGTTTCTTCAAATCAGATTATTAGTTCCTTATGCACAAGTCCCCAAAACCCACAGACAGAAACTCTTAAACCAAGTTTGCCTTGGACAACCTGAAGGCTGTGCAGTACAAAATTCTTGTGGCATGTGTGGTTGTGGAGAGACAGTCCTAGACCACAGGAGAGGGAATCCACTGTGTTCTTTTCAGACCCAGTTTGTGATTATATTGTAACAAAGAAAGAAAAATAACCAACAACATGCTATTGAGATTTTTAAAGACTTCCTCTTTGCAGGTTCAGCCTACATTAGCCTCTTTCATTCATTAACCATAAGGAGTTCCATGTGATAAAAGTGGAGCATTCCATCTTGTTGGCCCTGTCATCAACATGAGCTCACATGTTCACAGCAAAGGTTTGCAATGGTGCTTCTAAGCATATTCTGTTGAAGACATTTATAACATTTTCATGAATGGAAGCTTTGTTAAAGAAGGGCTGTCACTCCTAGAAAAATTGTACATATCCTCATCTGAACATATTTACAAAACTTTCACTGCAAACATTGGAAGGTCTGTTTGTTCTTTGGGTGGGATGGGGATGTGGAGGAGGGAGTGTGACCCCTTCTTCACCACACTTCAGGCTCCACCTAGATTCAGATTATAATTCTTGAATACTTTGCAGAGAAGGCCTTTCTGTCTATCCCATTGCCATCATAGGAACATTTGATGGGAACATGAGAGAGGACTTTCTCTGTGGCTGTTGCCACTTTGTGGAATGCTCTCCTTTGGGAGGTTAATTTGGCCCCCTCTCTTTTATCTTTCTACTGACAGTTGAAGATCCATCTCTTCAGACAGGCTTTTAATAATTTTTAATAATTTTCAGAAACTATAGCCTGAGTCCTGGATGCTGTCTTGCTTTTTTCAAGTTTGATTTTATAGTCTTAAATGTTTTAACATTACTTACATTTTAATTAGCAGTGTGGTGCAACTGATTTTTAATCAGAAATATATTATCTTTTTAGTTTTATCTATTGTAATGTTGTGTCCCTTCACTGCGAGAATGGTGGCTTACAAAGGATACAAACAAGCAAACAAAGAAAGAAATGAAACTCTGAAAAGAGGATAAGTGTACTTGGGTAAGGGGTCTTCTACATGATACGGTGCCCCATACGACTGGATTTCCCAACCCCATAAAGTAGTCTCAGTGGATACTCGTATATAGCAACTCCCCCTTCCTTCAAACCACCAAAGCTCAAGCAAGAGGGAAAGGGCAAAGCTGGCAGAATGGATGTGATGTTGGGGCAGAGTCAGTAATTAACAGGACTTTACTATGAGGGAATTTTTGTCAATCTTTAGTCCAAATATTCTTTCTTGTAATTTGAGTCCATTAGTTTTAATTATGTGGCTCTGGAGAATAGAAGCCAAAGTAATTAGAAGGAAGGAGTTGTTTTGACCAAATTCCTTACAGCAAGAACTGTTTGGCAGTGGAATGGACTACCTTTCGTGTGGAAGCAGGTGAAGGGGGAGGGGAGAAAAAAAATCAGGTGAGGACTTTTTTTTTCTGTCCACACTATTTTTTCCTTCTATTCAGGCAGCTGTTGACATATAAAACCTATCATTTACAGATTCTTTTACTGATGTGAGAACAGATTGTTTCCTAGGATATTCCTTTCCTTAGTTTGATGGCAAGCAGCTTGAGCAATTTATATTTTCACCAGCTGTCTTTTTGTTGTAAAGATGAAGAAAAAGTGAAGATATGCTTCCCAAAGCAAGCAAGAGAAAGAAGAATGGATACCCAACCTGACTGAGTGTACAAAGTAGCATTTCTTTCTTCTGACAACCAAAGAAAACAAGGGCACTCCACAAAATTATCAGGTGACATGTGCATAAGGGATGAAAAGAAACCACTTTTTATGCAAATATGTAATTGTTGGACTTGTTCCCCAGGATGCTTTAGAATTACAGGCTTAGCATGTTTTTAAGTGAAGGATCCCACTAAAAGGAAGAAAATGGATGGCTGACACACTGTGATGTATAAAACCAGAACAAGCTGGTATTGTTTTGCACCAGTTTATAGCTGTGCCTAGCCAGTTGGAAACACTTATATTAAGTAAGCTGAGAAACATTACTGAATGGAAATTTCAGTTAATATATCAGGTGTGTGTACACACAATCATCATTAAGAATGTGTTCCCATCTTGGATATAATCCAGAAAACATTAATTATGTCAAGTCACTTTTAAAGCTGTGGAGTTCTGTTGGAGCTTCTTTAAGTCTTCTTGTTTTCAATGAATATCACTGCTCAATATTATAGAGTAACTGTTTTCAATTAGGCTTAATGCCTTAATCTCAGCCAGCCTGGGCACTGGTCATGCTGATCAGGAGTTTCTGCCAGTTGAAGTCCAGAAAATAATTTTGCCAGACTCTGGAATTAAGCCCCACTGAAGACAGTAATTGTGTATAGTAATGGGCAGCAATACTCATTGAAATTGTTGGGACTTCAAGAAGCTCTGGTTTATCCTAAATAAGTGTGCACATTATGTCCTTGGTCACAACCAAACTTTGCTGGACTCTGCCAGGTATGTTTCCAGGATTTGCCTTGACCATTCCACCTTTCATTCTCAAACTGTTGTGTGTATGATTCTGTCATGTGCCATGGAACCATGTGGATAGATGACAAACTGGTATCATTACCCTTTCAGTCTCTGTGGGGTGCATAAATTGCAAGATTCCCTTTGCATATTCTTCAGAGGCAGCAACAGCATGATTTGCATTTTTAGTCATTGTTACATTTTGGATGTGTATGAATCCAAGTGTATAAACTTATGGAGAAGTAAACTGCTTTCCATAACCTCTACTCCTGACCAGCCATAATAGCATGGGAAGCACAGGGGCAAAGCAACCTGGCAATAAGAGCAATCCTTGTTTTGAATTCAATACATGTACTGTATGTAGTAAAGAGCCAAGTAGAGAGAAATTACAAAATAATTAACTGCAGTGAAAATAAAATGAACAATGGAATGATTAACTAATTTAATTTGTCAGAAGCCTAAAAGTAACTCACTGAAGCAACTTTAAGAAGATGGAGCTTCCAGGGCTTCCCTATATGGCAGGAACGGATGATCATAGAAGGGCCAAGGGTTAATTGTCAGAATTACAGCAGCATGGGAGCCCCCTTGACAAGTAGGTGTGGCTAAAAGGGAGTTGGCTAAAAGAGGCTAATTTACATATTTATTTTCTTATTATTTGGAAAACATGTTTGGGTATGAACAATGCAACGATGGGTTTTTGTTAGCTGAAAATTAACGTTAAGTTAAAAAGGGAGGTTAACTTTAAAAAAGGCCTCTCACACCACAAATTGAAAAAGAATACAGTGGTGCCTTCACTTACGAACGTCCCTACTTACGACTAATTCGACTTACGACCGGCTCCGGCCGCAAAATTTTGCATCTACTTGCAACCGGAGCTTCCACTTGCAACTGGAGCTTCCACTTATGAACAGAAAAAGGCAGGGGAAAAAGGCGGGAAATTCAAATTGCTAACTGTAGGTGGCGAAAGAGGCTGCTTCTTTGTAGCTCTTTCGCCCCAACGGTTAGAGTGAGTGCGATCGAGAAGGGACTGCCTGGCTTCTGCTTCTCAGTGAGCGTGTGTGTGTTTGCAGGGAGGCTTGGGACTGCCTGTTAGGTAAGGTAAGGTGCTGTTTTCTGCTTTTTAAAAACTGTTCTGGGTGTTTTTGCAGCGTGGTTTTAGGCTGGGGGGGTTATGTTTCTGTGCTGTGATGGGTCTTGGGGTTTGTTTGTTTTTGGGGTTCCTCCCCATTTCCGATGGGTCTTGGGGGGTTTGGTTGCTTTTTGGGTTTTTTTCCCCCATTTGCAATGGGTCCTGCATGCTTCCCTTGCTTTTTCCTTTGTTTTCTGTGCATTTCCGACCTTGTCCCTCTGTTCTCTGTGCATTTCCAATCTGCTTTGTTTGTTTTCTGTGCATTTGCAATGGGTCCTGCATGCTTCACTTGCTTTTTCCTTTGTTTTCTTTGCATTTCCGACCTTGTCCCTCTGTTCTCTGTGCATTTCCAATCTGCTCCGTTTGTTTTCTGTCCATTTGCAATGGGTCCTGCATGCTTCCCTTGCTTTTTCCTTTGTTTTCTGTGCATTTCCGACCTTGTCCCTCTGTTCTCTGTGCATTTCCAATCTGCTCCGTTTGTTTTCTGTGCATTTGCAATGGGTCTTGCATACTTTATTGATTTTCTTCCCCCCCCCCCCTTCGACCGGAAGGGATTAATCGCATTTCCAATGAGTCTTGCAGCGATTTTTTTTTGGTGATTTTTTTCTTTGGCCGGAACAGATTAATTGCATTTCAACGCATTCCTATGGGAAATGGTGCTTCGACTTACGACCATTTCGACTTATGTCCATCTTCTGGAATGGATTATGGTCGTAAGTCGAGGCACCACTGTATGACAAAAATTATATTTTAGGGGACGAGGGTGCTGATGTCTCTCCAAAATTTCCCTGGAAAGCACAAAGGACCATTATGATGAAATGGGAGGGGGGGAGGCAAACACTGTTTTAAAGTTTTGGCTGGTGTTTGTGGGTGCTTGTGGAGAGGCAGGGACATTGGACAACTGCACACATGCCTTGGGGGGCCACTTGTCACCCATCACTCCAGTGTAGCTTTCGGTTCATTTTACCTTCATTTTACCTTTCAGTTCATTTTACTATCCATATGAAGACAAGGAAAACATATTTTACAACCAAAGCTATTCCTCCAAAAGATGGAGTCACTCCCAGAGAGAGAAACTCAAACTAAGGGCTCTTCCAGATGGAGCACATATCCTGCCATGTTCTCTCTCCTTTTTTCTTCTTTTTTTTTTTTTGGTTGCCTAGTGCTGAAAGATGACATGTTTACTGGAACTTACATTTGCATCATATGCTTCTGAATGCAAAAGAAAACAGAACCCTTCTGAACACGTCTTTGAGGCACCCTTGATGGTGGCCAGGTGGTTTTGCCGGAGAAGTGCTATTACCTTCCTTTCCTCAGGAACTGCTCCTGTGCAGACCATGTTGCTCTGTTAGCCCAATCTGCCTGGTGCTGAGGTTGACTAAGGTCATATCTTCTCACTCTGGGTTTGAATGAGGGGTGGGAGTAAAGAGAAATGCAGTAAAGGGCATGTGAGACTAAAAGCATTTCTATTGTGAGAATTCTATCTTCAAGGGCTCTGTGGAGACTTTGAAGATGGGAAAAGTCAGCTGAGACTAGGAAGTGCCATGGCATTAAACCCTTCCTCTCTGGTACAAAACAGTACAGAAAATAAAACCTGATTTAGGAAGAAGAATAAGGAGTTGGGAATTCATAAGAAAAACACCATAAATAAGTGAGATTAAAAAATGTGTGGATGTAGTGGGAAATTCCAGTAATATCAGTACAGAGGCCAGTACTTCAAGAAGAACAAGCACTCACCTGGAAGAGCCCTGATTAGTCAAAGGCCTTGTATGGCCTGGACTCGGGAACCTACCAGGAGTCTTCTGAGAGGCTCAGTGAGCCCGGAATGTGCTTAGAAATGCAAGCTCAGGTCCACAGCTGGCTGGTCTTTTAGATAAATTTCCAGAAAGGAGAAGAAAAGGTTGGATTGTTATAGAGGACAAAATTGCTATTGCACTTGTATTAAAGCTGTATGTAATATTACACATTGGAGTATGAGGAGGATTCTAATTGCCTGTCTTTCCAAATTAATCTTGAGCAATCTGAGAGCCAGAGTCTGAACCTTTTTCCAATGATCAAGAGCGTCTATGCTCTTAGCCTTTCTTCTTGTTTTGCTTCTAGTTTATTACCACATTCAACATGCTGGCCACACAATGTTAATTTTCATAGCTCTGCTTGCCAGAGGCTGAGTAGTCTCTGAAGTAGCTAGTTTAGACAGATTTTATTCATATAGGACACCTAGTATTGCATTTATGTTGCTGTTGTTTTGGATCAAAAACAAATTGCAGTCAATGCCAATTTGACCTGGAACAGCATTAAACCCAGATTTAAAATATGGCAAGGCTTGCTTACAAATTTCAAAAGGATAAATTCAACATAAAGCATTCTCTCAGGCTGTAATTGACCTTTTGGCCTACTGCAATAGTTAAATTCATTCTCATATTTTGCTGATGTAAAGACTGACATCAGGTGCACACTTTTCTGCTGCAGACGTATTACATGGGCCTGAGGTCTCGGACAGGGCAGTTGGCAGCTCTGAAGGGGCACACAGTGGGCCTTTGTCTTTAGTGAGGCTGACAGCCTATAAATTAATACCTTTATTACATCTGTCTCATATACCATCTAAAATTCCATTTACCTTCCTGGCAATCTGACAGCATGAGCCATGGCCATCACACCTGGCCCTATGTTTGGACTTGCAATTTGAACTCCAAGTTTATACCAACTTCACCTGATGAGGAGGGTTGCAGAACTTGAAATATCTCCTTATTTATAACCTCTGGCAAATGAATAAAAGTGTTATCTAATCCAGAGCTTTGTTTCCTTAAGGCAGTAACCATAAAGAACATAATCCTGGCCAATGACATATAGAGAGAATAGTGAAATGAGCAGTTCAAATTCCCCAAATGTTTATTTTCTAAAGTACTGTATATATCTCATCTATGCACCAGTATTAAGTTAATTTCAAACATTAACGTTACAATCATTAGCCTGTATTGAACTGATCAAACAAAGATTATTCCTGTTACTTTTGAAAATAATTTAGGTACACTATGGATATTATTGTCCACTTTAATATTGGCCAGAGCATCAAAGTTCTGGATAGAATACAGTGTTCTTATGATACATCACAAAATGATTTGTAACTTATTGTGAACTAATGTTAAATGGGAGTCCTGTATAATTATCTAACACTTCTGTCATATAAAAATCTATTCCTGTAATGGAGTTACCTGTATCTTTTACATCTTAGAACACATGATTCACTATATACTTGAGAAGGTTATTTTCTTTCAGTAGATTCCTGCTGCCCCCGCAACCACTTTGGAGATGTTTACTAAATTTATTCCATGCGGATCTGAGTCACCATCTTCAAGGACACAACTATCTGTAGGAAATGTCACTTCCCTGCCCCCTCCTCCATTGAATGCAGGCATCATTTTACAGCTCTCTGCCCCATGACTCACTGATGGGATCCAAAAGTAGTTTCCGAGGAAATGCAGGGTCAGATCTAAGTTCCTCTTGGTGATTACATCTCCAGAAAATATCAAGCTGCTTTCTCTGCGGAGTAATCTGTAAATATCTCTGCTGCCTCCTTGGGACATTTAAGTTTCATATTACTCTCTCCTGAGTTCACCAGATTCCCCCCCCCCCCAAAAAAATATTAATTGTGATGCAAGAGATGCAGGTACCACCTCATATTTTTCCTGCTTTTTGTTCAGTACAATATATGATGGCTATTAACTTGCAGCTCTGCTTCTGTATTCACCTGCTGTATGCGCCAAAACTGAAAATTATATAGAGCACCCCCACCTTACAATGGGTTGCTTTACAACTCCTGCTTTTACAACCGTTGCCCTATTAGCTAATGCTCCCTCCCTACCACCCAAAAGTCCCTTTTATGAGGACTGTAATGGGTATTGTAAATTTGCACATTTATGTCACCAAGCACAACAGCAAGACAGTGGAGATAGGAGGGAGAAGAGAGAAGAAGGGAGAAGAAAGCAGAAGTTGGAGGGGATCACCCAGCAGGCCAGCAGGGGAACATAAAAGCATGTGACAAAAGAGAGAAGATATCAGAGTAGTGTCCAATGATCAAGCTAGAGAGAGGAGGTGGAATGGAGAAGATCACAGACTGGAGGGGACCGCCCAGCAAGCAAAGAAGAGATTCATGAGGGGAAAGTGAGAAGACAGCAGAAAAGTACCAGCAAATGGAGAGATGGGGTGGGGTAGAGAAGAAAGAAAATAGCATTGCAGAATTAACAATGACTCCGTTTATAACAGTCATCAGGGAACCAATTAGGCTGTAAGTGCAGGGCTCTGCTGTACATGCAAAATAAAGTTCAACAAGTGTCAGTGGATTCTGTGTACATTTCTAGCTTGCTGTAGGAAATGTAGATGAATTGTTCCGAGAACTGCCTAGGCTCTCATTCTCCTTTCAAAGCAGGATTTGAAAGTCTAACATATGGCAAAAGCTGCAAACCTCAAAAGAAACTTTTGAGGTTTCAGGAAGACCTCCACCAACTTGACATTCTCCAGGGGTCTAGAAAGGATGAGAGTGTGGTCCAAGAGATCTGGCAGGTACTACATAAAGGAGGATTGTTTTACATGATCCAGAAATTCCCATCAGCATGTTATCAGCAGAAACAGGGGAAGTCTGTGTAACCTGATGAACCCTTGTTCTGATCCATTTTCTGTCCCTCTGTTCTGATCCATTCTTCTGATTCTATCACTTCTGTAGCCCTGTTTACTTCTGTAGCCCTGTAGCCCTCCATTGAATGTATGGAGGAAGCAGGACTGTGGGAGGTAGCAGAAGTTGTTCTCTAACACCTTCCCCTTCAGACAAAAATGTGCATAGAATCTTATGGGTGTGCCATTTTCTAGGCAGTCACTTTATGTTGGGTAAGCACAGGTGGTACAAGATTGTGCTTCTCCCATTTAGATCCTTTCAGAGTCTGTACTATATACACTTAAGCCCTATCCAGGCATGTCTTAAAGCAATGGAGCACACAGCCAATATGGGAATTGCACTAGCCATGACCCCACTGTCACTTCTTTTGGCAGTGAGGCGGGAGAGACTACTTGGAAAGTACCCTGATATCCATGTGAGCAAGAATCCTGATGGACAGGGTACCCAGGTGCAGCAGCCTCCCCCTGTTCAGATCATCTTATCTCTGTGATTAAATGGGTGATGTAGGTGGTAGAGCTACTGTGCTCCCCTAAACACTCATGGGCTTCAAATGCTTTAAAAAGTGATGTTATAGGGCTATAGTGATAAGGTTGACAAGCAGCTCTGACTCTCACACAACTGTACCAAATTGCTATCTCTCTTACCTTTTTACCCCATGTAGAACAAAAGTAAAGTTTAATGGCAAAGAGGGCTCGAAAAACTAGATGGACCTTCTGTGGAAATAATTTGATAAATAGATTGGTGGAGGCCCTGGGGGAAGTGCTTTGTCAATTTCAGGAGGAATAAGTGTATTTAATTAAGGGTAATCTTTGCTTGGATTAAAATAAATCATTTTAATGCCTAGGGTGTTTTCTGGTGGTGGTGATGGCTTTTTTAAAAAAAAATCATGGTTATGTTCCGTCATTCATAGACAAGGCAAGACACTGATAAAATAGTTTGAGCGGCACATCCTAAACTCTGATAATTACTAATGGAGGGTCCTGTTTATTAGTACTGTCCCACACTACCACTGAAAATTAATAGGGCACTGAAGATTAAAAGGAAGGGGGAAAGTCCAGAGAAGTATAAGAAACACTATCTGATGTATTAAAATAAACAATGTGTTCCTGTATTTTTCCCAAGTTATGATGATAGAAAAGAAGCTATGTCTGCGGGGGTTTTATTTGTTTTGGTTTCAAATCCTTTGAGTTTCTCCAGGGTAAATGTTCAGGTCATTGCCTTTGTGTTAGAATTGCCTGATTAAAATTCAGAGATCTGACATATGCCTTTTAATTCCTCCCGTGCAGTGTAAGACAAAGCAGCCACAATAAGGACATCTCCTTGTTTGATCACTTCTTGTGTACCAAGGGTGGAGAATCTGTACGTCTGTTTCCTATCAGCTCCAGAAAACATGCCCAGTTGTCAGGGGTGATGGGAGATGGTGTCCAGCAAAAGCAAAACAAAGTGTGCTGCTTATATGCTGCCCCATAGCACTTAAAGCACTCACTGGGTTGTTTATAATTTAATTATGCAGGCTACACATTGCCTCCCCAGCAATCTGGGTACTCAATTTACCAACCTTGGAAGGATGGAAGGCTGAGTGAACTCTGAGCCGGCTACCTGGGATTGAACCTGGGTCATGAGTATAGTTTTGGCTGCAGTTTAACCACTGTGCAACATCTGAAAAGGCCATTACTTCCCAACCTTACAGTGCTTGATGTTCTGCCCATGTGGGAAGGAATACAATAAGAGGAGCAAGAGTGGAAGGATGGGAAGTGTCAAGCCTGGCTTTTCCACTGGCTCGTTTCATAAAACAATTTGATCTAACATAAAATGCTCCTTACTGCAACCCCACTCAATGCTCATTACAAGCAACCAAGTAAGTGTGTCAGATGAGACTCTTGGCCATAATTCAGGCCAGAGCTGCCAGCTTTTAGATTGTCAGGACCTTTGTACCCTTAACACTGGATGGCAGGCCAGAAATTCCACAGGCACATCTCCTTTATGAGGAAGAAATATTTTCCTGTGATTATCTTCCTGTTATGCAACTGTTAAGGGCACCAGTAACCTGATGAGACACTAACATGGTTGGCGTGTTCAGCACAGAGCTCAGAAATTTAAAAACTATGTTTTTGGATAATAGTTCCCGGAATCCCCCATCCAGCATGGCAGGATTTCCTAATACAGGGATTCAATCATGAGAAAAACATTGGTGGTTGGATTCCATGCTTGTGATACAATTGTTATATACAGAGAAAATGGTTGAGAGGCAAAAAAGAATGGATCTCTGGCACTCGTCTCTGGGCTTCTGTCATTTTAAAAATGAGGAAATGTTTTGGCACCTTCCAGACTAACATTTTTTATTTGGCATATGTTCATGTAGACTGTAGGCCACTTCTTTGGATGCAAGTAGACTTATTTTAGTGACAGACTAGCTTGTCTATCTTCCTTTAAAAACTGTCATTTCTAGCTTAGTCTCATCATTATCTACTGTGATGCCTTTATATTTAATGGGAATGTCATTCCCCAAAGCAGCCTCATTAACCCTCTGTGTACCTTGAATGCCAATCGTAATTCTCCAGTTCTCTTCCTCCTGTCTGTCAAAATAGAAAAGTGAGGGGGAAATAAAAGGGGGAAGATATAGAAACAAAGCAACGGAGATTATTGGGAATGATAAGAAAATGACAGGGAATGATAGGAAAACATCTTATGTATATATTTATAAACATTTTCTTGACCAGCAAATAAGCACAGCTTGTTAGTATCTTCATTTAGCAGTAGTGGCATGCATATTGTTTTTAATTCCTTTTGGAATATGTTCATACAAAGTCCTCAGAAAATATCTGGAACCAGCATTTACCTGAAAAATGAAGTCACTTCATAGTATTTTGGGGAGTGTGTGTGTGTGTGTGTGTATGTGTGTGTGTGTGTGTGTGTGTGTGTGTGCATGTGCATGCATGCACAGTCATGTGAACAGCAAGTCAACAGTAGTTTCTGTGGAAATTAAGCAAAAGCTTCAGAGAAACGATGCAATCCTGCACCCCTGTTGTTGCAATCAATTGTAAAAAGATTACCATTAATAACTAGGTATGGTGCTATCTCATTTTTAGTATTCGTGTCTAATTCAAATCACTGCAAGCTGAAACATGACACCTGACAGAGTGGTTTTAAAATAAAATAATATCCAGACACAGTAAGCTTTTTAACTGATTCTATATGAAGGATTTGTTGTTTAACTTTCTTCCTTTTCGGATGTCAATGTTGATATAGTGGCTTTTCCAACATCAAATGCATCCTATCAGAATGCAGTAACATTACTATTAAAAAAGATTTAATATCGCCAAAGAAAACAAGACCAACAATTCTTATGCACAGTTTTTACTTAACCCTGTCATGCAATGTTCTGTATGCATAACTACCATTCAAGGAAAGGGAGGAAGACATGAGGGGAAAAAAAATAACAACCCCTGTTTTTTCCCATGGATTTATCCAGTGCTTAAACCTGATTAGTATACGCGGCAGAATAGTGTGATAGAAAAATGAGGCAGTAAAATTAATTGTAGCACATCAGACTGTAGGAGTGTGTGGCACATATTTTGATACTCCCTCACATTAAAAAAAAAAAACCTTTCCAAATAAAAAATTACATCAGAAAGAAATTTCCTCACCAAGACTGCTCACTTGTGTGAGTTTCTGTTTGCAGAGAGTTTCTACATAGGAAAGAAATCAGGTATGAGATTTTACCTGCACTCTTAATGTACGAATTCTGGTGGATTAGACCAAAGGCTGATGTAGTTCACCAGCTTGTTTCACACAGCTGCCAACCACATGTCTGAAAAATATTTTTGCTGCATCACATATGATTTTATTTGATTGATGACAACAGCAAAACATTTTGATTTGGTGGCTGAAATCCTGCTGCTTAATGTAGTAAGTTGCACTAGAGTAGAACCATTGAATCTATGAGGATTGGGTGAGTCAGCTCCTCGTAAGTTCCATTGATTCAGATGGGCTTACTGTAGTACAATTTGGAATGCTAAGTAACAGAATTTCAGCCACTATGTTGAGTTTAGACTGAGCTTGCTTGCTTGCACTTCTGTACTACCCACCTGGCTGATGGCCACTCTGGGTGGTTTACAACATATATAAACAGTGTAAGCAAAATACAATTTAACAGAACAGAAAGTAAAAATAAGAAAATACAAATAAACAGTACAGTCAAACCATAAAACACATTTGCATAAAACATTTAAAACTTTTCCATCTTCACTCAAACTTCAAAATGCAGGAAAAATTTACCTGTTAAGGGCTACACTTTCAGCAGATGCGCTACTAGATATGGATATAATGCTCATGCTGTGGTTACTTCCAGCTTCAACATTTGGAGCTGGATGGCTGTCCACATCAGAGCAGTAGAACAAAGTCCCAGGTCTGGTTGCTCAATAGACAGAGACAGATCTATACAACTGAAGCCTTTGTGACACTAAAGCTACTATTCTATGTGACAATGACTCAGAACTGCCCACCAGTGCCATCTATAAAGTACGGTAGTCACTGAGTGAAGCTCAAATAACCATAGCATAGGATACTACAGTGGGGAATTTTGCTTTGAAGGTTAAAAAAACAGGATCCAGGGATGACTGACAACTGGGCAACAGTGCCCACAGAATGCAAAATGGATTTATGGACAGGGAGGAGGTGGGCAAGGCATTAATTGCATGGGTTTTGGTGGAGGGAAAGGAAAGGAGAATGGGAGGAAATTGGTGGACAAAGAAAGTCAAGTGGTAGTTCATACTGTAGTAAAAGCATAGTGTGCTGCTTATATACTACACCATAGTGCTTACAGCTCTCTACACATGCAAGCTACACATTGCCACCCCATCACCCTGCAAGCTGGGTCCTTGGAAGGATGGAAGGTTGTGTCGACCTGGAGCCAGCTACCTGAGCCTGGGATTGAACTCACATTGTGAGCAGAGTTTTGTCTGCAGTATCACTGTTAAGCCACTGTGTCACGAGGGTCCTGGATGTGCAGGAGAATGTACTGGGGAAGGGCTTTAGTATTTCTTTCATTTGGTTTTCTTTTTTTGGGGGGGAGGAGGTTTGAGTTTAGAATTCTTTTAGGTACAGGTCCTTTCAGTAAACCTGCAAGGACATGAATCTTACTTGTTCATTCATTTTGGAGTCCTCATGCTGGTTTCTAGTGTTAGGCCCAATTAAGCCCTACAGGGTCCTCAAAAACTACTCCAGAAAAAGCAAGAACAAGGCAACAGACAACTATCCAGCCCACAGCCCCCAAATATGAGGGCTTAGGGAGGCAGCTCTCCTTTCTATCACTTTGGTAGCTTCAGTCTAGCAGAACGGGCCAAAGTCCACCAGTTGAAGGAGAGGCTGACAGGCACTCCAGGCAACAACAAAGGAAATGGGGAAAATTCCACTAAATATCAATAAAATAAAATACTAAAAATTGGGGTAATCTGAAATATGAAATACAAAAGAAATCTGAATTTTTTGTTAATTTGTTTCAGAATCATGAATCTTTCTTTTTTCAGAGATTCACTATCATAAAGCCATGACAGTCTCTGAAAACAACAGGGCCTCTTTCTGTCTGTCCCCCCCCCCCCCCCCCAATTTGGATTAACCTGAAAGTCCCATCTCTAGCTGATGGTACTGAGTTTCATCCCCCATCCCAAATCAGAGTCCTTTATTTTGCTAATTTTCATGTTTTTTCAACTGTTTGGACAAATACAAATATGTACAAATGTAAAAATATTTGGGTACAAATTGAATCAGATGGGCTACAAATTAAATAATAATTGCATGCCATCAAGTCAATTCAACTTACAGTGACCCTTTCCAGGATTTTCTAGGCAGAGAATACACAGACATGGTTTACCATTCCCTTCTTTTGGGGGCACCCTGGGACTGTGCAGCTTGCCCAAGGTCACACAGGCTGGCTCTTCTCTCAGGAGGCACAGTGGGAAATCGAACTCCCAACCTCTGGCTCTGCATCCAGATACTTAACCCACAGAGCCATCCAGTCAGACAGCTTGAAACAAGTCTTGTGTGATTTGTAAGACAAATAATTCAGAATAAATTGGAGCAGGTGATATTTACACACCCCTAATACAGCACCTTGTCCTTTTTGGGGAAGCAGGGAACACCTGGTCACTCTGTTCTCCAATCGTTTGGTTCCTTGTTTCTTAACTACTTAACTTCTTAACGTATATGATCTATTACTGCACCTCAATACTTTATCTGTTCATTCTATTGCAGAAATAGACCAGGCCTTCCAAGAACATCAGCTTTGACAAGTGCCACTTTCCAGGTATGGCAATGCATCTATTGAATTTCTGACTGTAATGAAGTTTTTGCAGACAACAACGTTCATCCATGCGGGGTGGAGAATGTGCCAATAAGAATGCATTTTTCTGAGAGAACATATGCCTCAAAACTGTGCTTAAAACAAGTAATCAATCCTTGGTCATTTTCCCCTTACAAAAATGTCCCACTTTCTTACCCAGATTTTAAATTTCATTTTGTCATTTTTATATATATCCCAAATTGCAGTGCTAGGCATTTTATATTACCAGCTCCAAGGGGATTCTTGAAACTAGGGAACAGGTGTCATGGCAACTGAAGGAAAGGCATCTCCTGATGGTACAAACTCAGCATGTGTCTCATATGACCAGCCTCACTGATTTAAATTGTTATTATAAAGAGTGTTCCCTGCATTTTTGCCCTGCAATATGCCTTCTGAAGTCACAGACCCCAGGAGTATGCACAACATTTTTGGAAACGTAAACATATTTCTACATGGGAGTAAATTATCCAGTGCTGAGGAACATGGGCCCTAAGCATGCCCTCTTACAAGACAACAAGGTCATTTCAGGTCTGATCCAAACTCCACATTTAAAAACAAGTTGCTTCCCCCCGGTTCCAGGGAACCCTTGATAAGGTACCACACACCACACCATTGTGAGTATCTGGCTCACATTATAGCATGATTAGTGAATGCATGCAATTCCCTCTCCATCAGGGTTGATATCAGTTGTATTCCAACAACCTCTGGAAATCCACAGTTTCTCCAGATTACTGTGTTATTGTGTCTGTACTTCCGAACAAACCATTACTTGGTTTATTGGGCAGTAGTGTGAAAACAAGCTGGGCATTGGGAGCCAACCCATGTGGCAAAATTGTATACAAATAATTATTTGCTTCATCAAGCCTCTGGGCCTTTTGTGAGCAGATCAGAGATACCCTGTTATGGGACTCAAGATATGGCACATTCTGCTGCTATAGGCCTGCAACCTTCAACAGTAGCACAGACCGTCACATTCCAGAATTAGTGGTTGCACCATTATAAAGCAAGTCCAAATTTTGGTGCCAGTTAGGGCTGTTTTGTATCTGAGGAGGACAGAGGAGGACTGTGGTCTTGGCGGGGGATCCTCCAGCTGCTATTAGACCCAGAAGAGAAGCTGCAATTAAGTCTGTGACAAACCAGAATGTTTCACTAATGACCCAATGAGGCCAGACACTCTTGTCTACAGTCCTCAATACTGAATAATTCATAACCAGAACATGTGAGAATATAGATGTACATGCACCTGACTAGACACTGTTTTCAGATTTTCCTTTAACTCCTTTATAGCATTTGCCAAGCAGGCCAGTGAGTGAGTTAAGCCTTAGTGAAGCCAACATCAGATTGTACACCAGGTCTAGTTTCCAAATTCAGTATATTTATTAAAGAGCTGAATAGAAAAAAAAGTTCCATATATTACCATCAACATAACTAGTTCACAAATTAGAGTATATGTACCTTCCCCCACAACCCAGAAAAGGCATGGAGACTTTCAAGGAGGATGTGAGAAGGGCGGAGGAAAACATTCCATGGGAGAGACACCATAAAAAGGGATCCATAGACAAGTCATTTGAAAACATTTGAGTGGTTCCTTCTTTTTCTTGTCCCTTATGTTCTGTCCATTACCAAGCCAGGAGATCTCATTTGCCTATGGCAGGGGATGTAAATGGCTCTCCAGAGTAGTGGCTTGAAAGTAGACAGTGGCGACCTGCCTGGATACATCCTGCTGTCCTTCTCTCTCTTGCACATGTGCCATCCACTTCTACCATGGATAGATGGCACACAGACAGGAAAAGAAAGAGTGTGACATGTAGGAGAGGCTGTTACCTACTGTTGCCTGCTGACAGCCACCATCACTTGGCACCAGGCTGCTTGCCTGGTGATGTACCCATAGCTAGTACAGCAGTAGAACGAGATTTGACAGCTTGGCAGGATAAAGGAGAGAGTAAAGGGGACAAGAGGAAGAAATATCCACTCAAGCATTAGCAAGCAGGAGCTGTGTAGCTGATGGTGTGGCAGCAGTGATGGGAAATACAGGGAGGGCACATGGTGGCACAGCAATCAGACATACAAATGAAGGCATTCTATGATTGCAGCAGTGGCAAGAAGCTATGCAAGCTGTGGGGCATGGCACTAGGAAGAGAACACAGGCAAGGAAGAGCTCTGCAGTCCCCCATGTTATAATAACCATGTGCCATCAACTCATTGGTTTAGGTATCTGGCCTTCAAGATAGCCAGTCAATAGCTGAGGAAGACTGGAGATGGGAAAATGATAACTCCTAAAATATTGTAGTCACAGTGTGTCCTGCTGGTGATTTCTGTGGAGTTGAATCAGCCAGGAATGCACATTTGAAAGCAATCGGGGTTTTTGCAACCTGACCAAGTGTTTTGATCAGAGATATTTCTTCATCTACTTTTTCTAATCCCTTTGATAGTACTATGGTATTGCCCAGAAGTGAGGAGGAACACCATGGGGGCAATTCTGTTTCTTATTTTCTCTATTCTCATAGTCTATCTATCTATCTATCTATCTATCTATCTATCTATCTATCTATCTATCTATCTATCTATCTATCTATCTATCTATCTATCTATCTACCTACCTATCTATCTACCTACCTACCTACCTACCTACCTACCTACCTACCTACCTAGTATTGGCATCCTTCAGTCTCAAGAGACTATGATAAAGTGCTGTGAACAGAGGTCTTCGAACAGCATCTAGTGTGGCTGAGAAGGCCAATTCAAGAGTGACAATCCCTACCTACCTACCTACCTACCTACCTACCTACCTACCTACCTACCTACCTACCTACCTACCTACCTACCTACCTACCTATCATTTTCATTTATATTCATTTCTTCTGCCCAAGGACAGCCAGAATAGTGTGCAATAGGATTAAAAGTGATTTATTTATTTATTTATTTATTTATTTAACTTATATGCCGCCCACACTACCCAGAGGTCTCTGGGCGGCTTACAACATTTAAAATACAATAAAAAGACAAAACAATTAAAATGCAATTAAAATATATACTCTAAAAATTGCCATCGGACCCACAGCTGATATCATTTCAATTAAAAGCCTTCTGGAACAGGAAGGTTTTGACCTGGCGCCGAAATGTCATCAGCGTCGGCGCCAAACGAATCTCAGTCGGGAGGGCATTCCATAGTCTGGGGGCAGCTGCCGAAAAGGCCCTTTGTCTACAAGCCATCCCTCTTATCTCCTTGAGGGACGGCTCTTTCAAAAGGGCCCCCTGGCCAGATCTTAACTGCCGGGTAGGTTCATATGGAAGGAGGCGGTCCTTCAGGTATCCAGGGCCCAAGCCGTTTAGGGCTTTATATGTTAATTTAAACAATTAACAAATATAGCAATCTAAGAAGAGCAAAAAAATACATCATAATGAAAAAGGGAAACAGATAAAATTAGCAACAGCCAAAAGCCCACTGGAACAGTTCTATGTTACCTCCTGAATTTCTGCAAAGATGTTGCTTTTGAAGGTATTAGCAAACAGAATTCCTGACCACAGGGGCAACAGAATCAAAACATATCTTCCTGACATTTCTGAGTTGGATAGGTTTAACACCACTTTCAAAAGAGTAGTCCTGGACAATCTCAACAGTCAAAAAGACACATATGGGTAGTGGTGATCCCAAGTTGTGTAGGGCTTTAAAAGTAATAACTAACACCTTGATTTGAACCCAGAAGACCACAGGCAGCCTGTCTAGATGGCACAAAATAGGTGTAATCTGATGGTAGTGGCAGACAGCCACCAGTAGTTTGGCTGTCATAGGCTGTACCCATTGAAGTTTCTGAATTGCCTTCAGGGATAGCCCAAGGTGGAGCAAATTGCAATACTCTAATCTCAAGGCTATAGAGACATGGACCAGTATCGCCACCTCTGTCCCTTCCAGACTGTTACAGTGACAGATTGGAGGGATATTTCTGTGCATACACTTCTGTCTGCCTCTCCCAAGCACACAATTATTTGTACCTCACGCTGCCCACATTACTGGTCTGGGAGGAACTCTGAATGAAGCATAAATTTTCTTACAATGACCACTCATGTCCCCAAAAGTCTCCAGGAATGAAATGGCTATTTAGAAACTATTTGAAGAGCAGGATTTGTTTTAGGCCTGAAATAGCCTTTAATGAAAAGGAAATGTGACCTATTCACGTTGAATATGCAATTTGCCAAGGCCCAGAGGTGTGGGAAAGGGGGTGGAGGAAATTCCCAGATGCTTGGTGGCTGCTCACTTCTATGCTGAAGGGAATCGAGGGCAAGAACTACATATGAGGTTCCTACTCAAAATGGCAGTCTGTCCTATTGTCCCCTCCTCCTTTGTAACATGTAGCACAAGTTAGCTGATGCTCTGAGGATATTACATTGATTGATTTCTCCCCACTTTTTAGCTCAGTAGAAGCTAAATTGGATGCAACGAGAACACGTGTGCTCTTTGTAATTATGTCTAAGCAAGACACAAATTTCCATATACGTACCTTACAGGAGAGTGGAAGAACTCAATACAGAGCTTCCATTTTCAGCGGAAAGCTCTTATTTCTTAAACAGTGTAGTTTTGCCCACAGCTGGAAAGTATGCACACCCCTTAATTCTCACACGGACTTTTCTTGAACTCATTCCTGCAGAATTTGGCCTGTCTTTATTTATAGCCTCTTTTATAACTAATTAAACAGCAACTGTGTTAAGCCATGAATAAATTTATGCCACAGTACTTTCCCATAGTGGGAGAAAAGAAATTTTTTAAAAAGAAGTAATTTCAATGCAAAGTGATTTAGTTTCAGAGGTTTTATCAAATTAAATGATGGATCAAATTAGCTGCCAACTGGCAGATGAATTATAGGGAAGAAGGTGTTGTATTTGCAACGTCTGCTTTTCACATGCAAATGCTTATGAGGGGAGATGGGAGAGGGTTCATGTGCAGCTTGTAACCCCTGGCCACCCATATTTTTATGTCTGTTCTTCCTTTGTAGTAATTTTGCTTTCTTGCCTCTTTGCATTTCTCCACAAAACCTATTAAACTTTTATGTTTTGAGATGAGTCTGTTGTGTCTCATTTTAGTGATTTTCATACAGTAGCGCAATCACCCTGTTTTTCTTCTTCCTGCTGTGAGACAATTGCTTTAAAAAAAACCAAGTTTGTGAAAAGGGCTTTTGTGGGTAACACTCCCTCAACTTTTGCATTCACATAGTATTGTGGTTTTTACAGTCCTGTTGGGTAAGTGTTCTGCCTCCATGACAGAAATGAGTAGGGGTGAGTGACAAATTTGCTTCATCAGGTTTTTTAAAAGGCAAAAACAAAAGAAAAATACAAAATCAAAGAAGACAAAAATGTTGTGGCACCTTAACGACTAAGTGCTATATTTTTATGTGAGCTTTTATGGACAAGTCCCCTTCCTCAGACTTGTCCATGAAAGCTCACATTAAAATATAGCACTTAGTCGTTAAGGTGCCACAAAGTCTTTGTCTTTCTTATTTTTTAATTTTTCTTTTGTTTTTGCCTGACATACTAGCACAGTCAAAGAGCCTTTAAAAAGGCTCTACCTAGTTCTCTGAGGTGGCTTGTTCACTGAATATGGGGAGGGGGGGTAAACCCCAATATTTTGCAGTGCAAAATTCAAAGAAGTGTAAAAATCAAAGAACTGCTATATACAAATACATGTATTCAAGGAGTTTGACTTAAAAAGCAAAGTGAATGAATTGTCAAACATACCTAATTCAAAGGTCCAAGATTTTAAAGCCTCTACTTGTCATTGCCAGATACTTGTCTTTTGGGATGTGCACATGTGGAGGAATCCTGTGCCTCAGAGGTTGTTAGGTGTCAAATCAGTAGCACCCAGCGCTCCCAGCAAAGGGGGTTAATCACGTCACTGTGGGATGAGACACCTCTGCCCTACTGCTTAGAACAAGAGGTGCTGGTACATTGGTGTTGAGGCACTCATATCCTATCAGCCCCATCACCTTTGGCTAGTGGTGAGGGTTGATGTGCATACCAACTCCTCAGCATGGGGAGGGCTAGAAATTCTGCAGCCTTGCCCTGTGTCATGCCCTAATGAAATTGTTTGTCTTTAAGGTGGCACAAGATACTTCATTGTAATTCACTGTACATACAACTGTGGACAGCAGAAATATAAGGCATGTCAATTTATCCTTCTTACTAACCCTAACCATAACCCTAATGCTGACCCTGAGCCATGAGTCACAAAATAGATAATGCATTTTTAAAAATCTACCTGGCTGAGGATTAATTAGTGGGTAAATCTTCCTTCCCTCCCTTTTGCTAGAAAGGCCTCTCTCTTTGCTAAAGCTGCAGAGTGTATACTGAAAAAAAAAAGGAAAGTAGCCTGAAATGAAATATTAAAAGTGAAGTATCAAATGAAGCGTAGAACGATAGTTGCAAAACACATTAATGTTAATTTTCTGTTGTTGTTTTTCTATCTTTGCATGCTGTGGTAGACAATACTAGCAGGGTTTTGTTCTCAATTACACCTGCGCCCTGTGTAATTAAAAGAAAGCATGGGATAGTCAGAATCAGCAGATGGATTATTGATAGGGCTTCCCCTAACAATTTTGCCCAGACAGTGGGCCCATATATTAATTCGACTCTACTTAACCAGAAGTCAGTGGAAAATAACACACTATTTAAAGGAATCGACATTTCACATTGCTGTTTCTCAAAAGTGAAACAGGCTTAAATCAAACTCTTCAGAGATAGTAAAATGGAGGCAACACTTTCCCCATGTTATTTTCTCTCCAACACTCTGACCAGCTGCCACTGCCTACAGGCTATTATGTGAAGTATGAATTAGGACTAGATCAGAACAATTCTCCATTCTGTGTTTTTTCAAACTAAATGAACAAAAAGTGTTTCTTGTTCTTTTGCTTGTTTTCAGCAAACATTACAAATATTTTCTCTTAATGAGGAAATTTTCTTTTGAGCATCTTTCTGTTTTGGCCTTGCTGTCCTTAACCACATTCATTTTCACTGCCATTTACTTCAGACTTCCTTTGTTGTATTTGTTGCAAATATGAAATATGACCTTTTACAGTGGTTGACACAGACAGATATCATGATAAATGTAGAAACTGTACTAAATAATCTCCTGAGACATAGTTTGGGAACTGCTTTTTTGGACTACAAATCTCAGAATCCCCAAGTTGCTGGATGTTGTAGTCCAAAAAGTAACTTTCTCAAGCTCTGCTTCTGACTTGATTGTTCTATTTTCTGATAGAGAGGCTCTATGGCCGAAATCCTGTTGCTTAGCATAGTAAATCACACTAGAGTAGGCCCATTGAATTGATGGACATTTAGTGAGTCAGCTCCTCCAAAAGATCCATTGATTCAAAGGAGCCTGCTCTAACTGTGTCATAGTTTAGCACAATAAGTCACAGTTTGAGTAGGCCCACTTGAATCAACGGAATTTATGAAAGAATTGGCATATCAAATTTCCATTAATTCAATGGGCCAGTAGTGTGATTTACTACACTAAGCAACAGGACTTTGGCCAAGGAGTCTGAAATCTGCCAGCCAGGCCTATCCTGGCATATTCTACTGAGAAGTAAATTGGAAGTGATTTGTTCCCATGGGTATTTGGTAAGAGGCAGACAATCCTTGACACTTAGCTTTATCAGTGACAACAAACATTTGGAAGATGGTGCCACTTCCCACCCTTCAGTTGAGTATTCAATAAGTCTAGTGCCTCTGAAAAAAGGGTCATCTGCAGGTTGAGGTTTGGAAGCAGCCATAGGATAGAGACAGAACTCAGAGTGGCCTCTGTAGGATCTTTGGGTCCAGGCTGGTCCACTGGGAGTCCACTTTGGGTATTGGATTTTTAAATTGTGCAATTTCATTTGTGTTCCATATTTGTAAAGAAACACTGTGTGACATTCTTCCATTGAGGAAACTGAGGCTGCGGTCAGACTTGCAAAATGTTTCTGAGTTATTCCTCGTGAATTTTGACTCTTTTTTGGAGGGTTCGGACAATTTAAGGTCATTATTGATTCTTTTGTTTCCCCCCCCCCCTCCATGCTATCTCCACATCAAATCCAACCCACCAGGAGGCTACTACTATTTTTATTCCATGTTTCATTGCAAATTACTGCCTGCATTCCATGGAGTGTGCACTCCTGAATTGATTTATTTCCTATACATCTGGTGTGCAGGACCACGTCTCCTAACAGCTGCTGTTGAACTTCTTCTTCTTCTTCTAAAAAATTTTCAAAGTGGAATGATGACATGTTGGTATGCTTCTGTCAAATAGGGCTTGACATACTTGAGGATTGTAAAGGAAAAAGGAGAAGAGGGTCAATGGGGGGAGTTGTAGGAGGAAGTTGAAGGCTATCTGAGAAGTAAAGGGGACAGGTATAATAGAAAGACACTCCCAGGAATGGCCAAAAGGAAGCATGTGGAGCATCAGTGCCCTTACTGTAATGATTCCGAATCTTTTTCCACTCATGGCTCCCCTGAGTGGTGGTGGTGGCAGAGCAGGGTGATTGGCGAGGAGTGTGAGGCAGAACAGGAAGCAAAGAAGCACAGAAGAGCCGGAGGTGGAGCCTGAAGAGCAGCAGCAACAACACAGCTGCTGCTGTGGAGAAGAAAAAAAAACCAAAGAAAACCTTCAGCATTGCTCTTGGCTGGTTTGGCAGCACCCCAGTGAGCTGAGGGGCACTGTGAGGGGCCAGCAAAGGTGTTTTGCCAACACAGTGATGTACCTACACAATTTTTTTGGGGGGGGGGGGAAGGAGGCAGAGAAAAGCAGGGGAAAAAGGAAGTCATGCTTGAGGGGAGCAGACAAATGTACCACATCTAATTTACCCTAAAAAAAGGTGGAAAGGTTAGAAAGGTATGAACCACTATCACAAAATCTATGACACGTGACCACAATGCTTGTGTGATGACGCAGGAACCAGAAGACGCAAGAAAAAAAGGGGGCATTTTTGTAATGTGACCGTGGCCTGAGCTTGAGTAAGCTCTGCATTTCTATCAATGTGAATTGGGGATAATAATGATATAATTGGAGTTTTGGATGGCTTTGAATGGCACGAATAAATATCCTATTTGTGCCATTCCAATATCTAATTATGTTCTGTGTCAACCCCTGAAAAATCTAGGATTCATATTATTTAACAATTTAAATGAACCCCTACAGCAAACATGAGGGTTTTTTTAACATGCTATACACCCTGCAGCATACTCAAACTGCTTTTACGGAAAGTGATTGACATTCACAATGTTGCTCCCCCTCCCAATTAATCAAGAAGATTTTGGATTGAAGATATTATCTGTTTCACAACTGCCCAGCATGCTGCTTGAACATTACAATTCATGTTTAAGAAGTGGCATGAGGACAAAAGGCATTAGAAGGAGTAGAAAGACAGACTGAATCGCTCCGGAGTTGCAGCTGATGGTGTATCGATTTACGAAAAAGATTGCTGAAATATTGTTAAGAGATGAGAGCATAAAACCAGGATGGAAGCTAATTCCGAGCAAAACTAATGGGATGTGTAATGTTTTAGGAGATGAAATGACTCACAGAGCTTGGTGGTAATATTGTGGGTACATTTTTGGCTGGTCAATTCATTTTTATTCTTAAGTGTGCTTTTGGATATGTCTTGGCCTGTTTACAGCAGATCCTGCAATATCTGATTGAATTAAATATAAACTAAAGAAATGAATTCTATTTTTATATTGTCTATTATCTCATCTGCTCTTCCTCCCTTCAGGGTACAATTTGTCCCAATTCAAATGTCCTGGTTCACAAGTGAGTGGATTTTTTCCCCCTTCCATCTTTCTTTCTTTCTTCTGTCTTTTGTTGTTTCTCTCTCTCTCTCTTTTATTTATTACTTCAATTTATATATCACCCCATTAGTGCCGAAGCACTATTCTGGGTGGTTTACAAAGGATTAAAAACAAAACTTCACAACAGAATACTAAAATATAACACAAAATAGCAATAATGTGGCAAGAGCATTTTAAAAAACAACAACAAGAACTAGTGGCATCAACAAATTATCACAGAAAAGCAGAGCTTTTCCCCAGCTTAGGTTTTTGTTTTCTTTCAAACATGCTCTTTTCCTTTGTAATATAATTTGCTGCTTGAAATCTATTTTGTTAATATACATCATCTCATAGAATCATAGAAGTGACGTTCAAAGGGAAATCAAGTCCAAGGTAATCAAGTCCAACCCCCTGCTCAATGCAGAAATACAGTCAAAGCATACCTGCCAGGTGATTATCTATGTTTTTCTTGAATGCCTCCAGTGTTGGAGCACTCACCAACTCCTGAGGTAACTGGTTCCACTGTCGAACAGCTCTAACAGTTAGGAAGTTTTTCCTGATATTCAGCCAAAATCTGGCTTCCTTTAACTTGAGCCCATTGTTGCGTGTCCTGCACTCTGGGATGACTGAGAACAGATCTTGCCCCTCCTCTGTATGATAGCCTTTCAGATATTTGAAAAGTGCTATCATATCACCCCTCAGTCTTCTTTTCTCAAGGCTAAACGTGCCCAATTATTTCAGCCTTTCCTCATAAGGCTTAGTTTCCAGCCCCCTGATTACCCTTGTCACCCTCCTCTGAAATTGTTCCAATTTGTTAGCCTCCTTCTTGAAGTGTGGTGTCCAGAACTGGACACAATATTCAAGGTGAGGTCTAACCAGTGCTGAATAGAGGGGGACTAGCACCACATGGGATTTGGAAACTATACTTCTATTAATGCAGCCTAAAATAGCATTTGCTTTTTTTGTAGCCACATCGCACTGTTGGCTCATATTTAGCTTGTGATCTATGACAATTCCAAGATCCTTCTTGCTCATAGTTTTGCTGACTCATGTGTCCCCCATCTTGTAACTTTTTCCAAGGTGCAGTACTTTGCACTTATCCCTGTTGAATTTCATTCTGTTGCTTTCGGCCCAGTGCTCCATCCTATCAAGGTCATTTTGAATTTTGTTTCTGTTTTCTAGGGTATTAGCTATTCCACTCAATTTGGTATCATCTGCAAATTTGACAAGCATTCCCTTCACTCCCTCATCCAGATCATTAATAAATATATTGAAGAGCACCAGGCCCAGGACTGAGCCTTGGGGTACCCCACTAGTTACCTCCTCCCAGTTAGAGAAGGATCCATTAATCATCGCCCTTTGAGTATGATTCTGTAGCCAATTGTGTATCCACCTGACACTTGATCTATCTACAAAATCTCTCGCTAGCCAGACAGCTACTAACTATCCACTATAGGCTGTGGACAAAAAAGCAGACATTTCAGAGGGTTCAAGAGGTATATGGATGATTTGGCCCAAAGGTCACATCTAGGAACTCCCCATCTGGTTGTATTTTTCAGCTTTCAATATGATGTAGACTTCTTTTGTTTTCACAGAATGCTATTTGGCGTATGTGTGAAATATGTATTTGTATCTGTATCTGTGTTGACATAAATATAAATATAGGTAGATAGCAATCCCCTTCATGGATTGCTACCCCTTCATGGATTGCTGCCTTGTCGTGGCGAAGGAGCTTGAGTAATTCAGAGAAGCTATGGGCTATGCCGTGCAGGGACACCCAAGATGGACAGGTCATAGTGGAGAGTTCTGACTAAACGCGATCCACCTGGAGCAGGAACTGGCAAGCCACTCCAGTATCTTTGCCAAGAAAACTCCATGAACAGAAACAAAAGGCTAAAAGATATGACGCTGGAAGATGAGCCCCTCAGGTCGGAAGGCGTCCAACATGCTACTGAGGAAGAGCGGAGGACAAGTACAAGTAGCTCCAGAGCTAATGAAGTGGTTGGGCCAAAGCCGGAAGGACGCTCAGCTGCGGACGCGCCTGGAAGTGAAAGGAAAGTCCAATGCTGCAAAGAAAAATACTACATAGGAACCTGGAATGTAAGATCTATGAACCTTGGTAAGCTGGATGTGGTCAAACAGGAGATGGCAAGAATCAACATTGACATCATGGGCGACAATGAACTGAAATGGATGGGAATGGGCAAATTCAATTCAGACAGTTATCATATCTACTATTGTGGGCAAGAATCCCATAGAAGAAATGGAGTAGCCCTCATAGTCAACAAAAGAGTGGGAAAACTGTACTGGGATACAATCTCAAAAATGATAGAATGATTTCAATACGAATCCAAGGCAGACCTTTCAACATCATAGTAATCCAAGTTTATGCACCAACCACCGATGCTGAAGAGGCTGAAGTTGACCAATTCTATGAAAACTCACAACACCTTCTAGAACTGACACCAAAGAAAGATGTTCTTGTCATTATAGGGGACTGGAATGCTAAAGTAGGGAGTCAAGAGATAAAAGGAACAACAGGTAAGTTTGGCCTTGGAGTTCAAAACGAAGCAGGGCAAAGGCTAATAGAGTTTTGTCAAGAGAACAAGCTGGTCATCACAAACATTCTTTTCCAACAACACAAGAGGCGACTCTACACATGGACATCACCAGATGGGCAATACCGAAATCAGATTGATTATATTCTCTGCAGCCAAAGATGGAGAAGCTCTATACAGTCAGCAAAAACAAGACCTGGAGCTGATTGTGGCTCTGATCATCAGCTTCTTATAGGAAAACTCAAGCTTAAACTGAAGAAAGTAGAAAAAACCACTGGGCTAGTCAGGTATAGAAAGTAAACCAAATCCCTTATGAATACACAGTGAAAGTGAAGAACAAATTTAAGGAACTAGATTTGGTGGACAGAGTGCCTGAAGAACTATGGATGGAGGCTCATAACATTGTACAAGAGGCAGCAACAAATACCATCCCAAAGAAAAGGAAATGCAAGAAAGCAAAGTGGCTGTCCAACGAAGCCTTACAAATAGCAGAGAAGAGAAGGGAAACAAAATGCAAGGGAGATAGGGAAAGTTACAGAAAATGGAATGCAGAGTTCCAAAGAATAGCAAGGAGAGACAAGAGGGCCTTCTTACATGAACAGTGCAAAGATATAGAGGAGAAGAATAGAAAGGGAAAAACCAGAGATCTGTTTAAGAAAATTGGAGATATTAAAGGAACATTTTGTGCAAAGATGGACATGATAAAGGACAAAAATGGTAGGGACCTAACAGAAGCAGAAGACATCAAGAAGAGGTTGCATGAATACACAGAAGAATTATACCAGAAAGACTTGGATGTCCCGGACAACCCAGATAGTGTGGCTGCTGACCTTGAGCCAGACATCCTGGAGAGCGAAGTCAAGTGGGCCTTAGAAAGCATGGCTAACAACAAGGCCAGTGGAGGTGATGGCATTCCAGTTGAACTATTTAAAATCTTAAAAGATGACGCTGTTAAGGTGCTACACTCAATATGCCAGCAAGTTTGGAAAACTCAGCAGTGGCCAGAGGATTGGAAAAGATCAGTCTACATCCCAATCCCAAAGAAGGGCAGTGCCAAAGAATGCTCCAACTACCGTACAATTGCACTCATTTCACACGCTAGCAAGGGTATGCTCAAAATCCTACAAGGTAGGCTTCAGCAGTATGTGGACCGAGAACTCCCAGAAGTACAAGCTGGATTTCGAAGGGGCAGAGGAACTAGAGACCAAATTGCTAACATGCACTGGATTGTGCAGAAAGCCAGAGAGTTCCAGAAAAACATCTACTTCTGCTTCATTGACTACGCAGAAGCCTTTGACTGTGTGGACCACAACAAACTATGGCAAGTTCTTAAAGAAATGGGAGTGCCTGACCACCTTATCTATCTCCTGAGAAATCTATACGTGGGACAGGAAGCAACAGTTAGAACTGGATATGGAACAACTGATTGGTTCAGAATTGGAAAAGGCTTTTGAATTGTGGTGCTGGAGGAGACTCTTGAGACTCCCCTGGACTGCAAGGAGAACAAACCTATCCATTCTAAAGGAAATCAACCCTGAGTGCTCACTGGAAGGACAGATCCAGAAGCTGAGGCTCCAATACTTTGGCCATCTCATGAGAAGAGAAGACTCCCTTGAAAAGACCCTGATGTTGGGAAAGTGTGAAGGCAAGAGGAGAAGGGGACGACAGAGGACAAGATGGTTGGACAGTGTCACCGAAGCTACCAACATGAATTTGACCCAACTCCGGGAGGCAGTGGAAGACAGGAGGGCCTGGTGTGCTCTGGTCCATGGGGTCACGAAGAGTCGGACACAACTTAACGACTAAACAACAACAAAAGATACATACAGTGGATATAAAAAGTTTAAGAAGTGCACACAGATGCAACCATATTATTTCAGTTTTTTATTTTTACTTCCCCCCACCTAAAAGATTTCCATTTGTTGTTCAACTGAGTTGTACAGTTAATAGGTCTCATTAAAGGTGGTAAAAGTTCTGAAATTATTTATCTTTGTCTCATTTTTTTTACATCACAGATACTTGACATTTTAACAGGGGTGTGTAAAGTTTTTATATCCACTGTAGATATATTGAAGTTACAAGAAACAGAAGCATTAATTATGTGTCCTTAGATAGTCACAATTTGGCCACTTAAATTAGTGTGATCACTATCTCCAGGCAAAAGAGAAGCCCTGAGGCTTAATGGTTAACATTAAAAAAAATATTCCTAGATTTTTGGCAGTGTTTCTTCTGTGCTGGCAACCAGATTCTAGTTTTCAAATTGTCCACTCTCAGCAGACATTCTGATTTAAGATAGCCAGCTGTTCATCATTACTCACAGCCCTCATTAAAGCCCAAATCTGCTGGACTCATCGTTATATGAAACACAAGTTATGTATGGTAGTGTAAATCAATGCAAACGCTTGTACTTTGTGAAATGGCCCCTTTTTATTTCTGGTTTCGTATTGCTTAAGTAATGTATTTCATGACAATTCACATACTTGGGGGTGGGAGGGTTCTTTGGTTGTTGTTGGGTGTTTTTTTTTTTTTGAAAATCAGAAAGTACTTTAATTTGATAAGGAATGTGTTCAGAGCAAAGCAGTATTCTGCAGTACCATGTTATACTTGTCAAATCAAAGTAAGCCATACTGAGTTAAAGAATTTGCTTGCTCCCAGGTAAGTAAGTAGCATGTTATTTGTAACTTGTTCTGTCTCCTGAATTCAATTTACCTTTAGGTTTCCTGTGTCTCAAAGAATGGAGACTACAAATCCTGTATTTCCAGCTGGCGAAGTCACTGACATCTTTTATCTCTCTTGCTGAAGGGTGGTGATTTTGTGATTATTCTACCCAGTTGGAGCGTTTGTCTTTAAAGTTGGTGTAGAAATGCTTATATTAGGTTGGAAGATATGTAGAAAGTTATGAATGCCTGTATTGTGGATGCTTCTGGGTGAAGTACTAGGGTGATTGGCAATAGAATAGCTGAATGGTGATTGGTTGGTTAACATAATCGGAATTTTGTGGGAGTGTGGTCTGGGGAGAATTAAGGTGTGATATAACAGTTTACAGAGAAAGATCAGAAAGTTACAGCAGAGAGCTGAAGGGTGTTAGAAGTCTATTTTAGAGTTGTTGGTAGTCTATGGAAGAATTATGAAGAGAAGTCTGTCTATAGTAGGGTGTGTGTGTGTTGTGTGTAAGAAAGACTGAGGATCCGTAATGTAATTACTTTGAACTTTAAATACTGCAGTAATATATTTAAATCTTACTGTTATTTTAACCTTCATTATTAATATGTAAGAACCTTCCAATCGCTACGGAGCTCGTGGTTGGCTAGCCACTCATCAGCCTGGCAGGGAGGCTGATCATCCCTTCTTCTGCCAGGAGTGGCTAGTCAATCGCAAGCTCTGGAGTGATTGGAAGGGAGCCAGCTGCAGCAGCAGACAGGTGAGTGGACGGTCTAGCCCCAGTGGGCCGGACCCTTGTTATGTCCACCTGTGCAGGGGTATTCGTATTCATATACAAATACAAATACCCCCATCTCTATTTAAAAGTAATCTTTCTTCATTATTTGCTTTATGTGTAGCTTATGTGTGTAACCACACCCAGTGTGGTGTAATGGATAGAGTGGTAGACTAGGATTCAGGAGGCCTGGTTTCAAAACCCCTCTCAGCCATGGATACTCTCTGAGGGTGCAGAACTGGTAAAATCACTCGTGAAATATCTCACCTTGAAAGCCTTATTAAGAGCACTGTAAGTCAGTTACAACTTGATGGCGCATGACAATGACAAGAAAAAGGAACCCAGACTACTGTTGAAAGAAAGTACACATTCATCACATGAAGCTAAACGTTTCCAAAAGGAACACGGAATTGTATTGAGATTAAGAAATTTCTTCACAATAATTCACAGAGTTGAATTATTACTGCACAGGAGTGAAGCAATAATCTTGCACTGGCAGGGCAAATCAAAACTCTGTAAGGCAATTCTAAAAATGAGGGCAGCCCAAACAAAACATTATAATCCTTAAATTTGGCTTCAGATCAGAACCAAATATGGCATAGCTGTAGCAGAAAGTCTGTTGTTGCTCTGTACCAAATTTTGGGGAGTTTTGACAACAGGTTTTCGAACTATGAACTTTTAAATGTAAAATTGTTTTAATCTCCATTAGAAGTAGGTGACAAAAATATCCTCAGATTTGAAATAGCTCATATAAACTGAACATATCAACCTTGTTTATCCTGAAAGAGAATGGTTGGCCTCACACACTTTTTTTTATTTGGAAAGAATCCAGGTTGTAAGGGCTGAAATATTAGTCCTCAAAAAAGGCCTTCAAAAGGGAGAAACAGTGCTTTCTTATCACACCGAGCATGCATGGAACAGGCTTCCCAACAAGAACTTGCAGCTTCGTGAGTGGGAAAGGGAAATGTTTGTAGAGCTGTATGGCAATTATTAAGTCCGTAGAGTTTGACTCGCATCAAACCTGTTCTTTGATGCGAGTCAAAGAACAGGTTTTCTTGGAAGGTTCAAAAATCAGGCTTGCTTTAAAGAAAGTAATACTGTGTATCTCCAGAGAATTAGCACACAGTTTTATAAGGCATATTCAAAGTATTTCTGCATCACAAAAAGCACAGAGTACCGTATTTTTTGCTCCATAAGACACACTCCCCCCCCAAAAAAAAGTGGGGGGAAAAGTGTGTGCGTCTTATGGAGCGAATACTGTAAAAAATGGTGCAATTTGTGGACATTAACAGACCCCCCAGAGCCCATGCCGCTGTCATACGCAGCTGGGTTCTGTACTCCTCCCCCCCCATTGCCAGTCTTTTTTTTACCCTCCTGACCCCAACCCAAGCCCAACAGCACGCCCTGGGAATCTTCTTTGGCTTCCCACCGCCGGCAACGAAAGCTTGACTCCGCAGGGAAAGAGGCGAGCTCTGCCTCCCGTCTTTCACGCTGCCGCCTCCGGCTTCCCCCTCTCATGCCTGCCACTGATATTGGTTCGTTCAGCACCAGGCCGAGCCCCCACCGCCCCCACGCCGCCCTTCTCCTCCCCTTCCGGGGCAGGGCCTAGGAGCGCTTCCGGACCACGAGCGGTCAACTGACAAGTCCCATAGAGATGATGAGCTGGCTGGGGCGGTAAGGGAGCTGGCGGCTCCCTACCCCTGATGCCTTAGCAGTTGTAGGTGCGCGCGCAAAGACAGAGTGTACCATTCTCTGAAAGGGGGGCAGAGTTTTACTTCTGGCGCTCTTCGCGGGAACCATTCCTTGTACTGGAGGGGAGAGGAGGGAGATCACAGGTAGTTACCGTAACCGCAGCACCTGTGCCTGAACAAGCGGACGTCACCCCGCCTGTGTTCAATGAGAACACGTTAGGATGGCGGACTTTGTCAGAGCAGTAGCCCTATTAGGCAGCAGCTCCGTTGGCCATTTATCCTGCAGTTTATAGCAGCTTGGGCACAGATAATTAGAATTACAACCCACTGACTACATAATAATATGCAAACCATTCATTGTTTTTAGCTTTAAATCTTGCCTTTCAATGATGTACAAATATTATAAGTAAATACAAATACAGTGCAAGGATGATAAAGCAGAAAAGGCTAGCATATAAAATTCCTTTTAAACTAGAGGTAGTAAAATATGCTAAGGAGCATGGAAACAGAGCAGCGGAGAGACATTTTGGGCCTCCTCCATCTGAAAAAATGATTAGAGAGTGGAGGAAACAGGAGGATCAGCTGCAAAAAGCTGATAAAAGTAAGCACACTTTCCGTGGGCATGCTGCAAAGTGGCCACAGTTGGAGGTGGACATGAAAGAATGGATCATACGTCACCGGAATAATGGCTTCTCTGTCTCGACAAAAATGATCATATTTGAAGCGAAATGCATTTCTATAGAGAAAGGCATTCAGGATTTTACAGGATCACCATCATGGTGCTACAGATTTATGAGGCAATGTGGTCTTGCTATGCAGACCAAAACTAGAATTGCGCAAAAAATGGCAAAAGAATATGAATCTAAAATTCTGTCCTTTCATAAATTTGTTATTGATGCTAGGAAGAAAAATGGCTTTGAAATTGGCCAGATTGGGAATATGGATGAAGTCCCGCTAACCTTTGATGTGCCATCTAATAGGACTGTAGATCTGAAGGGTGCCAAAACCATCACTGTGAAAACTTCAGGGCATGAGAAGACCCATTACACAACTGTGTTATCCTGCTGTGCCGATGGCACCAAATTGCCACCCATGTTGATTTTCAAAAGGAAAACATTTCCAAAAGAAGTGATTCCGCGAGGAGTTGTTGTACATGTACATGAGAAAGGATGGATGGATGAAAATGGAATGAGAATATGGGTTGAAAAGGTGTGGTCCAAACGTCCTGGAGGACTTCTGAAAAAACCTGCCTTATTAGTCCTTGACCAGTTTAGAGCACATATTAGCGAACCAACAAAGAAGTGCTTCAAAGAAGTGAAGACTCATCTAGCTGTAATTCCCGGAGGTCTTACCAGCCAGTTGCAACCTCTTGGTGTTTCTATCAACAAGCCATTTAAGGTCTTAATGAGAGAAGAGTGGAACAAATGGATGGCTGCTGGTAATCATGATCTGACACCTACTGGACGAATGAAGAGGCCCACCATCACTCAAGTTTGTGAATGGGTGAAAACATAATGGGACTCAGTGAAGGAGGAGATCGTTGTACAGCCATTCAAAAAAATGTGGCATTAGCAATGCCTTAGATGGAAGTGAAGACGGTATCTTATATGAAGACAGCGAAGAAAGTGATGTCAGTGATTGTGAGCAAATGAGCTTCCTAAATTCTGACTCTAGCAATGGTGAGTTCTTGGGGTTTCCAGAAAACTAGAGTACTCAAACCTTTAAGTCTCTCCATTTGTTAATGACAGTGGTAATGGTTCTTAATGCCACTGTTGATTGCTGTTCACTTTACATGGTTCAAATGTTAGTCTATAGTTTATTAAATATTTTATTACACTATTTGGTTCAGAATATTTTTTTCCTGTTTTCCTCCTCTAAAAATTAGGTGCGTCTTATTATTATTATTATTATTTATTTCATTTATACCCCGCCTATCTAGTCTTGCGACCACTCTAGGCGGCTTATGGTGAGGTGCGTCCTATGGAGCGAAAAATACGGTAGTTCTGTTTTTCCCAGCCTTGAGAGTTTTCAGAAACGTTCTCTCATGATTTCTGAAACCAGGCTCATGACACAACTTTTCAAAGGGGAAATCAGCTCCAGGTCTGGGGCAATCTGAACTTTTGAACCTGTCAATCATGATGCAGTTGGATTTTGGACTCCTTCCAGGACAAACAGGGATTCATGCTTGCAAAGATATTCTGTGTCTGGTTGTAAATTTTTTAAAAATATATATTAAAAAAGAATACAGAATAAATATTCTCATTTAAACTGTAAAATTACTATTTTGTGCTTTGTGGCTGGGGATGGTCTAATTGATATCAGCAGAACTTTGGTGCCTATTGCACCCATCTTGTCACTATACAATTGTTTGGTAACTAAGAAAAAACTTGAACAATCCTGTGTCCCATCATGTCATTTCTGATGTGTGGTGACTATATGAGTTACTGACTTCCAAAATATCCTATCATTAACAGCCCTGCTCAGATCTTGCAAACCAACAACTTCAGGAAACTTCAGTGGATCCAGAATGTAGCAGCTAGATTGCTGACTGGGGCTGATTAGAGGGATCAGCAGCTCCACTGGCTGATAATCAGTTTCCAGGCACAATTCAAGGTACTGGTTTTAACTTTTAAAGCCCTAAATGGCCTGGGTCCATGTTATCTCAAAATCCATATCTCCCATTATGAGCTGGCTTGGGTGTTAGGATTATCAGGAGAGACCTTTCTTTCTTTTGGGCCCACCACCTTCACAAATATGTTTGGTAGGGACACAGGAAAGGGTCTTCTCTCTCAGACTTTGGAACTCTCTCCCAGAGGAGGCTAGACTGGCCCCATCTTTGCTGTCCTTCTGCAAGAAGGCAAAGACCTTTCTCTTCAAGCAAGCCTTCACTCAGTAAACCAGCTACCTGTGTATGATTTTTAGATGGATTGTTATGCATTACTGCTTTGACTGGGTTTTTAGTACTACTTGTGTTCTCCATTTTTGTGTTTTCCATTTCTCAGAGTGGCATTTTGGTTTTTCCCCCCCTTTTTAATGTTTGTATACCTATTGTTATTGGCTTTAAATATGGTATTTTAATGATGTAAACCACCATTGTATATTCATTGTTTTCAGCTTTAAATATTGTCTTTCAGTGTTGTAAGCCATCTTGGGTCCTTTTCAAGGAGAAAAGTTGGGTAAAAATATTTTAAGTAAATAAATAAACAACTTCTTGTGTTAGGTTGTTTTCTCTTCCTACTGCCCCCCCTTCTAGCAATATTGTCTTTTTCTATTAAGTTCTGTTCAGATCTTGCAAATGAACAGCAGTGGCTTTTTCATTACCATTCACAAAGAGACCAGAAGACGGTATCCTGTAGACCATCTTGACTGCTGCCATTGGTGTTGTCAACATTCAGGCTGCCCTTTGCTATGTAAAGCTTGGCATCCCTTTTCCTGCTGGAAACACAGGCACAGTATTGTGGAGCAATATTGGGCCATTTACTGGTTTTTTGAATTGTGGGTGCAGAAGCACAAGATCCCACACTTATAATCGAGAGGTTTTTTGAAGAATTGAATTATATATCATGAACATGAGAAAACACGTAGAAGTGCAGTAGGGGACAACAGTAAGTAAGAATAGTAGCTGTGGTGCTGAATAACAGTAAAGGCGTAATCACACTGACCATAAGAAATGCAATTATGTCAATTTTAACTTTATTTAAATCATTTTATAAATTTCTGTTCATGTCACACACTGGTAAAATTGATTCTTTTGGCCAACCAATTGAATTTTTTCAACCTTGCTGGCATGGGATTTTTAAAATGATCCGATCACTGATTGCTTTTATCCACATTGGTTTGGCGTGTGTGAATGTTGCTGTCAATTTACTTTGCATCCACTTGTGGTTTTGGCACCATGGGCACTGCATGGCCACTGTGCTTGTTCCTTTTTTTTTTTTTTTTAATGCTAAGTAATGTATTGGTATTCTCTCCCCCAAGAATTTACTGCTGCATCCCTTCCTTGTAACATTATCTCCACTCGTCCCTTCTCTTGTCAACACAGAGAAACACCCCACCCAGTGTCCTTTGAGAAACAAAGTGTCCTAAAACCAAATAACTGCCAAAGGAAACTCTGTGTTATGAAACATCTTCCAATATTGCCTTCTAAAGTTTTTCACATAAATTTAGATGCTGTTTGAGCAATATATCATTTACGTTTTTTTAACCAAAAAAATAAAGCAATTTTAAAGCAGTGTGCTTCTGAAACAGAACAGAACATGAGTTGATTTTGTTGGGATGGCATGTGTAGCCTACACCACTTGTTCATAGTTCAAGAAATGTATCAAAAGAAGACAGCCATGTGAATGCACCCAACGATTTATATACCATGTGACTATACATAACTATATATTGGTATAAATGAAGTAGGAAACTGAAACAATTCAATGGCCTGTGTGATTAGGCCTTAAGTTAAATTGTTGTGTTGGTGCAACAAAAACAATAGTATGACATTATGTATCAAAAAAATGACTTCCTCTTGTTTCGTCAGAAGTTTGCTATTTATTCCATTCTTCTCCTTTGATGGATGACATGCTTTCAGAATGACCTTTTGTTGACATGTATTGCTGATAAATGTCATGTCTTTTAAAAATAGATATTGGATGCTCAACGGGTTAAAAAGGTCTCTGATGAGTAATAAGGAAGCCAAAGCAAAACCAATTTTGGAAGTAAGAAATCATGGGAAAAAATTGTCATTCTTTGCTTCTGAAAATTGTCACCTTTTGCTTATTATTATGCATGATCAAAACTGATTCCCCCACTAATCTGTGGCTCATATTGAGCCAGTGGTTCCCCTTTGGTGGAGGTCTTCTCTCACTGGAATATTCTTCTAAAAGTTCTCTTGTCATATTTAGAAGTACCCTTATTTTGTCATGATCTCTCCTGTCTCTCACTTGAAGCAGATACAGAACGAGAGAGAGAGAGAGAGAGAGAGAGAGAGAGAGAGAGAGAGAGAGAGGCTTTTATTCTAAAACGAGCCTTAAAAAGTAGATAAATGTCAGTTTATTAAAAGACATATTTTCCCTTAAGATAGTGTAGCACTTTGGTTTTCAAGTCAAGCTGGAATGTTAATATGTTTCTTTAAGAAGACGTTGAGCAGGCAGACAGTCTATTTCTTTCTTTCTTTTTTTGTGAGTTTGCACTTTGTTTATGCATTGCAGTAGATGAGTATTCTTTTTCCTCCCCTCATTCATTGCAGTATGTGGGACATTAGGTGAATAAGTTCCATTACCGTTAATGAGAATATGTGTGCCTAGCTCACTGTGCTACATATGGAAAACACCTCATTCCCTTATTCTCAATACCAGTGACATGTTGCACTTTATTTCTTTCCTTTCCTTGCACTTAAGATCCATGCTGGTTTGATTTCTCTCCATATACACACTTCTTTATTACGGGTGAAATGCTAGCCTAATACATGCTGTGCAATATTTATAGATCATTTGATTCCTGGATGTGGCATCTTGAAGCTAGAAACACTTGAGGAGTTCAGCCTTTGCAAATGTATTTACTGTATTTACTTCATTTATACCCTGCCTTTTCCCCAAGAGGAATACAAGGTGGGACCCAAGTATAAATGAACTGACCAGATGGGGAAAATGTCACTTTTTTTGGATTATAACTCCAAGAATATCTCAGCAGGTTTCAAACACCTTTACTTCCCAAATCAATTCTGGTTTGGCTTCTTTATTCATTCATTGGGGGTCTTTTCATACAAAAGTGGGGAATCTGCAGCCTTCCAGAGGCTGATGATAAGAAAAACATGAAAAGAGCTATTCTGAATTAATTCAAAGGCCTTGGTAGTCCAACATTCTAAACCCATTGTCCACTGCTGCTCAGTTTGTCCTGGAATGATGGGAATTGGAATTCTACAATATTGGAAGGACCACCGTTTCTCCAGCCCCATTTAAAAATATGTGACATGGGCCTGGACACGGTGGCAAGGAGTCATTTGTAAGGTGTGCCAAGTATCAAAGGTGGGAAAGTTTGTAACGATTTACGAGAAGGCATTATTTGATTTGTGAACCCACATTTATTTGTTTGCCTCTTCAGTGCAATACACTGGCACACTGAGTCATCTCAGATGAGGTTGTTTACCATACTAAAAGTTGGAAAGCACTTTGCAGCTATTCTGTCCTTTCTTTTTTTACAGATTTTTTGAGGTAAAAAGAAAGGCATGTAAAGGTAAAGGTAAAGGTTCCCCTTGACATTTAGTCCAGTCGTGTCTGACTCTAGGGGGCAGTGCTCATCCCCGTTTCCAAGCCATAGAGCCAGCATTTGTCCATAGACAGTTTCCGTGGTCACATGGCCAGCGCGACTAGACACGGAACGCTGTGGTACCTATTTATCTACTCGCATTTGCATGCTTTCGAACTGCTAGGTTGGCAGGAGCTGGGACAAGTGACGGGAGCTCACTCCGTCGTGTGGATTTGATCTTACGACGGCTGGTCTTCTGACTTTGCAGCACAGAGGCTTCTGTGGTTTAACTTGCAGCGCCACCACTTCCCTTTAAAAAAAAAAGAAAGGCATGGAAGATCTTTAAAAAACAAGGGCATGTGAGTGGAGAATGATATAAAGGCCTGATGAACAGAGTGCATAAAACATGCTTCCATGGGGTTCCTTAAAGGAACCTTGGGTAGCTGGTTCTTGTTGTGTAGGCACTTGTGTCAAATGTAGTTTGATACTACTGATTAAAGTGGAAAATGTTAGCTGACAGAATTCTTATACCCTAAAACGGTTTAGGACCTCGCTATCTGACGGAACGCCTTCTCCCACCAAAATCTACCCGTATCACTCGATCTAGTCAGGAGGTGCGACTGAGGAGCCTAATGCCGAGAGAGGCCCGGAAGGAAAAAACAAGAAACCAGGCCTTCTCGGCAGTGGCTCCTTGGTTATGGAATAACCTACCTTCAGAGATCCGTATGGCCCCTTCGCTGGGTATTTTTAAAAGCCAATTAAAAACCTGGCTATTCAGGCAGGCCTTCCCTCCGGGCACTATTTGATCGATCTTCTTTGTCTTTTTCCATCTTGAATGATTATTTATTCTTGGATACTGATGTTATTTTAATTGTTTTATTTTGTCTGATGTACGCCGCCCAGAGTAGTCGAATGACTAGATGGGCGGGATATAAATATAACAAATAAATAAATACCCTTACCAGCCTAAAACAAGGTTGGGAAACTGCAGAAGGTCTGGGCCACACAGACTCTGCATTTCACACCACTGAACACACACACCACCACATGATTCTCCTTTTTTCCTTCTTTGCTGACCCCCCCCCCCAAATAGTGGGAGGCCCTGGGATCTCTAGGATATCCCTGTGGGCTTGGCAAGAGGTATGCAGCTCATGATTTGTTTCAAAAAGAATCCTATGATGAAGCACCTGCTGTTCTAGAAAGTGAGTGAAAGCTGCTCTGAAAGCAGTAGGAAGAAATAAATCACAAGGGGGAGATGGGATACCAATAGAACTGTTTCAAGCCACAGAGATTAAATCTGTCAAAATCCTAACAAGAATTCACACTCTTGAATTTCAGTTCACCATGTATAGGTGTGAAAACTGGACAGTAAAGAAAGCTGATAGGGAAAAAATTGATTTGTTTGAAATGTGGTGCTGAAGGAAAGCTTAATGCAGTGGTCAGGGAACAGGGGTAATTTACCCCAAATGGGGTAAAAATGAAAATCCTGGGGGTAATGAGCACTTATTATTTCAAATAAGTGAAATGTGTGTATACACTTTATGTAGTGTATAAAATGTGTATAAAATGCGTATTAAAAGTCTGCACTCCTATATATAGCTGCTTTTCTGAGGGTGGTTTACTTTGGAGGAAACAAGTCCAGGATTTCAATGTAGTTAATAAGCTTTATAAATGTTGTTGTTGTTTAGTTGTTAAGTCGTGTCCTACTCTTTGTGACCCCAGGGACCAGAGCACGCCAGGCCCTCCTGTCTTCCACTGCCTCCCGGAGTTGGGTCAAATTCATGTTGGTAGCTTCGATGACACTGTCCAACCATCTCATCCTCTGTCGTCCCCTTCTCCTCTTGCCTTCACAATTTCCCAACATCAGGGGCTTTTCCAGGGAGATGGCCAAAGTATTGGAGCCTCAGCTTTACTATCTGTCCTTCCAGTGATCACTCAGGGTTGATTTCCTTCAGAATGGATAGGTTTGCTCTCCTTGCAGTCCAGGGGACTCTCAAGAGTCTCCTTCAGCACCACAATTCAAAAGCATCAATTCTTCGGCGGTCAGCCTTCTTTATGGGCCAGCTCTCACTTCCATACATTGCTACAGGAAAAACCATAGCTTTGACTATGCGGACCTTTGTCGGCAAGGTGATGTCTCTGCTTTTTAAGATGCTGTCTAGGTTTCTCATCGCTTTCCTCCCAAGAAGCAGACGCCTTTTAATTTCGTGGCTGCTGTCACCATCTGCAATGATCATGGAGCCCAAGAAGGTAAAATCCGTCACTGCCTCCATATCTTCCCCTTCTATTTGCCAGGAGGTGATGGGACCAGTGGCCATGATCTTAGTTTTTTTGATGTTGAGCTTCAGACCATTTTTGGTGCTCTCCTCTTTCACCCTCATTACGAGGTTGTTTAATTCCTCCTCACTTTCTGCCATCAGAGTGGTATCATCTGCATATCTGAGGTTGTTGATATTTCTTCCGGCAATCTTAATTCCGGTTTGGGATTCATCCAGTCCAGCCTTTCGCATGATGTATTCTGCATATAAGTTAAATAAGCAGGGAGACAATATACAGCCTTGTTGTACTCCTTTCCCAATTTTGAACCAATCAGTTGTTCCATATCCAGTTCTAATTTATTTATTTATTTATTTATTTTATTATTTGATTTCTACCCCGCCCCTCTAGACGAAGTCTACTCGGGGCGGCTTACAAACAGTAATAAAACATCATAAAATACAATCATATAAAAGCATCATTGTTACTTATCAAAAATATATCATAAAAACAATTACATTATTGAGTCAACAAATTTGGAAGTTCAAGATGGAGAAAAAGGAAAACTAAAGAGGAAAAAATCAAGTGTTGACTGGAGGGAAGGCCTGCCTAAAGAGCCAAGTCTTTAAATGACTCTTAAAAACACCCAGCGAGTGTGCCAGGGTGATTTCTGACGGCAAGGTGTTCCATAGTCGAGGGGCCACTGCCGAGAAGGCCCGGTTTCTTGTTCTTTCTTTCCGGGCCTCTCTCGGCGTTAGGCCCCTCAGCCGTCTTTCCTGGCTAAAACGAGTGACTTGGGTAGATCTAGGTGGGAGAAGGTGTTCCGCCATGTATCGAGGTCCCAAACCGTTTAGGGCTTTATAAGTCATCATTAACACTTTGAAGTGGATGCGGAAACGAATGGGCAGCCAATGCAAGGCGGCCAGAGTGGGAGAGATATGCTGGTATCTTCTCATCCCAGTGAGAAGTCTGGCCGCCGCATTTTGCACCATTTGAAGTTTCCGCAACAACCTCAAAGGTAGCCCCACGTAGAGTGCATTACAGTGGTCTAATCTCGAGATTACGAGCGCATGGACCAGAGTGGTAAGCGCCCCAACATCAAGATAGGGACGCAGCTGGGCTATCCACCGCAGATGGAAATAGGCGGAGCGGACCACTGACGCCACCTGGGTCTCCATGGTAAGCGCCGGGTCCAGATGTACTCCCAAGCTGCGAATCTCACTCTTTGCGGTGAGAGTCACCCCCCCAAAAGAGAGGGAGTTTCCCAAACCACAGATGGAGGGGCCACCCACCCTCAGGACCTCCGTCTTGTCCGGGTTCAGCCTCAGCCCATTCTCCTGCATCCACCGCAGTACAGCCTCCAGGCAGCGCTCAAGGGACGGGACGGCATCCACTGAGGAAGGTGAAAAGGAGATGTAGAGCTGGGTGTCATCAGCGTACTGATGGCACGAAGCCCCACACCCCCGATGACCCCTCCCAGCGGCCTCATATAGATGTTAAACAGCATTGGAGAGATGATCGAACCCTGCGGAACCCCACAATTGAGGCTCCACGGGGCTGAAACACTCTATCCAAGCTGAACTCGCTGAGGGCGGTCCTCCAAGAAGGATCGGAGCCAGGCAAGTGCCTGTCCACCGATTCCCAACTCCGAGAGCCTCCCCAGGAGGATACCGTGGTCGACGGTATCAAAGGCCGCTGAAATGTCGAGGAGGACCAACAAGGACATATTGCCCCCGTCAGCCTCCCTCAACAGGTCATCGAACAGCACGACCAGTGCCGTTTCCATACCGTGGCGCGGCCTGAAGCCCGACTGAAATGGGTCCAGGGCATTGGTTTCATCCAAAAGAGCCTGCAGCTGATCAGCCACCACCCTCTCCACCACTTTGCTAAGGAAAGAAACATCGGTGACGGGCCTGTAGTTGCCAATATCGTCCGCCGCCAAATTTGGTTTCTTCCTAATGGGCCTAATGAGTGTCTCCTTGAGGGCAGGAGGAACCTTGCCCTCAAGGAGAGACCCATTAATTATCGCAGTGGCCCATTCAGTTGTTATAGGCCTGGCTGCTTTGATTAGCCAGGCCGGGCAAGGGTCAAGGGAGGAGGTGGTGGCCCGTGGCCTGTCTGTGGCTTCCTGTCCCACAAATAGATTTGAAGGATTCTGAAGGAACTGTGGCTTCCTGTCCCACATATAGATTTCTCAGGAGGTAGATAAGGTGGTCAGGCACTCCCATTTCTTTAAGAACTTGCCATAGTTTGCTGTGGTCCACACAGTCAAAGGCTTTTGCGTAGTCAATGAAGCAGAAGTAGACGTTTTTCTGGAACTCTCTGGCTTTCTCCATAATCCAGCGCATGCTAGCAATTTGGTCTCTAGTTCCTCTGCCCCTTCGAAATCCAGCATGTACTTCTGGGAGTTCTCGGTCCACATACTGCTGAAGCCTACCTTGTAGAATTTTGAGCATAACCTTGCTAGCGTGTGAAATGAGTGCAATTGTACGGTAGTTGGAGCATTCTTTGGCACTGCCCTTTTTGGGACTGGGATGTAGACTGATCTTTTCCAATCCTCTGGCCACTGCTGAGTTTTCCATTGATGATGATAAAAAAAAAATAGCGCACTGGTCCTTTGATGTTGGGCTGTGGCACCAGGGTGGGTGACATGACCTTTAGCCTGGTTTGTTCCTTTTTGCACACCACACACAGAATGATGAAAGTGGTAGGAAAAGCCCCCCCCCCCAACTCGGCTGTCTCTAGCACACACGTCATTGCTAGCACCACTCTGGCAGCCACTGATGATGATTAAATCCTCTGCGAGCTAGCAAAAATTTAATGCAACTTGCTAGGCACGTTGGACACCTTACTACTCCCTATACCACCCCATGGCTGGTGTGCAATGTGTTCCAGCAAAAATAGTGCACATCTTTATTAAATTTGGTGCATCCTGCTAGTTCGGTACACAGCCTGTGTAGATTTAATAAGATTTTGAATTCAAATAATGTATCATTTCCTTCCTTTCAAATCAAGGGGGTAATGTCGGCGTATATAAAATTTTGGGGGGGTAAAAGGCAAAAAAGTTCCCTGACCCCTGCCCTAAAGGAACCACATACTTGACTTTACAAGCACTGAGCAGGGCAGTTGAAGACAGGATATTTTGAAGATTGCTCATTAATAAGGTCACCATGAATCAGAGGTGACTTGATGGTATGTAACATCAAACACCATACTCCAAAACAACAGCATGTGGCCAATGGAGCCATCAGTTTTTCTTGCTGACTAACCACAAAAATGCAAATTTATTTCTCTTTCACAGCCTGCATCCACAAGGCATTGTTCTCCATGGCTAGCAGTCACCAGACACTAAGCACTGAGATTTTTTGAAAGTCTAGAGATTTTTATTTAACTAAATGGCTCAAATCCTGTTGTGTAACTTACAGCTGTAGAAAGATGAGGATATTGTCATCAGAGGAAAATTTCTGATAACTAAAAACTTCCTACTTCTGTCCCAACACTCTTCTGACACTTTTACAGGCCCTTCAATCATGTGGGAGCTGCAGAATAGAAGGAGGATGTTTTTAATTACCAAAAATCTTCCTCTGCCAGTAATGTTATCCAGTGGTGGCAATTTTCGGTAACTAAAGACTTCTTCCTTTTGCCATTTGCCTGCCATGACTTCTACATGATGAAAATAATCACATGGGATCAGAAAAGACACAGAAGAGAAATAGAAATGTTTAAATCACCCCTTCCTGGTGATATCATCACCCTTCTGCAGGTGTAAATGATGCAACAAGATTTCAGCTAATGTAAGACTTCTGTATCTCAATTATTCAACTGGCTCCCTTTAAAACCTGATACAAATTGCTTGGACTTTTTATCCAAGAGAACTCAATTCATGGGAGCTCTGCTGCTACATAATGAAAGAAAAAAACAGAGACATGTTTGGGCTATTTTTCTATGAAATGCCATTGATTGTAGCAGGTTTCTACTCAAACTGAGTTATTAAATAAAAACTATCTTTGTATGCATTATTACTTCACAATTGTCTGTGTGACAGTCTGTAAAACACAGTGCGGATGTAAATTAGACAGAGGGTAGGTTTGGAGGGATTTGCCAAAAGCAATCTGTTGTAGTCTTGCAAACTCAGCACTTCACAAATTAAGACAGTGCAGGCAAAGAAGAAACACGATGGGTCATAAAGTTTAAGGGTCCACTGTGGGATATGTTTGTTTAAGGCACTTAATTATGACAAAAATGTTAATGATTGTTCCGTAGGTTTGAAAATGAAGGCAATAATGGCCTTTTTGGGTTCTGGTTTATTAACATGCTGCACAAGTATGAGGCATGGTTATTATTAGCTGAATATTTGAACTGGGAGAAAACTACTTGCTCTAGGCAAAACATGATCCCCCGCTTGTCTTGTCATTGCAAACAATAAATATTTTTCTTCTAGAGAACAATGAACAACAGGGAAAACATTAAAGATATACATATGAAAAAGAGGCAGGATTATTGTTTTGCAAGTTAATCCTCACAGAATAAAAAAAAGGAGCAGAAAAACACAGAGAAACACATTCATGGCAATCTATAGGCTGGTTCATTTAGGGTTGTCTCAAGTTTGCAAAACCTTTGCAGGGCTATTTATTCATGACATGACCTTTTGGAGGTCACTGTTTCATAGGGTCACCATAAGTCAGAGAGAACTTGATGACATGGAACAACAGCATAGGCTACTTCAGACTACAGATGGAAGCAAGATGAAAAAGATACTTATCTCCTTGTTCTCATTGATTCTACCTGTCTTGACATGATGAGATTCCTTCACAGGGGATTTTAAGGCCCTGTGAGATTCCTAACCTCCTGGTGAGAGTAAAACAAACAGAGCTCCTTTCCATCAAGGTCTTTGTAATTTGTGTAAAATGTCTCTGGTCTTCTTTCCATTTAAGAGGTAAAGCACACACAAGCCCAGAAGAGCTGGCTGATTGTTAAGAAAAATGGCAGCAACCCATCTAGTGCTTCACATCCATAAATAAGGCAATAATCATCCTAATTTTGGGCAAGTCACACAATCCCCATATTGCACGGTTTTGCACAAGAAAAGCAGACAGTTCTCTGCAAAATGGCCATTTTTGTAGCAAAATATTTTTCTTGCCATCACAAGAGATCTATTCAAAATCTCAGGAAGTTCCTCTCAATTTTCACTGGTGAAGAGAAGTATGTTTCGGTCTTTGCCCTTGCATGCTACAGTGGGGCAAAAAAGAATTTACATCCTTAATTCCAATGTGATATGAATCTATTGCTTAATGCTAAATGAACAAATGTGGCATGACCCTTACACTTCCAGGGAGCTCTGGGGTCACCCTCTTCTCTCATTGTAGACTGTGTTTCTTTCTCTCCACAACAGGTGGTGAATAGAGATGGGGACGTGGGTCTTGGTTCATGGGTCATCAGACTTGACGACCCACGAATTGCTCCCCAGTGGCCCGATGAACCACAAATCAATTCATCAGTTATCAGGGCATTATTATTTTTCAAGACAGCATATGGGGCCATCTAAACAAAAAACAAAAAAGCCCCAGTCCCCAGCCTTCCTATGCCATGCGAAAAGAGGGAAAGGATCAAAGTAGGATCAAAATGATCCCCCAGCCCCTTTGGTCAGACTTCCCCTGTGTATGCTGCAGGGGCATAGAAAGACAGGGGAAGCCTGAGCAAAGCAATCCCCCCATTTCTTAAATGGGGTGGGATTCTGCTTATGCTCCCAAGGAACAACTGATTCGTAGGGGCATAAGCAGATAGAGATAGATGAAGGGACGAATATAAAAGGGTTATATTCATTGCTTCATGTTCGTCGGGGTCTCTGGACCCCAAGAATAAGAAGCAACAAATATCTGACAAATCAGGGATATTTGTTGAATATCCCAATTCATTTTTATATTCGTTCCCATGTCTAGTGGTGAACCAGGTTTGCCACTTCATCTGAACCTGCAAAATACTGTTTGCCTCAAACCAGTGCAGCCTGTTCTCACATTCAGGTGAGACATCAGCACTGCTAAGGTTTAAACACATTGCAAAGAAATTGGAAAGTTCACACTCATCTTGCCCTCCAAGTTGTGGTGCATGTCAGCCCCATCCCTTCAACCCAGATTTGCTATGCTCAGCATGACTGAGGATGACTGGAGTTGTAGCCCAACACATTGGCACAATCTGAAGTTGGAGAAGGCTGAAAGAATAGATTTTAAAAAGAACAAGACCTCAGCTGGCCAATGAATATGTGTACGTCATCTTTCAAGGTGTAGGAGTAGGAGTTTTTAAAACATATTTTACTTCTATGTAATGTGTTATTGGTCCAGGTGGGCAAACTTTGCTTCCTGCATAGGAGAGAAATCTACCACTCTATTTTACGTCATCAGATCACTGCTCAAGTGATCATCATATTTCAATAACCGCAATAATTCTTTAAAATAACAACACTCGGCACATTTAAGTCATGAAGTGTTTTGTGACCCACAGGATCCGAACTTTCAGTTGTGATTTGTAAAGATCAAAAAGTGCATTCTTTTACCCAGGATAGAAACATTCACTCACTCACCCACTCTTTTCCTGCTGTCATAAAGGCTCTGACAGAATCAAGTGAACCATGCTGAAAGCATACCATGGAAGCATCTGGTCTTTGGTTTCAGATGAATGCTTTTCATTTCATTGTCTGCTTGCTTGTGTGTGATGAATTTCATGGACTGACTCTGGTTGCTCACAGTGCCTTGAAGGCAAAGGATGTTACCCAGGGCAAAACATCCAGTGTCCTTCACAACAGATTGGTTTTCCCTGCAAAAATCAAATGCCTTTTTGAGCAGTGATGATACAATGGAAAGCACATCATATATTTTCTTTCCCTTTCTCTTCCCTTTTACTTCCCTTTTCCTATCATTGTATCTAGACATATTCTAGGCTGCTTTGAATCAACAGCACTATTATGCACAAGTGTTGAGGGCTGTGTATTCCTTTCAGAACACATGAAAAAACAAAACAAGCATCTCCATTTACATTAACTTCCATTACTCCCTAAATGAGTGCAGAATGAGAAAGAATATGAGTGGGAGTCCTGTTTGGGGCTGCCATTCATGTTTAGTTATGAGTAGGGTGGATGTACCTTCTGAAGGGGCAGAAGCTAACTTTCTTATGATATGTTTTGTTACCATCAGAGTCAGCAGGAAGTGCTGGATTTTATGATGGTTGCTGTTGGCCACCATTTTGTTTTGTCATTGCCTACTTCCAGGGAGTTCTGTGGAAAATGTTGGCTGCCATTGTGGACTGTAATCCTCCTCTGCTCCAATATAGTGGAACAGTGCAGAATCAAGGGCACTTTAGAAGAACAAAGGAGTCATTGCCAGTTACTGCTGAAATCGGTTGCTCTCTGGTTTTTTACTGGCAGCAAAACTTAGTTTAAAAAAAAAACCAGTGATGGTATCTACAGGCATACCTTGGTTTACGAAATCAATGCGTTCTCTGGGACATTTTGTAATGCAAAAAATTTGCAAACTGAAATGTGGTTTCCCATAGGAATGCATGCGCAGTGGCGGCACTATAAACCTCCCAGGTGCAATGGAAACTTGCTTCGTATTGTGGAAAAAAATCGTAAACCGAGGCATTGTTTTCAATGGATTTTCGTTCGTAAACCGAAAACTACGTTAACTGAGGTGTTCGTAAACCGAGGTACCACTGTAAAGAGAAATGTGAGTGCTAAAACAAAACTCAATGAATTTCTGTGGGGATAAAAAGGCTTTTGCCAAATGAAACATGAACTTCCACCAACAGAAATGAACAGCACCCCTCAAATATTTTCCCTTGGCTTATCTTTATAGCATACTTTGGTGAATTTATTTTTGGAAAACACAGGATTATGCTTGGCACTAATTGTTTCTGCTGTAACCATTCACACATATGTGTTAATGTAGTTCAGCAGAGCCACACAGGTCTCTAAGTCCTAGCATTGCAGTATTGATAAATACGATTGTGTTGTTGCTAGGGCTGTCGGGTGATTTCAAACTGGATTAATTCAAACAATCAAAATCGTAGTTTGGAGGTATTTTCCTCCCTGTGGACATGCTGTCCCCTCACTTTGGTCTCACCTCAAGTAAAATCTGGGAGGGCATGGGCCACAACCTTCTCATTAGGGACACAAATCAAATGGAAGCCCATCTGAACATCTCACTAATTGCCTTGAGACAGTTGCCCATCAAGATTTGTTAATCAATCCATAATCTTACATCAGTCCTTTTGTAGTTACAAATGGCTTGCTGAATTCTCTATAGGAATGTAGAAGAAACTTTGGTCCATCTACCACATTATTTTCTGTACCAATAAAAAACAGCTTTCTGGTATTTTAGTTTCCTTGTGGAGCACTGGAACACAGAGGCATCTTTGGTAGAGTTCTTACAGTAGGCCTCATATTGCAGCCATATTTTTTGAACTGGTCATCATTCTGTTTTTCACAGCTGAAGGGAAATGGCATCGACTGTAGTTGTCCATCAAGATTTGTTGGTGCTTGCGCTGGGACTTTTTTCTGCTGCATTTTTTTTGTTCTCAAGTGGAATTCATTCTTTTCATTTCTGGAGAGCCTATGATGGATCACTGAAAATGAGGGAGAGAGACAGCAATCTTCTAAGTTATTATCCTAGTACTTTAAAACAACAACAACCCTATTTAGAATCCTCATTTTACCTGGGCGTTGTAAATTGTTTAATCCACAAAGTCATAAACATGGGAGAAGCAAATATTAATGCTGAAATTCCCCTCTTTGCGAACAGTCGACAAGCCATAGATTTTTGTTGGTAGAGCTGAATGATTACGTTTCATTCATTTCACATTAAAGCTCAAAATGGGGTTTTTTATGGTACTTTTAAATATGATGCTGTGTTCCAGCAATTGTATAATAAGGATAAAGGAGGGTATTTTAAAAATGGTTGTATTCATTATTCTATCTCATGACTTAACGGATACTTCAGAAGATAACTTCCACACATAAACACTTGAACACCCGAAGCCCTGTTCTTTAAACTCTGGCTTCAGCACTTACATTTTTATATGGTAATTTTTCTGTGCTCAGAATAGCTATTTACTGCACTCCTAAGAAATTCTATACACAAAGAAGTATGTAAGTGGGCATTTACACACATCAAACATGTACATTGCTTGGACTGCAGTATAAGATTGTCTCCTAAGTGCTGAGGCACTGAGACTTCTGTTTCCTGCTGTGCAGTTAACCATTTTGCTATAAAACAAAGCCGTATCTCCTGTTTCCTATGACAGAGAACAGGTGGACTTTTTATAAGTATGTCTTGCTCCCAGCTGCTGTCCTTCCATTGATCAATAGGTCTCTGAGCCAATAGAAGCCTCCAATGGCAGAATAGGGAAGAAAGTTCCAGAAGGGTGGGAGAAGTGTTGGAATTGACAAGTTAAGTCAAAAACAGGAGGGGAAATTGCCAAAAATTGCCTTCAGTGATTCAAAGAGCCTTCTTTAGTGGCAAGGTAAGGTAAAGGTAAAGGTTCCCCTTGACAATTTGTCCAGTCGTGTCTGACTCTAGGGTGCGGTGCTCATCCCCGTTTCCAAGCCGTAGAGCCAGTGTTTGTCCGAAGACAGTTTCCATGGTCATGTGGCCAGCGCGACTAGACACAGAACGCCGTTACCTTCCCACCATGGTGGTACCTATTTATCTACTCGCATTTGCATGCTTTCAAACTGCTAGGTTGGCAGGAGCTGGGACAAGTGATGGGAGTTCACTTCGTGGCATGGATTTGATCTTACAACTGCTGGTCGTCCGACCTTGCAGCACAGAGGCTTCTCTGGTTTAACCCGCAGCGCCACCACGTCCCTTAGTGGCAAGGTACCAATTGGCAATAACCTTCTATTTTCTTCACCTGTTTTGTTTTCATAAGGTTAGGAAGCACCAAAAGCAGTCTTATATTGGCTGAAATCCTGTTGCTTAGCATAGTTAAGGCCTATTGAATCATTGGAGCTTACAGAGGAGTTGTCTCATCACATTTATTTACAGTACTTATTTAATGGGTATATTCTTATTGCTAAGCAACAGGATTTCAGTTTCTGAGTCAAACCATTGGTCTGTCTATCCCAATATTTTCAGTTCTGACTGGCAGTGGCTACCCAGGTTTTCTGGCAGGACACATTCTTAGACCTACTGAGAAACTCCTAGGCCCAGCCCTGTTTAGCTTCCAACCCCCCTCCCCCCCCCCAAAAAAGCTGGTAGACTAGTGTCAAATTCTTATGAAGATCTGCTTCATAGGCCAATATCCTATTGCTTAAATGCAGAACAGAATGGTAATCACATAAGCATCCCAGTCTGCTCCCTGACATGTGACTGGTTGTGTAGCCAGTCCTCATAACCAGTGCAGGAATTATTTGACAGGGAACCTACCAGAGTGTCTCTTTAGCTAGGTTATATGATACTCACCATAGAATTATACAATTTTCAAGTTAGAAAGTACCTTGAAAGTCATCTGTTTTACCCACTACTCAGTGCAGAATCTACCTCACCTTCTTCCCTATAGGAAAAATCATCCAAGACAGATGGCCAACCAGCCTCTGCTCATATAGCCACCAGCTCTCAAGGCAGCCTCTCCAGCTGCTGGACAGTTCCCATCATGATGAATTCTCTCGTGTTCTATAAAACGTGGTTCTTGCAATGTCCACACTTTCTTTTAGCCATGCCCTCTGGAGCAATGACCAATGTCTTTTTTATCTTCCTAGTGATCATCCTTCAGGTGCATGACCTTGATGTCAGAAACAAAATTCATGAAGGACGGTAGAGATAGTTCATGTGTGCCATTCTTAAAAGTACAGAGCAAACGTGCAGTGATAGTTGCAGTGCCATCGTGAGGTCACATCTGCTTATTCATCATGCAGTGATGAGGATATCAAGTGACATCTTGAATCATCTTAGAGGAGAATTGCCCGAGGTAATACTTTTATATCACTCAGTATCATATTCTAAGTGGAAGACGTTCACACCATGAACTCTACTGCATTGTTCAAATAATGAGATATACTTTCTCCTACTTCATGTGTCAGCAACAAACTACAGGGGAAAAACTTCATTGACATGATATATCCTGCTTGTGAGCATCTGGGGAACCTGTGGCCCTACAAATGTTGCAGTTTGGCAACCCCCATCCTCAATAACCATTAGCTATGATGCCTACGCTAATGGAATCTGGGGACTATTGGTTTCCCACCTTAGACTGGATGAACCTTTGGTCCATTCAGAGAAGCAACTCTTACATTCTTAAATGCTGAAGACAGTTGTGCAAATGAGCTGTAACAAAGAATGTAGGTATGTATGTATTTATTATTTGTTTAGAATACTTATATCCTGACCTATTTCAAAAGGTTCCAAGGCAGAATGCAACAAGCAGTAATCCAGAACAATTTAAAATCAGTTTAAGCAAAAACAAAACAAAAAACAAACAAATCCAGGGAAAAACATATTTATGCAAAATAAATAAATAAAACAAATACAATCAAACAACACCTTGAATTTTGCCTTTAAAACTTTGTATTTTTTATTTGTGCAAAATACGAAGTTTTTAATGCAAAATACAAATCATTTTTGCAAAACAGAATGGCTTATTTGCAATATGTAACTCTTTTCTGCACAGAAAATAGTTCTTGTGCAAAAACAGTTCTGAATCTTTTGCAAAAAGTGCTAAAATATGAAAAATGCACACACACACAAAACTTTTGTAAAGTTTCAGGGAGAAAACTTTTCAATCCATTGCCCCCATTGTCTGGCAAAATGAAGTAAGCAAAGATTTGCATCCATAGTCTGATTTTTATTATGTGCCATCAAATTCAAAACAACTTACAGCAACAACAATAAGGCTTTCAAGGTAAGTGGAATATTTATGGAGTGGCTTTACCAGTTACATGCCCACAATGAGTTTCCATAACTGAGCAGGGATTCAAACCCAGAACTCCTGAGTCCTAGTCTGTCACTCTGTCCATTACACCACACTGGGTACTCCTTGTGTTCTGTAAAACGTGGAATAAACATGTCCTTTTTGTGGCTCAGCCATGAATTTCTCCCACACTTCAATGATGTATTTGAAAGAAATCAGTGGTTGAACAAAGAATATTTGTAAAGAGAGCCTGAGAAAGAGAGAGAGAGAGAGAGAAAAAAAAAAAACAGAGTTCTTGGGAACTATAGACCAACAATGACTAAACTAAAAGATTTTTGTTGCAATGAGAAGCATAGCAACCAATAAAACATGTACTAAAGAAGTTGAGCTTTTGTAAACATTTAAGTTACTACTTTTCATGCTGTATCAGCAGCTCAAATAGGATGAATGGCATTTGGCACACAATTGTCAGTACATAGAGAAGATTGAATTGGCATATCATTGAGGACCATTGTGTGTTACTGCAATGTTGCATATTTCATATATTACACTAGAGGTTTTCTAAGAAAATTCCAGCACAATGAGCAAACCATCCCTAGTCTTTTCACATCATGTATAATACAGCAGACTATAAATTTAATTGGCTGTTTCATTGAGGCTATATATTTTCTTTGACATTTTTTTTTTACTTGCATGTGCAATAATATTTCCTTGCAAAATACTTCTAAGGGAGCTGATGCAGGGGCTGATGAATGTATATTGGCCAGAATCCTGTTTTTTAAGCATAATAAATCACACTGAAGTAAGCCCATTGAATCAATGAGGATTTGGTATGTCAACTCCTCCATAAGTTCCATTGATTCAAATGGGCCTACTCTAACTGTGACTTACTGTGTCAATTGCAGGTAGAGTAGGTCCATTTGAATCAATGGCACTAATGGAGGAGTTGGCTCACCAGGCCTCAACTGATTCAGTAGCCTGCTTTAGTGCTAATACTAAGAACAGGATTTGGGCAAAAGTGCATTCTGGTATTTGTCTTTTTCAGACAGTGATTTTTAAAAGCACTGCTAAAATATGTGTTTAATAAGAGGAAAAACTTATGCTAATCTTTTCCCATGAAGAAATGTAGTTATTTTTCTGAAGAGTCTAAACTCCATTGTTGGACCAATGAGGATGTATTCTTCTTTTTCTCCAGGATTGTTGTGATTCTTTTTTGCCGCAATGTATCCAATACAAGAAGTTATTATTCATGGAACTTCAGTGCTGAAAAACTGTATCAATTACACCTGGTTACAAGGAATCCTATCAATCACTACTGCAAGTATAAACACCATTTCCATTGTTTCTCGCACTGGAAGAGGCATGGATGACAAAAATGTGCACAAGGGAAGAGCTAAAGTCTGCACCTTATTATAGGCAGGGCAGTGTATTCAGCCCTCTGCACAGTGGCAGTTGAGTCACCCTGTACTGAGGCTCAGATCTGGCTACCCCTGTGGCCTGAATCTAGCTGTGATCCTGCATCCAACTGGTAGTCTAGAGCAGGGGTCCCCAACCCCTGGTCCTCAGCTCGGTGCCAGTCCGTGGCCTTGGCAAGACCGGGCCGTGGAGACAGATCTCCCACCCACCCCGCATGCACTCCCCTCATGCACGCACGCCCACCTGCATGCACGGCCCTCTCACTTGCAAGCACAGGTGCCCCGCTCACCTGCATGCACGGGTGCCCCGCCCACTCACGCATGCCCGTGAGTGTGCACCCCGCCCACCCGTGAGCATGCCCCACCCACCCGTGAGCATGGGGGTGTCCCCCCTGACCCCACACCCCCAACCAGTCCACAGTTCAGCAAAGGTTGGGGACCACTGGTCTAGAGTAGACCCTGACAGAGTCAATTGCTGAACACAAGTCTACAAATATCACTGAGTCAACCAGCCTATTCTAGTTGGGATTACAAAGTGGATTTAGGCTAAGGGTTCCATTGCTTCCTTTAATTTGTTGTTTTTTACCACCAGAATGAATAGCAGCCAAGGAGCTGCTCAGGGGCCACACTATTTTGGTGAAAGTGTGAAACTCAGTGGCTTCTCTTACACTTTTGCCCATGGTGACCTATTTATAATGTCCCATAGTCCTCCTTGACGATTTGTTTATGTATAAAGCACCTCAAATTTCTAGAAAGAAGACGATACCAAGAAAGAAAGAAAAGGCTCATTTGTTTTGTTGTATTGTATTTTAAGTTGAAGCTGTGTTGCAGTTTGTAGACATGATCTGTAGAATGGTGTTACATAAATCTTTGATCTAAAAAAGGCAATGAACTAGGAAATAGCTGATTCTTATATGCTGTACAATAGCCCAGTGTGTTCCATTTTTTGATCATGCTAGAATGTGATAGAGATGCAATTTAATTTTTGAGTAAGAAGTTATGAATGTGTGAAGACAGCACTATTAGTGTATAATATCCTTAATAACCTTTGTCTAGCTTTTCCTTTTATTAATCCTGTGGGAAGGTAATTGTCGCACATCTGAGGTGGAGAGGATAATTTGCTCAAGGCTACTCAGCCAGTGAGCGGCTGAAGAAGAACGGCAATCTAGAACCTTCCAAGGTATATTTAAGCATTGCTTGTTACTTGAACAAGACAGAACATTTACTGGCATTACAGGTAGAAAATGCAGGGCCCCCCTACTTGGAGGCTATGAACGCCTCAATCATGATGAGGTAAACCTTGACCACCGGGCTTGAACCTTTCAGTAATTCCTGAGTGCACAGCACAGAGAAAATGCTAAACCAGGAAGTACTGCACAACATTTCCAAGCACTATACACAGCTTTAAGAGGAATTTAAACAGTGAGTTGTCAAGTACAGGGAGGTAAAAGATGTGCATGAACCATTTGTCCCAGCAACACTTACTTTTCTGTTACCAGGGAAGAAATGCCTGTGATTTATATTTCTTTTCAACTCCTTTATATCTATACACAGAAACATAAACTGCTTCTCGCTCAGTGGATAACAAATGAATGCACTTTGGCAGCAGCTTGTGACATTCATGTAATATTTCCTAGATGCTCCATGATTGGAATCTATCACAGGTGGAACATTGTATGCACCCTAAATAGTGAGTCTGTCACCTTCTTTGAAATTCATTGAGAAGTGAAGCTGATAATGCACCCGCCTCCTTTTGAGGCATATGCATATTAGCTTAACAGCTCCTGCATATATTTGTCTCCTGTCAGAGACCTGCCATCTTGTACAACCTCAATGCAATGTATCAAACTCAGCATCACATAAGTCTTTTGAGATTCAGAAATGGTATATCTTAAATTCTCTTTCTTGTTATAGTATTTTTTTCCCTCTCTACAACATCCGGTACGAATTTTGGGAAGCAGAAGATTGTTTCCTTAGCAGCTTACAGTAAGACGTCCACATAAAGATTTTGTCTGCATTTTTATTGCTCCTGCATTTTTGTGTCCTACTTCCCATTATGTGCACCTTATTGTATGTGATTTTCTCTGATGTATGCATTTTTTTGCAAAATTTTTGAACAGAGAACTGCACTGAGAATTCATAGGGGTGCGAATACAAAAGGGCAATAGTGTTGCAATATACAAATTAATTTGGCAGATGTGAATTAAGGGAGCTCATATTAAAAAGTGAACCAAAAAGTTTCTCCCACATTCTTACCCAACAGTGTCCTACTGATCTTAGTGGAACAAATATACTTTACCTGATTATCTCTATATTATAGTTCTTTATCTTTATTCTGATTTGTAATTTTGAACTCTCAGAGGGTGACAGTGGTGAAACCAATAATCAAATATCTCATATCCCTTGAAAATCATTTCCAGGTTTGGGCACATTGGAGTACAAGGGCATTTGGTTTGGCCCACAGGGAAATTTCCTATGGAAATTCCGGACCGGCTTCAGCATGCTGTCCTTAAGGCCGCTGGATTTTCACAAGTGAGAGATGTGCCTTTAGGTGAAAAACTGAACAATGCAAAGCTTAGTATGGGAATCTTGAGCACACTGTCATTGTGCCTGCATTTTACGCCTCCACCTGCTTTAGTACACTGGTCTTTTGCTCTTTGTCTCAGGGTCAAAGTGAACATTAAGGAGATCCTTATTTTCTGCTGTTAGTGTGTTTTCCTTTGCAATGACAGGATTTCCTCAGAGCTGCAAGCTTTAAGGGATCTGATTAGCAAAACAAAGCCATGCTTACCTTCTACATTTGACTCTCAGTTACATTTTTAAAAAATCTTTTCCTTTCAGCAGTGAGAACACTCTTTTATCGTATGTACTTAATTTTTTTTCTGAACTATGTCACTCTTCCCTTAGCTGCTCTTCTTTTAGTTTTGCCAACAGTTTCTTATCCTGAGGTGGATGTAAAGCTTTTAGTCATTTTCTGTAAGTTGTCAAGCTGGAATAGCTTCTGGGTGAAGCTAAAACAGCAATCTGAACATTCTGTACACCTTCTGCAGAACTTTTGTAAGTTTCTGTCCTGAGGTGCTATGCCCTATGTTGCCATCTCTTCCTTGAAAGGATTGCATTTTCCTTCTCCTCAAAACTGTCTTCCTTTGTTCTCCCAGTGCCACTCAAGGAAATGCTCTGCTAAGTTGTTAAGATTTGCTACACAAATACTACGAGTGCCAGCTACGATGTTGCCCACTACATTAGTATTTGTTAGCTCAAAACAGTCCCAGTGAGGAAAGTGTCAGACTGTGAGCAGGGAGACCCCAATCCAAGTGCTAACTCAGCCCTGAAGCTCACTGGCCAATATTGGGCCAGCCATTTCCTCTTCGCTTAACCTAACTGCACAAGTGGATGGTAAAAATAAAATGGGAGAAGGCTTGCATATCACTAGGAATGTTTACCATCTTCAGACAAATATGTGAGAATGAACTAAATCAGAGGTACTTGCATGATTTTGTGGTGACCACAGGGTATAGGGAATAATTGGCCAGTACTGGACAGATTGTCAGTTACCCCAGCCTGAAAGGTCCCTCCTAGCCATACTTACTAGAGACAGCATGCAAGGTTTGCAAAAACTCCAACAATTGCTAGCTAGGATTCACATTCTAGAACCGACAAACTGATTTGTGGTTTGTTTGTCAACCCTAGGGATATTTGTGGTCCGTGGTTCATAAGCCTTGCAAAGGGCAGCCCAGTTTCCCTTAGAGCCAGCTCCGCTGCCCTAAGGGAAGCCACCACTGCCATCTTTGCAAAGGGTGGCCTGGTTTCCCTTAGGGCAGCAGGGGCAGACAAGGTGAGAACTAGGAGGCAATGGGGGCAGTCGGGAGGAGGCAGGGGGGCCGGCTGTTGGAGCAGGGGGCTTAGCTGTGTGGATGGGGGGCTAGACTAGACTAGCCCTTCCCTCTCTGCCTATGGGCTTGCCGATCAGCTGTTCAGTGGGCCCATAGGTGGAGAGGAAAGGCCATAGGCAGAAAGGAAGGTTAGGCTGCCTGGCAGCCATGTCTTCCCTCTCTGGCTATGGGGGACAAATAAAAATGGTAAATATCCATCCCTTCATATTCATCAGGGTCTCCAGAATTGATGAATATAAAAGGACAAACATTCGATGAATCAGAGATTTCTTTTTTAAAAAAAATATTTTATTTTTTAAACTACTAGGAATAGGGTAGGGAATACAAAAGGTAAAAGGAAGTGGAAGGGATGGGAAAAGGGTTTTAAGGCTGGGAGAACACAAAGTATACAAGCATCTAATCTATTCATATTAAGTATACAAACATCTAATCTATTCATTTTTCAATGCAAAAAACAACAACTTTATACTCTTTTTTCTTTCTTACTATTTGATTATCCTCTAAATATCAGCTTATATTCATATTTTACTTTAAATCTAAGTTATTCCAACTCTATCAGGAAATTGAGACCAATTATAAAATACATCCCCTCTTTCAATTTCCTTCTGTCTTGGACATACATTCAGCATGTCTGCAAAAGTATCCATTTCTAGCATTTCCCATATTTTCTCAGTACCCTTCTCTTGTTTCCGTGACTCTATTTTCTTCCAGCTTTGGGGAAATAAAATTGGATCCAGGACATTAATCTGATTTTTAACATCACCTTTTCTGACTATTGTAGCTAAATAGCTCACAGGGTAACTCTTAATCTCGTCTATGTTACCTAGCATTGCTCTCAATAAAGACTGTTCTGGAGTTAATACAGTTTCCTTTAGCTGTTGTTTAACCTCTGATGTTTTCCCTTTCATCAAGTCTTCCACCTGGTTGAGACACTCATTTATCTGCTGAAATCCTGTTATTATTGTCATTTGCATAGTAACCTGCCATTCTTTATCTGGCAAAATTCCCAACAGTTGATATTCAAAATTTTCGGAGGCCATTTCCATCTTTCCAATACGTATGGTTTGTATAAATAATATTATATACCTCCCCTGGGTATATCCTCCCTTCCTTGCCCAGATATTATAATATATAGCTCAACTTTTAGCCCAACAATTTGGATTTCAACCGTGGCAATATTATCAAAATCCACACAGCCCCACCAAGAGAAAGTCCAGACCAAACAGCGAACACAGGGGGCCAGTCTCTCCAAAAAATATCGTTGTAATCCGTCAAAACTCCAGTCCTGATTTTCCTAGCTCCTCAGTCTCTTCAGTTACGTTCCTCTCGCTGATGATTCACTGTCCGTTGCTCCCAAAGATTTATTTTTCCTTCTAAAATCAAACAAGTTTCTATTATCAAAGTCCCATTCGACTCCAGTCCTGGCTTCCCCAGCTCATCAATCTAGCCGATTATGTCGTCACACTGATGATTCACAGTCTGATTTTTTTTTATTCCCAAAAGCTTATTCCTCCTGCTCCGAAGACAAGATTTTATTTTCAAAGTCCCACTCAAACTAGTGAGAAAAGTCCAGACTAAACAGCATTCACCAGATTTCAGTCCCTTGAAGCCTGTTCAGTAGTATTTCCTCTGGGATTTTTTTTCCAGAAACACAAAATTTTTCTGTCCCACTGCCTATCTGTGACCTTGAGCCAGCCTGCTGTTTAAGAGCTTGCTGTTTAAGAGTCAGTTTCGCTTTGAAGAAGCAGGCTGACCAGCACGACTCGCCGCTCCTTCTCTCTTCTTTCGGTCCAATATTTTCACTCTAGTTTCTTTTCCATCTTAATGAGGTTATTCATAAATCAAAGGCTTACTTTGTTATTGTATATTTTCAGCCGTATTTTTGTTCTCGTCTCCTCGGGGAATTGGGGGTGGAGTTACTCACAGCTATTCTGCCATAAAATGGCTTCCCGTCTCCGATCTGTGCTCGGGTGAATTTTCAGAGGGAAGAAAGATCAGGTTGCTGCCCAATCTTCTACCATCTGGGCTCACCAACTGCTTCAGGGAGACCTCTCCTGGTCTCCCCTATGGTCCCCCCCTTTCTGGAGGGGCCCCAGACCGGGCGGTTCCAGCTTTTCCTGGGAGCTGTTCCCGGCAGCTGCTGGCTTCACTGCGACCAAGCTCCGCCTCCCAGAGAGAGAGAGAGAGAGAGAGAGAGAGAGAGAGAGAGAGAGAGATTTCTGATGAATATCACAAATCCTTTTTTATTCGTCCTCATGTCTAATATAGACATATGTTTTGGCATACCCTACATGTGAAAAGGACTCTGATTGGCTGCTCTCCTTCCTCATGCAAAAGAGTCATTTTCACGAACATCACAGCTTTTTTGGACTATGATTTCCAGGACTCTGTAGCCAGCATGTCCAGTAAACATGATGGCTGACCAGTTCTGGGAGTTGTCGTTCCCAACGTACTTTCCCAAGTTCTGATGTAGTTCTTTGAAGGTGGTTTGGAAACTTCAGCTGGTTCAAAATGCAGCAGCCAGACTGCTGACTGGGGTCAGTTATAGGGAGCATATAATACCCCTGCTGCAACAACTGCACTGGCTACCAGTCCATTTCTGGGCCCAATTTAAAGTGCTGGCCATTACCTATAAAGCCCTAAATGGCTTGGGTCATTGCCAGCACAGGCATGTTTGATGGGAACAGAAGAGAGGGACCTCTCTGTGGCTGCTCGCAGTTTATCACATGCTCTCCCTCAGGAGGTTAGATTGACTCCCTCCCTTTTGTATGTGTGTGTTGACAGTTGAAGACCCAGCTCTTTGAGCAGGCTTTTAACAATCATAACTGAGTCCCTGAATGCTGATTTTTAGTTGAGTTTTTAAAAAAGTTTTAAATGTTTTAAGTCATTTAATGTATTTTAGTTACTATAACAGCTTAATAGTTTTTAAAATCTACAATTTGTTGTGGTTTTAATTCTACATTTTTAAATTCTATAAGTAATCTTGAGTCCCTTTTCAGGAGAAATGCAGTCTATAAATAAGACAGATGGACAAATGGACAGACAGACAGACAGATGAAGTGTGCATGCAAAGACAGCTCTCTCTGGCAAACAGCTAATAGCCATTCATTGTGAAAGTGCAGTAATGATACATGACCATGGGGTTGGGTCGGGCTAGCCAACAAACCCTTGTGACCACTTGTGCACCTTCATTCATTACATACTTCCCCCCAAACAGCTAATAGATCAAGAAATAAATCCATCTGTAGATTCAGGTTGAATTCAGGAGTGTCCTTAACTGGCCATTGGAACACACTCTCTGGGTGTCAGTAAGGACTATAGCCAGTTAGTAGAATATTAACTTAAGGAGCAAGGAAAGAAATAACAGAGAAGTGGATCATGATCAATTTTTGTCATAACAAATTACAGAGAACCCTATTAACACTTGATTGTCTGGGAGCAGATCCATACTAACTATCTACAGTCCATAAAAGTTGTCTCTAGAATGTAGGTCAGACAACCTGAATCCCATCGCTAGTCCCAACAAAAGCAGACCCATTGCATAAAAGTTGGCATATTTCTGTAATTGATTAAATGTATTTACCCTATTTAGGACTAACAGTTGGATTTAGGCCTATAATGCTAAATACTTATGAAGAAACACACACCATTCAGTCCCTCTTACACAGGTTGACTTAACTTACAATCACACTGCATCATATTGTTTTTTAAAAATGTTTAAGGTTCACAAATACAACTTAGTGGTTCTCACACAAAAATTAACATCACAGGCTGGTGATGGACTGGATATGAGTTTGTTGAAGAAATGTTGAACTACTGTAAAGTTATACAATGTTTATAGTTAGGGAGCAGAAAGCAGTAACTGATTATCTGATGATCATTCAGTGGATTTAACCAAAATAATGTGGATCAGAGTGGGGATTTGTTGTTGTTTAGTCGTTAAGTTGTGTCCTACTCTTCATGACCCCATGGATCAGAGCATGCCAGGCCCTCCTGTCTTCCACTGCCTCCCGGAGCTGGGTCAAATTCATGTTGGTAGCTTCGATGACACTGTCCAACCATCTCGTCCTCTGTCGTCCCTTTCTCCTCTTGCCTTCACACTTTCCCAACATCAGGGGCTTTTCCAGGGAGTCTTCTCTTCTCATGAGATGGCCAAAGGATTGGAGCCTCAGCTTCAGGATCTGTCCTTGCAGTGAGCACTCAGGGTTGATTTCCTTTAGAATGGATAGGTTTGTTCTCCTTGCAGTCCAGGGGAGTCTCAAGAGTCTCCTCCAGCACCACAATTCAAAAGCCTTTTCCAATTCTGAACCAATCAGTTGTTCCATATCCAGTTCTAACGGTTGCTTCCTGTCCCACATACAGATTTCTCAGGAGATAGATAAGGTGGTCAGGCACTCCCATTTCTTTAAGAACTTGCCATAGTTTGTTGTGGTCCACATAGTCAAAGGCTTTTGCGTAGTCAATGAAGCAGAAGTAGATGTTTTTCTGGAACTCTCTGGCTTTCTTCATAATCCAGCGCATGTTAGCAATTTGGTCTCTAGTTCCTCTGCCCCTTCGAAATCCAGCTTGTACATCTGGGAGTTCTCGGTCCACATACTGCTGAAGCCTACCTTGTAGGATTTTGAGCATAACCTTGTGGGGATACCTGTTAATTTTTTAGCAATTTTCCACATTGACAGTTCTACAGACTTAAATTTGCCAGCAACTCTGATCCATTGTTGTGGCAATCACCCTGCTCATGTGTGAGGTTATTTACATACACCAATGGAAGCAGTGGGGAGGCGGAGCCAGAGAAACCAGAAGGGAGGGTGGGTCAGAGTTTGAGGAGTTCAATCACAGAGAGTCAGAGATGAGAGTCTGAAGTACAAGTTAGTTGGTGGTAGTTAGAGAGGACAGCAGAGTTAGGAGTTAAGAGTGTGGAACTTATAGAGAGCTAAAAGAGTTAAGAGTGAAACAAGATATTAATAATCTAATGAATACATTAAAGTCTGTGAAGAACCTGTTTATGCAATCTGTAATCAATAAACCTGTGTTATTCAACTTTATACTCAGCTTGGACCTCAGTCTTTCTAATTAAAGGGTGTTGACAGAAGTCAACTTGTGGCAGCAGAAAGAAGAGAATGTGTCGTGGGCCTCAGGCTAGTGAAACAAGCAAGGGCTACGTGGTAAACGTCACAATTGTGTTTTGCTTTTCACTATTTTCTGGTATGGCTTAATAAGAAGCTGATGGCATATACCAAGATCCAGGTCTATAGAGCCTGTGTCCTGAGTACACTCCTGTACTGCAGCGGGTCCTGGACCCTTTGTGCATGGCAGGAGAGGAAGCTGAACACGTTCCATATGCGTTGTCTCCGGCGCATTTTTGGTATCACCTGGCAGGACACAGTTCCAAATAGAGTAGTCCTAGAACAAGCTGGAATTTTTAGCATGTATACATTACTGAAACAGTGACATCTACGTTGGCTTGGGCATGTCATGAGAATGGCTGATGGTCAGATTCCAAAAGGTCTCCTGTATGGAGAATTAGTGCAGGGAAAGCGGCCCAGAGGGAGACCACAGCTGCGATACAAGGATATCTGCAAGCGGGATCTGAAGGCCTTAGGAATGGACCTCAACAGATGGGAAACGTTGACATCTGAGCGTTCAACCTGGAGGCAGGCGGTGCAGCATGGCCTCTCCCAATTTGAAGAGGCACTTGTTCAGCAGGCGGAGACAAAGAGGCAGTCCTGAAACCAGCAAAATCAGGGAGCTGGACAGGGGACAGATTGTATTTGTCTTCAGTGTGGAAGGGATTGTCACTCTTGTATTGGCCTTCTCAGCCACACTAGATGCTGTTCCAAGACCTCTATTCAGAGCACGTTACCATAGTCTCTTGAGACTGAAGGATGCCTACTCTCTCTCCATTTTCTGGTATTATTGCTCGTTACTGTGATTCTGTACTGCATTTCTAATCTTTTCTGGTAAACTAGCGCGGGCCTCTGGAAAAATACATGCAGTGGTGCCAATATTCTTAGACCAAGGAGAGCTAATAATACATTTTCTTAAGCAGCACAGTTGTCCTGCCTATTAATCCAGCATTAAGTGCAAATACATTGTTAAGAAGTAGAAGCATGACCCAGATGATTCATTAAAACTGGCTACAGATCAATCCATTAACACTTGACCTGGGAAAGCAGACTGTTCCTCATGCTCAGCATGATGCAACCAACAGATCTTCATTTAAACACAATAGATGCAAAACCATAACTGTCTCTGTAACCCCAATTTCCATGTTTCATGGGCATATTCAGAAGTCACCATTTCTGGAATCAGGAACAATTGCAAAAGCAATGTGAGCTGTTCTCCAAGGTGTCCATCCTGCACATCCATTCTCTGGTTGGCCAGAGAATGCAATTTGTATCTGAATTATAACACAATATTGGAAAAGTTTGTTTTTTAAATAACAATTCTACCTGGCTGGGGAATTTTCTGGGAACTATGATGGGAAAAAAAGATGTTTGTAAACTCTGGGCCTCTCCAGACTGGCCAATTTGGGTGTGGGGTGAATCAAGCTGCAGTGGGTCTGCTGAGGTTGGGGGAGGAACAATGTGCCATTTGGCATGCTCCTCCCATCCAAACAGCAAACGACCCCTTGCAGCCTGATCAGTTCTCAATTAAGTGCCTCCCCTGATCATTTGTAGACAGGTCGGAGGAACACCTAGACAATGATTGGCTTTGACTGTCACCCAAATGGCACAGGATGAGGCAGACACCAGTCCTTAGTTGGGAATAGACTGCATTGAGGGGAGGGGCAGTGCACATTAGCGATAATTATAGGCTGAAATCCTGTTGGACAGTTATGCAAATGGTGTCACTTTAGATGTGAATTGCCATAAGTTAAGAAATCTCTGTAAGCATTATCTGCTGCACACGGAGTCATGGTTTCTCAACTTATGGAAATTCACATCTAAAACTTATGCTATCAACATGACTTCCCAACAGGATTTCAGCCATATTTATGTAGGAGATACATAAACTGTATCGGAAACTGGGGGCACAACTAGATGGGGGAATTTAAAGTGATCTGGTTCATGTTTAACAGGCTCTTATCTTTGGTGCAATCTATTTTATCTTGCACTTGAGTGACCCTTCCATTCACATGGAAGATGCTTCTTCTCCTGAGAGAAAGATCCAGATAATGAATCACTCAATTTTCTTTCTCTTTTGATTACTGACATCCTTGCCCACCCCTTTCCCTGCCCTGTGTTGCAGCTGTCATTCTGTGGGCTGTGGGAATTCCTCCCCCCCCCTTTTAAATTGAATTCAGAATGTGGCATAGTGCTACAGCAATAAATCAGCCTAGCATGGATACTCCCTTATATCTGAAATAGTACTGCATCACTTAGGAGAATATTTTTTAAAAAATGTGAAAGGAGGAAAATAGAGGTGAGGGTTTCTCCATCATACTTTCTACTGTCACAACCCACTGCATACATCACAGGGTTGCCACTGAAGAGAATGCCACACACAGCTCTGTTTGGGAGTGAATTAAGCAACTGCACAGACTGCAGAATGGGATAATCAGGAGTGCTCCCAATTGCACCAAATAAACTGCAGCCCTAGCACTATGCCAGAAAGGAACAGAACAACTGCCAAAAGGGTTGGGATGGATCACTCTTACTTAAAAGCACATGTGGTTGCTGAAAAATAGGATGAACCAAATCGCACTAAAAGCAAATCAAGTAGTGAGTTATATGCTTGTCTAAATGTCCCCTTAATCTGGGCTTGTTTTTTTCTTCTTCTTTTTTTGCTACATTATTTAGCTAGCAGCAGCTGCCAATATGTGAGAAGATAAGGCATTTTCAAAGTTGCCTTCTCCTGGAGATGGAGCATGTTACTTTCGTGACACTCACCCTTCGCTAGCCTGATCAGCCACCCACTCCAAGGTCGCTTCCTCACACAGGTGTGCCACTGCAAATTAATAGTAAGGAGCAATCTGAAATAAAGTGCCTTGCACTTTATGATCAGTCACCCCTCATTATTTATTCCCTTTCAAGCCACCACAAAAGGTCCACTTGGGATCTGCTTCAATGGTAAAGTCATCCTTCACTGCTACTTACCGTTGGAGAGTTCAAGCCTCTTCATTTGTTAGGCTCCAGCCCAGGAAGCTGAGCTCCTTCACACTCTTTGAACTTGTCAAATTGCTCCAGAGCAGAAAAGGATGATGCTGTAACTAAATAGGCAGTGCAAACTGCTTCTTGGGAATAAGATTGAATGTCTTTGCAGGAATGTCTTTGGTGGTTTTGTTTCAGATGCACTTCAAGTTCTGCTCCTGTATGCTAAACATCTGGAGCAAGCTGCTGCTGCTGCTGCTGCTGCTGCTGCTGCTGCTGCTGCTGCTGCTGCTACTACTACTACTACTACTACTACTACCCTGAGCACTGTTTTACAATACTGACCACTAATATAATTATTTGAAGTTGCATAGCATGTTACTTTGTGTATCAGATTTAGGTAATATATTCCACCCAACAAAACACAGGAGGCAGCTTGTCACTGCTATAACAGGCAGAACATGGAATGTGAGAAATATGAATCAAAGTAAGCTCAAAATCAAATAACAAAAAAATTTGAATGTTTCAACCTTGGTATAAGCAGTGGCGGACCTACAGTTTTGGGGCCCTGAAGCTTGAACTGTTATAGGGCCCCCTTCTCAACCAGCAATGAGGTCTGGGTAACCACTGTTGTCTTCTTCAATTGGATTGTTCCACGACAGATCACCACCATTTTTTTTTTAAAGCGACTAAAGTCACTTCTGGGGCCCCTCTAGGATTAGGAGCCCTGAAGCTTAAGCTTCATTAGTTTCATAGGAGATCTGTCCCTGGGTGCAAGTAAACGAAAGTGAACAGGAATAGGGCATTTTCAATCAGATAATTACAGTGTTTTACTCTGGAAATGAGAAACTGAGAAGAAACATTGTTGGTCTAACAGTGAGGCAAGGGGTATGAGCAGTTAAGGGCTATAATGCAAAGTCTGAAAGAATAATATCAATCAGAATTCATGGAAAGACTATTAACATAATCACAATTTAAGTTTGCTCTCTAGCCATAAATGCTGAAGAAGGACCTGAAAACTCCAAGTGCCTATAATGAAACTGATCATACACCAAAACAGGATGGCTCATAATCATAGGTGCCCAGAACGTAACAGTAAGAAATACAGCATAAGTGAATGTATTTGGAGAATTTGGCTTAAGAGGTAGAAATGAAGCAGGAGAGAGGTTCAGAGAATTCTATGAGACCAACAACTTCTTTAAAACTACAAATACATGCTTTTCTACTTAAAGAGACAGTTGTACAGCATGAATGTTATTGGTTCATCAATATAGAAATCAAACAGACATTGTAATTGGAAGCAAAACATGGAGAAGCTTTGTTCTCTCTGAAAAAACAAGACCAGGATACTATCATTACCATTATCTCTGCATAATAATAATAACCAGGTACCTGTGCAGACTGATCATTTGTCTTCTTTCCAACAATAATGCTGCCATTGTTATCACCTTTTTAAAAAGCTCATTCAGAATTGATGTGCATACTCCATGTACATTCTCAGACGTTAGGTCCCACTGAACTGAATGGGACTCATTCTCAGGTAAGTGTGTGTAGGATTGTATCTATAAGAGAAGTTAGAGCCAGCTAGAACACAATTGTAGCAAGAGACACAGTGGCACATGAGACCTTGAAGTAAGCATGTTTCTACTGCTGATTGCTTCTTGTGCCTTAGACCAATGCAGGGGAGGGGGTCTTAACAGTGACATTTCTTTCACTTCAAACAAATATTTAAATATTTATTTATGAGTATGATGTTCAATGCCAGTGTGGTATTACACCACAATTTGGAATACTTGGGTTGAAGTTCCCATTTGGGTGGCATTGGCCCAGTCACTGGTTGAAATCATATCCTTATTGGTGGCAAATTGCTGCAGATCAAAGGCTTCCTTTGACAATATCAAGACACATGTGACTTTATTGCATTATATACAAGTTGTGTGCACCCTGAAATTGCCTTCAGTTAGTGGCAATTAGCCTGAAATCAATGGCAATTGGTCACTGATGATGATGTCATCACTGTTGTGACAGAGAGCTGAGCAACAGGATATCAGCCACAAAGTCTCCACCTGACCTATCTCACAGGATTGTTGTGAGCATAAAGTGGAGGTGGGGGGCAAGAGCTATCTTGAGCACATTGGAGGAAAGGTAAGATAATGTGACAAATAAATATGTTTGGACGTATTCCCAGGTGAATGTGCATAGGACTGCAATCACAGCTGCCCTCCCTAGCCTTTGGGAATTTAATTTCAACATCAGGTATTGGGTGCATTTTATCTTTATAAGTGTATTTGCTCAATTAATTATTGACTTGCAGTTTCTTGATCATTATTCACTAGCTCTTCTTAGGAATAGGCCTTGGACTCCTCTTTTGTTTGCGACTTGGACTTGCTGTGTCAGTTCTAGCCTGGTGACTGATTTACCTATTGGTCAGGTGACACGGGGCCATTTTCTGACCTCAGGCAGCAGAATGTTTTTGATAGGCTCTGTAGCTGAGGTGTGTCTGCATTTGTCCCATCATAACACAACTGATTGGTGTTGTACCTGATCAGGTTAAAGATTTTTCTTATTTTGTAGGGGCTAAATACGTCTTTGCCTTTGGCAGAGGAACAAATTATGAAACTTCCATTCTGAACAGTTTATAAACATTTCCTTTACAGAAAGCAGCATATATGATATCTTGTTTCCTTTGTTAATCATTAAATATGTCATTGGAGAGAACTCATTCTTCTACCCATGTGCCACAGTTGGGCTGGAGGGAACTAACAGAGCAGAGATACTACAGTATAGGAAGCTTCTACGCAGCATACAAGGGTAAGAAGCAATAGTAGCTTAGGGTTAATGAACACATATGCCTTAGTGCTTGTGCAGTTCAGAAATGTTACATTTTACAGCTACAACTTCCAGAATCTACCAGCTTACATAATCACTGACCATGCTGTTTGAGGGATTTTGCATATTATAGTTCAAAAACCCAAAACTTTCTTATGCCCTGTGTGCTGCAACCTTTGAGCTCCTGCACTGGAACTGCAACAAACTTACTCTCTAGTGAATAGAGTGAGGATTACAACCTAAACATTGCCTTAAAACAAATTTTCAGTGCCAAATACCAAGGTAACACATTTCTGTTTTGGGCAATACTTTTATTGAATCACTGCAAAGCTACACACTATCCAATAAAGTGACCCGATCAAACTAGAAGCTTGCTTTATTTCTATGGATGTATTAAATGGGATTATTTCAGTTTGATTTGGAAATACCAAGGCAATGAGTATGATATATTTCCCTCTCTCTTTCTTTTACTTGCTCCAGTAATTGTGCAAGAAGTGGGGGGGGGGGGGAGAGAGAAACTTGGTGACAGTTACTTTATTTTTAACTGAGAACATTTTGGATATAGTGGCCTCCTGCTGAGTTGAGAAATGTAAAGAGTTGAGAGTGGGTGCCTAGGGAGCTGTAAGAGAAGGAGAAAGGTCTGCTGGAAGATAATGCAGGTGCCGTTTCCTAATGAGCCACTGCAACTTGCAAAAGAAGAATAATGGGACGGGGGCTGAAAGAGACATTGGAGAGAAAAGTACAAAGTACCCTAAAGTGCAATTAACTAAAAAGTTTTTTTTTCCCCCTGAGACAATTTTCATTAATCTTCAGAAATAAGAATAAAGCTGAAGGACAATATAGAAGTAACTAGAATAAAGTCAGTTCCCACCCATTCCTGAGCATTTTCAAATTCCTATTTTTAATTTTTTAATTTTTAATTTATTTTTATTTTTAAAGGGAAATTTGATTCCATGTAAAGGCCTTTAGGGCACTAATATAAAATTACAGGGATATTTAACTGCAATGTATTGCTGTGCTGTAATTAAGCCTAAGTACCTTGCAATTATTTCACCAACTGAGTTAATAGATTCAACAACTGGGCAAACCCAGAAATATTTATTTATTTATTTGCCTACCTTTAAGGGGACAGGGAACCAGTAAAGTGAACTGGGAGTTCCTAACAGGTTAAAGTTTCTAAGAATCCAGAAATTTAGGAATTTAAGTCTATCTTCTCTGAATTCCCAGCAGCTGAAATGTAATTGCCCATTTATACATTGACTTTAAAATGATATAGGAAACATGTATCAGAATGAATGGAAGGTCTCAAACTGCAGTTCACAATGAGTTTGGGGGGTGTACCTTGAGTGAAAATTAAAAAAAGAAAACACTAGAGGCTTTTTCTAATCTACAAATGATGCGTTAAAACCCTTTTAATTTGTATTCTGAAGCAGCTACATTTATAATTTTGCATGAGACAAAAGAGTATTCAAATTCTAAACATTTGGATAACAAAGCAAAGTAGGCTTGTCTAATTGAGGCCTAGAATGTTTTCAGGAAAACTTCAGACCAGATGACTAGGGCAAGGACCTCAGTTATTAGTACCACATGTGTTTTACGTACATATATTACCAGGTTCACTCCCTGGCTTCTCTGTATTGGACTGGAAAAGACTACTCTGTGAAAATCGCAGAAATCTGTGGCTTTTGTCTTAGAACTCTTGAGCTGCAAGAGACCCTATGAATCATCAAGTCCACTCCCTGTGAAGGAGGCACACTGAGGAATTGAACTCCCAGCCTCTGGCTCCACAGTCAGATACATAAACCAATAAACTATTAAGCAGTTTTTCTGCCCCAGACAGACCAAGGGGTCTGCCTTGGGGTATGGCAGGGTCTGCCTTGGGGTATGGCAGCTTCATATAACTTACATAAAATTTATTAAAACCAGCAAAGAGTTCTATGCCACTCAAAAGAATAACAAATGTTGTTTGTCATAACCTTTCATAGTCTGTAGATGAGTTTTCATCACAGCACTTGCCACAGGAGATGGTCGCAACAGGGCCCTCTAAATGGTGGGGGATAGAAGCTTCAAACAAATGAGTCTTTATTAAGCTAAATTTTTAATTTTTCTATCAGACATGTCTGAAGAAGTATACTATAATCTATGAAAGCCTATGCCAAATAAAACGCATCAACCCTACAGATGTCACAAGGCTCTTTGCTGTTTTGGTGAAGCATGCTACAGAGGAACATGGCCAGCCCTCTGGAAACTGCACATACTATGGTGTATTTCATGAAAGGTTGTGCAAGTACCTCCCAATGATTCCTGCATTGAGAAGGGGGTTGGACCCAATGGCCTTATAGGCCCCTTCCAACTCAATTATTCTATGATTCTAACAGAAAATACAAACTGTGAATGGGGAAAACAACGGGTCATGACCTGGGATGGGGACAATGCACCGAGGTATCACGTTTGGGAACTTGGTGGACCTTAAGCAGAGGGTTCGGTGTGCTTACATTTCAGACCATCAGGCACTTTCTCAGGTGTTGCAGAGAGTCACCCCAAAAGTAGCATTTTGCCCGGGGAAGGGAGCAATCTGTCAGACTATTCTAAATGGCAATGTGGCAGCCATGCTGGGCAAAGAAGCCAGAAGTGGCCATGCTGTGTAGGTCATTCTCTGATATAAGGATATCAGTACCTGTTTCCAGAAATATGCCCAGGCGAAACATCGAAAGTATTTTGTTCCAAGGGCGACTGAATGCACCGAAGGTCTAAGATTAATAATTTAGCCTATGCTAGCCAGCAGATTCCTCTTGCATGCATAAAACACACAGATGTTCGGTGCCTCCATAAATATTAGTGCCAATGGCTAAATGAGAGTTGTATAAATTAATAACACTTAAAAACCAGAATTGCTGGCAGTGATGTCCTATTAGTTAGTGAAATTGCTCATCTCTAGTCTTATTTCCTTATTACCAAGGGTATTATGTGGTTACCAATTGTCATTTTCTGATATGCACCTTGTAGTTATTATAAAGATCTCTTGCAGTGGTGGGTAAATTAGAAAATCCTCTGTGGGATTAATAAACCATTGACATTTGTACCATTGGTATAACTGCCAAAACAGTGGTGCTTGTGAAGATCATTTCAGAGATACTTCCCATGTTCAGAGATGGTGGAAGATACACAAGATATACAAGACAGAAGTGTTCCTGGTCAGTTGAAAAAGAGATCAAGGAAAAGGGATGCAACCTGTGCTGGGTGGGATTGCTCTCTCTATAAACGGACGGGTGCACAGCTTGAGAGTGCTCCCAGATTTGTCTCTGAGACTGGATGCCCAGGTTTCAGTGGTGGCCAAGAGTGCCTTTGCACAATTAAAACTAGTGTGCCAGCTGCGCCCATTCCTGGAGAGGTCTGATCTGGCTACTGTGACACATGCCTTAGTTACATCCCAGCTGGATTACTGTAATGTGATCTAAGTGGGGCTGCCTCTGGAAAGTATTTGGAAACCTCAGTGGGTCCAAAATACAGCAGCCAAATTGGTAACTGGGTCTGGCCACGAGATTACATAACTCGCCTATTACAGCAGTTCACTGGCTGCCAATCCACTCCCAGGCACAATTAAATATGTTGTTTCTAGCCTATAAAACCCTAGACAGCTTGGGTCCAAGCTATATCAAGCAGCATGTCTCCCTTTATGAGCCTGCCCAGGTGTTAAGATCACCAGGAGAGGCTTTCGACTCGGCCTGACTGCCCTCACAAATGTGTTTGGTGGAGACACTGGAGAGGACCTTCTCTGTTGCTGCTCCTAGTCTCTGGAACTCCCTCCCACAGGAGGCCAGCCTGGCCCCATCTTTGCTGTTCTCCCACAAGCAGGAAAATACCTTTCTCTTCAGACAGGCTTTCCCTTAATGAATGGCTGCCCATGCTTTGAATGTGTTTTTGGTGTTGCTTTTGTTTACTATCTTTTAGGGTGGTATTCATTTGATCCTTTTAAAGATTTGTATACTTGCTGTTTTCAGCTTTGATATTGTCTTAATGATGTAAGCTGACTTGTGTACTTCTTAAGGAGAAAGCTGGGGTACAAGTATTTTAAATAATAATAGGCAGGGGGAGAAGCCCTGCTACCAGCCACCACACTGTTGTAGCCACCGCTTGCCATAACTGAGCAGCAACGCTGTCCAGAAAATCATGATAGCAGCTCTCCAGAGCTGTAAAGGAGTAAATGCTGTTAAGGAGTAAATGCCTCCTTTTGATGGGTCCTTTGTTAGAATGAGTGGACAGCAGCATTGGTCAGCCCCACTTGCTGCTCTTCAGCAGGACAGCAAGACCAGTAAAGCCTTCCAGACCACTTGCCACAGTAGCATGTTAAGGAGATGGCGGCAACAGGGCCTTCTAAGTAGGTGGCAACTTGGAACAAATGAATCCTTTTTAATTAATTAGGTTAATCTTTTTTTTCCTGAATTTTGACCAAACACAATTTGACTTCATTTAATTATGCCCCAATTAATTTAAAATTTATATCATTATTGGAAGAGTCCAAGCAGCTAGGATAGGGAGAGAAGACAGAGCTGATCCTGACAACAAAAGCAGAGGAGCACAGGACAAAGTGTGCTTGTTTGTGTGTGTGCTTGTTTGTTTGTGTGTGTGTGTGTGTGTGAGAGAGAGAGAGAGAGAGAGAGAGATTGCACATATTCAGTAGTTCATAAAAATGTTCTGCATATGCTCAGAGGCACTCCAAAGGTATCTGATTTAAAATCCTCTTGATTTATTAACTCCTCTTTGTAGTCCTTTATGTTGCACCTCAGTATTGCAGTTTTGGAAGAGGCAGTTAGTCTGTGCAAGCATATCAGGCAAAATCCAAAGAAACAAAACAAAACAAGATAAGACAAAGATATGTGGCACCTTAAAGAATATATTTTAATGTGAGCTTTTGTGGACACATCCACTTCATCAGACATATGGACTCAGAATGAAATGTTGAATGCTTCTGTTCTAAAATAGTGACCTCCAAATCTTCCACAGAGTGTCCTGGTAGACTGAAATGGTTGGAGACAGGTTTCTCTGTGTTGTGGTTTCTGATGTCAGATTTGTGACCATTGACCCATTTTTGTAGAGACTGCCCTGTTTGTCTTATGTAGAGTGCAGAGGGATTGTTGGCAAAAAATGGCATAGAACACATTAGCTGAGGAGCAAGCGAAGCTGCCTTTGATATTGTGTGTGGCATTCTTAGGTCCTGTAATTGTGTTGCCAAAATAGATGTGTGAGCAAAGTTGGCACCTAGGTCTGTAGCTGGGTTTAGTCCCCCTGTGTGTGTTGCTGTTTTGTAGTCCATTTTTGTGGTATTTGCTTGAGGTGTTCTCTGTAGGCAAGTATGGGTCTCCCACCAAGAGCTTTGGAGAGTGAGGTGTTCTTGTCATTTTTTTATTTCAAAAGGAAAGGGGACATCTTTTGGAAAACAGGCGTACATGTTCATAGAGCTTTTGGTCTTATATTGCTTTTCTTCAGGTTCCCTAACTCACAGAAAGGGTTTGGAAATTGGAACCTAGCTTTCTACTCTGCATTCTGAGGAACAGGCATAATAACATAAATTTACCTGAGAGGTTAAAGGGTTTGTGTGTTTCTCTACTGTATGTACCTACTAACACCTTTGTTTCACCATTTCATTAAGTCCAAAACAGCCTTTCAAAATATTTTGGCACAGAGGGAACTACAGCCACATCCAAGCTGTTCTCGCTTCTGTCTTCTCCCAGTAACCATAGTACAGATCATATGCTCATCTTCAGAGATCCTCTATCACTGGGTAATTTTACATGAGGGAAATTTCTCTTGGAATTTGTGTGTTGTGTATTTATACATAAATTTTTGTTTTAAAAAGCCAGTAAATTTGTTTCTTGAAGAAACCTCTGGTTTATGAATGTGAGATATTGTGCTTCTATAACTATGATTCAAAACACCAGGAAATGGCCTGATATTGCTGCACAATACCATACCCACATTTCCAGAAGGAAAAAAGGATGCCAACCTTTACACAGAAAAGGGCAGCCTGAAAGATTACAACACAAATGGCAGCAGTCAAGATGGTCTGCACAGGATATCCTCTTGTGCTTACTACCATTCACACCTGTTGAAAAAGAGCTCTGATAATTGATATGTGTTTGGGTGAGAAGTGGTTAACTAATTAAAAAAAGGAGTCAGTTTCTGGGATTTTCCCTTGCTTGGTGTCACTTTGGGAATGACCAGTAGTTCTATTGGCTGTTCTACAGAAACATGAATTAATCAAATGACAGACTGTTAGCCAAGTTCTGAAACTATGGCTATCTGTGTGTTTGTTTGTTTTTTGTTTGTTTTTTTGCCCCCTATGAGCTTTGAAACAACATGTCAAGTTGTCTGGCTAGTAAGAAATTATGGTGCATATGTCTTTTCCCCCACATAGGTGTTCAGATTTAATATGAGAAAACCTTTCTTTTGAAGGAGCCCCCATTTCTGGTAATCTTTTCTGTTTCAGTGACTGTATCCTTGTCATGAAACTGTTCCAACTCCACTGCAAGGGTACAGCTATTTTTCTGTGTAAATTAATTCTTGGTGTGACATTCCTTGGCATGAGGATGTGTTGTGAGCCTAAGTGACCGCCATCAGTCTGCCTGATGGATTGACTCACATCAATCTGGAGTCAGAAGTCATTGATTTCTCTTGCTCTTCTTTTTGTGATGACCTTCAGCAAAGGGATGTCACTTTCCAGTCTTTGTTTTTCTCCATCTTTCTTCACGTTTTGTTTATTCACTTGTTTTCTGTTGTCATTGCCAGATAGCTCCCTTAATCTCTTCTAATTACAGATTGAAGATAAGGAGGTGAGCTGATGGCTTCAGCACAAGATCAAAGAGTAGAAGATGGGAGCCTTGCAGAAAGTCAGAGAGCTGCTACAATTTCTCCTGATGTCAGCAAAGGCATGCTGAAAAAAGTATCAGGATGGGGTCACCAATGATCCCTTTATAGGTTTTTTTATTAAAAAAAAACAGCACAGCTACATCTGGTTGATATGAGTTAATCTTGCTGAAAGGGATTTTTTCTCTATGTGCTTTAATGCTAAAGGCATCACAGAATTTCATCTGATCTTTATTTTAATTTACACTTAGTGGATGACTATGCTGATCAGAATGCAGTTCTACTTCTGATTTAAAGATGAAGAACATCAGGAGGAAGATCAGATATGTGAAGCCTTTCCATAAAGCACTAAACCTTGATTCCTTCCCACCCGCGCCGCCCTATGAGTTCCCAGTTGTGTGGAGAGCTTCCATGTGTAGCAGGCTGTTTCTTCTTCAAGTGATTGTTGACCATGTTTTGACAACAGAAGAGAAGGCTGGGTCAGTTCTCTCACCCTCCTCATACATTCTAGGCTTTAAGTTTCAATGCATTGTTCCATGTATCTGCCATGTAATGTGTAGCCATTTGATGATTTGTGCTGAAATGAGTGGGAGTTCCTTTGTTAATAGCTTCAATTTGAATGATAGCCAAAACTGCTTACATTTTGAAGAGCACTTACAAGGCCTGTCCTTTCAAAGTCCTTTCACTACTTAACTTACCTTTTTCTTTTTCTCTACATCTTGAACTATTGTTATTTGCTGTAAATTGTTGTAAATTGTTATTATATATTAATTGTTTTTACTTTGTGTGCTGTGAGCCGCCCAGAGTAGACTGTGTCTAGATGGGCGGCATATAAGTTTAATAAATAAATAAATAAAATAAATAAAGTGCTTTATCAGTCTAAGCACTGGAGAAACAAGGGGACCACAGTGATCACCCATAGAGATGAGCGACCCATACTTCACTGGAGGTGGGCAAACTCTGCATCTGAGATCTTTTTCTTTACTTTGCTACAGAATTCACATGTGAAGATTTCTTGCTCTTTTGACTATACACAAGCTTAATTTAACCAATACAAATTTACATAATGACTGAAATCTTGTGTAGCTACACAAAACGCATATCTTTTGGAGGCAAATTTCCCTCAATTAAGAGGGAATTTCCCTCTGTAGGTACTATCTCTTGCATGGGAAAGTGTACAACTCCATATGCAACAATGTCTACAGAGATTTATTAACTGGAGGCAATTCCCTTCCAGAAGTGATACTGTTTCCACTATGCTCATGTAACTAGGCAAGACAATTTTAGTTAATGGCTGAAATTCAGGTAATCCATGGGAACTTTGCCAGAAACAGATGTGAACTATCATCATCTGCAAACACACATCAGGGGAAAAAGCTATACTCTTTTGTTTGTGCCTACAGTGATCTTTGACCCTTATTAGAAGTATCTGTTCTTTCAAAGGCATGTGAGGCAGGAGAAAGGCTGATCACTGTGGTCCCCTTGTTTCTCCAGTGCTTAGACTGATAAAGCACTTTGAAAGCTGATGGAGCTTTTGAGGTGTGATTGGTGCTTGAAAGCAAAGCAGTTCTATCTGCCTTGAGTACACAACTTGGCTAAGAGCGACTGACTGAGGAAGTTATAACACAGCATGAACAAGATGACTGCATGGTATTTGCTGAATTTCACAAGGAAGTGGAGTAGAAAGAGCTAAAGCTATTTGGGAACTGACCTGGAAATGCATTAAATCCAGTAGGCGGAGATGAGGGAGAGTGAAAGCGAGAAAGAAACTTAATACGACACCAGGGAAAAAAAGCATTCTAATTACCTAAGCTGTGTTGGTGGAAAGTTTATTCCTCAAGGAAATGGAGGACCAAGGGTTCAAAAACTGTGTACCTGACACTGCATACTGACTTGTCATAAAAATTATTTCCGTGAGTTAAAGGGAATTAAGGATGCTGAGCATCAGGTCCTTGGGGATGAAAAGCAAGGCTAAGTGCCCAATTCCAAGCCTCTGAAAGTCAATCGGAATCTACCCTTTCCTCTGACATCAGCAGTCTTTGCACTTAGATTTGAGGGACATTTTTTTCTCTCTCTGTAAGATGGCAGCTACACTTCCAGTTTAATTCAGCTGGGAAAGCATCTGTGTAAATGAGAGGCGATGATTTGTTTCTCTGCGCAAACACACCTGCAGGGATGGGGCTGTAGCTGGGTAGTCAACACAGGATGATCTGTTCTCCCTTAACATTTTCTTTTTCTTCATCAAGAATGCCCACAGCGGGGTTGTTTGCACAGCTTCAGTAGATGAGCCCACAATGTCAGCTGTGCTTCTGGAAGGAAACATGTGGACAAGGAGTGCCATGGGGGTAGGCATAGACAATAAGCTTCAAGGTTGCCTTGGGGTAGCTTTGATGACATGTGTTCCAGAGATGAAGCAAGTACAGCTGCTAAAAGCAGTTCCAGCAGCAACCCCTGGAGTCATCACTTGGTCTCCATCAGTATAATGCTCTCAGCCGGTTCATCACATCCTTGTTTTTCTCCTCTCATGGGACAGCAAACAGCAGCCTTTAAGGAGAGGAAGAAGGTTTATCATCTATTAGACAGACACAATCTGCAGCTATTTATCTAAGCAAATGATTGAATAAAGGCATTCCTTTCTCTTTTTTAGGGTACAAGTTAAGGTAGGTGCAAACTATGAGACTGGGTACAAATGGCAAGATGGCAGAGTTTCCATTCAGACCTGTTGGACTGGATTCATTTTATGAGAATTACCATTCTTCCCCAAGCAGGTACCCATTTATTTCTATTCCTCTCCATTCCCTACAGCTAAAAATTAATGCTGTACAACCAAATATGTTTTGGAAGTTTTCTTTTTCTTTTTAAATAAGAGCTTTTGTTGTAAAAGAAGTATGGCATGCACAGATGGCCTTTGGGAACTCTTCATCCTATTTGCAGGCAGAGAAAATGCTAGTAGGGGATTTCACCCAATTTCTTGAGGGGAATGAGAAATTCCCCAACATTTTGTCAGAGGTGAGTCTCTCCATTAGCCATGGCTGCAGCATTGCTTTGTTCTTCCCTCACTAAAATCTTCATTTTTGCACCACTGCTTCAAGGGGCAACAACAACAGCTGTGATGGCAGCTTGGCTGCCAGTTTGTTTCCTCCACAACGTTGTCTACCTAGTATCATTTGACGGCATTGTGGTGGTGTCGGTGGGGCAACAGCCACCAATATATGGTGGAGTAATTTTGGACATAATTCTACAAAGTGCCTTTCTATTTCTAGGGAAGCAGGAAAACATTTTTGAGAAGTTATTGCAGATATGATTTGGCTTTACTTCAGATACATAGCTTATGATTCAGCTTCTTCTCTCCAAGCCTTGCAGTAGGTATAACGGAGGTCTTTGTTCTCTCCAGCACCAGGAAAAAGATGAAATCTGTGCTACGTCAAGAATTCTCCTCCAGTTTCACCAAAAGTTTATTTCTCCATGCAATAGACCTCCACTTTCCTCCTTCATTCACCAGCTCTGTGAGATGAGGGGGCAAGACAGTGATATTTTTGAGTTTACCCGACATAACAGGGTGGCTGAGGGCATTGCATTTGTTTTTCTTTTTGGTTACACACCTCGTCATTCTGCAGCCTGCCAGACTTCCCACGCTTCCTAATCTCAAAAAGCCCTTTGGGTGGAGTGATCTTACAACATCTTCTTCCACCCACCACACAGATAATTGCACAATGAAAGGCAAGACATGCACTCTTCCCTCCCTTCCTTCTTGGATATATAAAGTGGGAGAGAAATAGGTTGCTTCCAAATATTATAAATGACTGACTAGAACATAAAGGGCCATGCCTTATTTTTGAGGGAAGAGATGTAGGCTGGGATTCTGGGAGGTGATGGCTAAAATCCTGTTCCTGAAGCTATGAAGCAGTTTTTCAGGAAAATGCCACTGTCAGTGAAAGCAATTTTTGAATTTTTGCTTTAAACCTCCCTGTCCCATGGGCCCCAATGGGTTCCCCATGAGGAAGGGGATTCCAAAGATGCCTTGGGATCTTCAAGTGGGGGATCAGAATTTTTAAATTTCTGATAAATCACCAATGCTGATGGCATCATCAGTCTTAGAAGGCATGAATCACAGAACAGGATTTCAGGCAATGTCTCCAAGCTCTGGGTTTGTGACTCTGATTCCACCAGTGGATTTTTGTTTTTATGCCATTTTGAACAAAATGGAATTTGGTAGGTTGGGTGAGTGGCAAAATCAGGTTGAAGTCTGGCATGTCGTGGGTGGAGTCCGACATGCCCAGGAAAATAGTCCGTCACCAAGGTTCCCTCTAAGCTGGGCACACATGGGCGCACGTGACTCCACCTCCCTCTGTGCAGCTGTCTTCCTCCTCCGTGCAGCGATCATGTTTAACTCCTTTGATTCAGATCACAATGGAACCCTGTGCGTGGGTGGGGGGTGGAGTCGCACGCAGATGCAGGGGTGAAGTCGCTCTTGAGAGAGGTGGAGTCTCACCCAGCAGGGCTGAAAATTAGAGGGTACATTGTCCATTACTATATGTCATTATTGCTGGGCCAGCTTTGAAATTGACTGCTTCTTCAACCTTCTTATTTATTTCATGTATTTCCACTCTGTTGCTCAGCTAGTATAATTGGTTGCCTGCCGGAACCTAGTTTTTACTCATCAGACCAGCTGTCAAATCTATGTTAATTAATACATTTTATAATACTGTGCTGCAAAAATTCAAGTTCTGGGGTATATACATTTTGACATTCACATTTCAAAAATGTGACGCTGTAATATGTCACTAGCTAGATATTATGAAATGTCTTTTGGCTGGCTCACTACACTGTCATTTAAGAGAAAACAAGTGCATTTCATTCTCAGGTCAAATGCAATAGGGCATGATGCTAGAAAATCCTTTTATTTCTTATGTCCAAAGTGAAAATCATCTTAACCACCACCACCACAACAAAAACCCAGTAAGATATAGTGATATTCTTTCTTTTTCCTTCTTCCCCTAAATAGGTATTTTCTTCATCTTAGTTTTGAGCTGGAGATCTCTGTTCTCTGGGTACCTTCTAGGTGTGTACCTTCAACCAGACCAGCATAACCTGAAAATTTTAAAGAAACCCCACAGATGCATAGGGCTTCTGTAGAAAACAAGGTGATATGAATACCATACAATTTAATTCATATCCAAATATTTAGTGTACAGATGAGGAATGATGCTTCTTTTGAGTAGATTTGAAGCTGGCCTGAACTGATTTGTTCTCAAGTTGGTGCAAATATCCATATGTATTTGTATGTTTCCAGATTAGGAGAGGGGAAAACCGCTGAAAATGTAGAAAAGAAAGGCCTATAATTTGGGATGGGGGGCAGTATGCTGCAACATCAACTTTGGAATGTGGTGGACCTTCATTTTGTATCCATAGTTCCTCACAGTTTTCTTCCTTATTTTCACCCAGGGAGCCACGTTCAGGGAAAATCTGTATTGTGAGTGTGAAAGACATTTCCTTAACATCCCCAGCAGTCTGGTTTCCTCAAGTGTGCCCCCTCATTGCCTAACACAAATCAGACTGCTGCACAGCTTGGCATCTGTCTCCTCTGGAACATACACAGGAACACACACTAAGAAAAAAAAAATGGTTCTGTAAATAAAGGCTAGCAGATGGCATTTTTTTTTAAATGAAAGAAAATAGAAAATGCTGGCTATGGGGAGAAAATTCCCTAGCACTATTTTGACTTATCCATTCAAAGGCCACACAAGTCAGTCAACCATCATGCATTCACATACACATTCAGTCCTAGGTTTAATGAAGACTCAGTGTAGCTAGCTAAAAGAAAACACAAGCAAATTCTAGCCAGTTTAATCAGCAATGCGCCACTCTCCCTTTGCCATGCCTGGATGCAAGAAGACTTGTTTAGATGAATGAGGAATGTACAGAACCACCTAGGCTGTCCTCAAGGCTCAGTGACTGGAGTTCCCAGGAAAGGTTTTAGATCCATTCAGGCTTCAGCTATCAATTTCTTTCTGCTCTGGCACTTTTTTTTTGGCTGCAGCAATTTTCAACACTTTTAATTCCCAAAATGCCAGATCATATATTAGTGATTTGTAGAGTCCCCATAACTGTCCCAAGCATAACTGGGAGCTTCTGTGTGTGTATTATATAGATATACAATATATTGTAAAACTTACCCCAAGCTAGGGGTGATGGCTGCTTTGTTTAAGAATCTGAAGCACTAAGTGGGCTATTTGCATCTTTTTTAACAATCCATCAGTTCCTTTGTGTTTGCAGTATGTGCTTTGCAGCTCAAAGGGAAAGAATGGCAGAAATTTTACAGAACCTACACAAACCTTGGTGGGGGACAACTCTATGAATTGATGTTGACTGGAGGTGAAGAATCTTGCAAGGCATTATAAAGGATGTGTTTGTGACTGATTCACAGCTGAGAAACTCCCTGCTTCTCATGTTTTGCCAATTTCATTAATTGAACAGAATATTTGACAGAAGTTATAGTAAAATCTTGCATGGGTTGTCTTTTATTGGCTGGAAATATGGAAGCCACAAAATTGTTTTACCTTAGGGCTGGATTTTGGGCTGAGCTATCCCTCCCATTGGTCAGAGCAAAGTAGTTATCTTAGTGAACAGATACTCAGATACAAAGAACAGAACTTGAAGTGCTTCAGTACAAAGCTATTTGGTTCATGTCCACTTCTTCAAATGCTGTAGTACATGTACCTTTCCAGTATATTTATTCATATCTCATAACCAGGTGAGGATGCAGATACTAGACAAACCACGCAGCAGGATACCTGTTCATGGGAACTCAGTATGCACAGTCAACCAAGCACACTCATAGTGTCCTCTTCAGACCTTTGTACTAATCCCATGAAGGTCTAGCACATCTGGGTGACAGGGATGTCTATGGAGCTGGGCCTACATTCATTCCCCACCCCCACCACAAATTTAAATGTATATGTGAGCAGATGACCATCTGCATAGAGCTTGTGTCAATGTGTGTAATATTTATTTATTTATTTATTTATTTATTTATTTATTTATTTATTTATTTATTAAACTTATACCCCGCCCAATTAGACAATGTCTACTCTGGGCGGCTTACAATAGAAATAACATAAAAACAGTTAAAAGCAGCAATTTAAACAACAATAATGATATCGTTCAAGATGGAAAAATAAAGATCAAGTGGAAAAGTAAAATGGAAAATAAAGATAGAAAAATAAAATCAAGTAGTGACTGGAGGGAAGGCCTGCCTAAAGAGCCAGGTTTTGAGTTGGCTCTTAAAAACACCCAGCGAGGGAGCCAGGCAGATCTCTGACGGGAGACTGTTCCAGAGTCGAGGAACAGTCAATATACATTGTATATTGTATACATTGTATACAATATACATTGTATTGCCATTGTAAAAACCCCAGTTTTTATTCATGTCTCGACAATGTGCTACAGTCCAGCACTTTAATGAAGAGGAGTAAATGACATCCATAATGCATCACTATATAATGAATTAGATGGGTGTACATCACAGTGTGTTACATGCCATTAAGTTGGAACTCACCTACAGTGACCCCAATATGGCTTTCAAAGTAAGTAAGATATTCAAAGAGTGGTTTCCATGGCTGAGCAGTGATTCAAACTTAGGATTCTCCTAAGTACTAGTGCCTCACTATATCCACTACACCACACTGGGTATCTGAGTGGAAAGTGTGGCTCTACAGATATTGAGCTGCAACTCATATCAACCCTGGTGAGCACAGCCAGTGGTGAAATATGCAGTCCTGCAGCGTCAGGAGGAGTATGTGTTTCTCTGTCCCTGACATACACTGAGGCATTAGAGGGAAGGGTTGTCTTAAACTGGTGCACATCCTGATTCCAGGCATTTGGAATCAAGCTTGTGCTTATTGCACCACCACTTCATTTCCAAAGCATCATATCATTCCTGTTCACACTGGAATATAATGAAATAATAGTTTTTATACATTTTTAATAAATTAAAATTAATTAATTACTTTCATAATTACAGAAGTGCAGGACAGCTCAGTGGTTTAGATCTCTGGCTACAGAGCCAGAGGTTGGGAGTTTGATTCCCGACTGTGCCTCTGTGGAAGTGGTTCAACCTGATGATCCATAGAGTCCCTTCCAGCTCTGCAGTTCTAAGATGATTGTTATATTCTAAGATGATTCTCACAAACTAGAAAAAACTCTCTTTTCTTCATTACATAGTCTGTCACCATCTTTGCTTGAACTGATCTACCTGATTTTCATACATTTCCCGTATCTATCTACTTATCTCTCTGTCTGTCTGGACATGATTTTACATGTCATTGATTAAGAAAATGACTTATTCAGCTCAACATGCTTCCATGTTAAGAGCACTTTATGAAACTTGGTAATGATTTTTGCATATGATGCTATCTAAAAAATCTGTGGGTGGTCTGTAATAAGTGTGAGGGGCAGACAATGTGATTCTCTACATAAATAGAAGGAAATAACTGTGGTCAAGGCACAAAGTGAATGAAAAGTGGCTGGAAAATCAGAAAAGAATTAATGATAGGAATGGGAGTGCCTGTCTCATTTTTATTCTATTTTTTGAAACACCCTCTTTCCCATTTTCTGTTACAACAAGTGTTACCAGTAGTGAAAAAAGCATGACAATAAATCAAGCACAGGGTAATAATAGGGTGAGCACATTGGCTTTGATGAAACTCCTGTGTTTATTCATTGCCAGTTTCTGTTGCATTCTGAGCTCCCATCAGGGCTGCTTATGTGGGATGCTAACTATTTAGAAAGGGCTTAAGGATCTATTACTGAGTTCTTACAATTCTCATTCTACCCAACCATGCTGGGTAGTTTAAGGGGATTTGGAGGCCAGGAACATCTGGAGGGACAGTGGGTTCCAGACTCTGATTAAGAATCTTGAAGACTCTTTTCTCACAACTATCCTAACAAAGAAGGGTGGAGTAGCTAAAAGCAGTGCTTCTCCCTTAATTTATCTCATTTCCTTTCTAAAAAGCTAAAAGATTCCCAACTAGTCAAAGCATCAGGACTTTGGATTACATTTCTGTATTAGGCCAGAATTCTTTCTGTCTGAGGAAATACGTAAGTTTTATAATTGGTTTGCTGCTGGATAGTTTTACATCTTGTACAATCTTTGTTAGAGACCTGAAAGGAAGATGAGGGAGGTTTAATTTAGAGCCTTCACTGTTTCTCCTCTTTGCTCCTTATACATTTGAGCATATGTATGTTCTGCTTGGATGTTGTCTATTAAGCCCTGGGTTGCACAGAGAGCACTAAGCTACATTTTATTGCAGTTTACTTCACTTCAGTCCCAGGCAGCCATATGCACAGGTTTCAGTGATCAATCTCCCAAAGGTAGCACTAGCTCCAAGTTTGATGAGATCTTCAACAAAATTCCATCTGGTGGGTCCTTTTTATGTTTTTAGATCTCCAGTTCTGATACCACAACTGGAAGCAACAGTGATAAGAATGGGCAGTAGCAGTGCTGCTATGGAGCTGGCATTTTCACTCAATGAATGCCACAATGTACCATTGCTCTTGAGCACTGTAGAAAATTGAATGATATTGCCAAGACCACACCACAAGAATCTCATCCAATGGAAGAACTGAACAAAGATAGGCCCAGGGAACTTAGGTTGTCCATGGTCCAGGCAGATGGGGCACCTTATCCTGAAATTTTGAAATGACCAGTCCTGCTCAGACCATGAGCCACTGCTGTGAAGGAAATCACCAGAGATGGTTCCTTTTGGGGTTCTCAGGCCCCAGAGGCTGCCTAGTTACTTCAGGTCTGCCCCTGGAAATGGATTGAGGTAGACGTCTGTGCTGCTGATGTCTACAATTGTAGCTTTAGTAGAGGGGTGAGCATTAAAGGACCTCCAGAGGCTAAAATGTGGCCCACAGTACCCCTGGAGTCACCCAGCATCCTTCATTCTCCTCAATATTTTCCCCCAAAAAAACATTTTATTCACAAAGTCCCCTTGTAGGGATTTTGGGGGTCAGTTTTACTGTTTTGAGTGACCCACCAGAACACATGGAATCCTCAACTTGCCAAAAATGTTTTGGGACCACTAAAAGGCACAAGGAAGATTTGTAATCCCCTCTTTTTTGTAAGAAAAGATTGAGGGGTTCAAAGGAGCAGTGCAACCCTCTAAAGTCTAAGAATATTTGAAGCCCTTAGAACTCTGGAGGTTGTCCACCCCTGCTTTGGTAATTAACTGAGCTATCGTTTGGCTGAAGTTCAAAATGGAATTCTGTGAAATGCAAAAATCCTTTCCAAAAGGGAATCCAAAATATATAAAATGTTGATATTTTTACTCTAATTAGTGGGGATTGTGATAACTATTTGATATGATTTGTATCTGAGTACTCACTGTACAAATGGAAACTGACCTGCCTCAAGCTGATTTGAAGCTGTCCTGTTCCAATTTGTTCTTGGATTCCTGCTGATATTTTTATGTTTCCATATTGGGTGTGTGTGCTGTGAATGGGGAAAACAGAGAGCTAGGAATTATAGGGGAGGGAGCACTATATAATGCCATCAGTTTTGGGAATGTAGTGTACCTTCAGTCTGTAGGCAAAGCTTCCTGCCAGCTTCTTTCCGTTCTTCTCCTTTTCCACCAACCAGGAGCCACACATTCCACTCCTTGTCCAGTTCCCACCTTTCAGGAAATCACTATGCACTGATCCACACCAGGCATTAAAAATAAAAGAAATTAAAAATCAAAACAGTGTTGGATTTGGTGTGTGGGTGGGGGGGACATTACTTTGACCTATCAAGTGAAAGTCAGTCATCCATCCCCACGTGCACTCACTCAGTCTTGAGTGCAATGAAGACTTAGTGCAGCTGCCTATTGCTTCTACTATTACCACCACAACTATTATGCTGGCATTTGTCCTTTGTTTGATGTGTTTGTTGCTATTTACTCAGCCTTGTGAACCAACATTCTTTTTACTTTCTTTTTGCAGGGTGCAGGTTGTGCTTGAGAGCATTCAGAAGCCTCTATGGTTCTTCTACCACAACAGATGTTGGTCTAACCTCAAATATTGACTGCCAGCTTGCTTCCTCTCTGGCATAGCTGCAAAATGATATACGGATGTCTGTGTGTGCGTGTGTGTGTGTGTGTGAACCTTTGAAGGGTTAGTACATCTGGACTTAGAATGGTATTTAATGCTTATTTTTATTAGTTCTCTCTGTGTGTATGTGTGTATGCCCACACATGTGCCTCTATTCATAGGAACAGCAAAGAAAAGCACAGAAATTATTACTGTCTGCATTGGGTAGAGATTTTCATTCCATTTTCATCTGTCATTTATAAATCACTGTGCTGATTCTACTGAGACAGCATTTCCTTGTACATTAACAAAACTGTAAATAAGATGGAAGGAAAACCATTCCATGATGCCAAGGCCCATCAGTCATTGCCCACTGACTGACTTGAGTTTTAAGAGCAGAAAAGAATGGGCAGTATTTAGGTTGGGAAAGGAATTTGTCAAAGGGCACTCTTTGGGAACATTGCCTGCTGAGCTCCCGGTTTCTCCTCTTCTCTGTCTCTCCCCTTCTTCGTACTTCTTCTGACTGCCTCAGTGCAGTGAAGAATCCTGCACCAGTTAACAGAATGTACAAGCTAACATTTCCTTTCCGGCACTCACAGCTCCAATTTGGTGTGCTGTACTGGCAGTTTACCCCAAGGTAAGTACAAAATGGAAAAGGAGAAAGAAAAAGAGAAATATTTTGGTTGCTTGACTGCCTTCCAGGCACATTGATCACAGATTTCACACTCTCTGCACTCTATCAATATAGCAAAGTCACCTACTGCAGGGAAGGTAGCACAAAATAAAGCACAGAACAGTACTACATGCCCACACTACAGGTATTTGTCATAAGCTTGGGAAACTAAATACATATTTTGGCTTGTCTGACCTCTTTAGAATCAAAGAAGGCTGTAGATTTTGAAACAGAGCAGAACAGAACAAATGTATATATAAATGAATTAGTTAACCGCACCGTGTGCAACTGCCTGTCTAGAAACCGTCTTTCTATTCTTCTTGGAAACAGCCATAATACTTTCTCAAAATGTCCACTGCTTCCTTCCTAAAATATAAACATGCTTGGCTCTTTATTTATTTTGAATGTATTTATCACAGGTATCTATATTAAAAGGGCATGGTGAGTTTAAACAGGTGCATCCATTATAAGCCCCCCCCCCCCCCGGGCACCTAGAGATACCAAAATCACGGAGAAGCTTCTCATGCCTCTCCTCTGCAATCACTCCAAGTTTGGTGAAGATTAGATTTCTCCAAGCCAGCTGCTAAAAGGCACTTTCCTCAGGGGACCCATTTTGTGGGTGTCTGAAAACCAATCTTCATCAAACTTGGAGGGACTGGACTTCTTTCTTATTTAGGTTCAAAGAGATATCTATATGTTTACATGTTTCGTCAAGCCACTCCTGCTTCAGTGCTGATGAAAAGAACTCAGGGTGTATAAATCATATCATCCAGTTTGGGGCTGTGTTTATATCACTGCAGCTGTTTGTTATATGTTGTTGTTAAGTGCTGTAAAATCACCTCCAGTTTATGGTGACCCTATGAATGAGAGATCTCCAAAATGTCCCGTCCTTAATAGGACAGGCTCAGGTCTTGTAAACTCAAGTCTGTGGCTAATCCATCCCATATTTGGTTTTCCTCTTATTCTTAACAGGATTTTGACAGGTTCAGTCCCTGTGGCTTGAAATAGTTCCATTGGTATTCCATCCACCCCTGGTAATTTATTTCTTCCCAGTGCTTTCAGAGTAACTTTCACTTGACATTCTAGAATTGCTGGTTCTTCATCATAGGATTCCTTTTCGAAGGCATCTGCCCTCTTTGTGTCTCTACTGTATAAGTTTTCAGTATACTGTTTCCACCTTCTCTTCATTTTACCCTTATCAGAGAACGTACCTCTCTGTTGGTCTTTCAGCATTTGTAACTTTGGCTTAAACTTCCATTTGAATTTTTGGAGCCTCTGGAAGAGACATTTTGTCTCCCCCCCCTTTTGTTTGTTTGTTTTCCTCTATTTCTTTGGACTGCTTGTTATAATAGTTCTCTTTCTCTCCGTGTTGCTGAAAAGCTGCATTTGGAATTCTGACCCTATTTCTGTCATCTTTTCCCTTTGCTTCCCACCTCTCTTTTACAATTTTAAGTGTTTCTTTCATCATCCATCTAAGTTCTTCTTTTTTTCTTTTTACTACAGGAATAGTCTTTTTGCATTCTTCCCTATTAATATCTCTGGGTTCAATCCACAGTTCTTCTGGTTCACAGACAATTTAGTAATGCAAATCTATTCTTTATTTGGACTTTAAATCCATCAGAAATGTTGTTTAAATTATATTTTGGCACTGGGATTTTTTTAAGTGCTCTTTTTCAACTTAACTTTGATGTTCGATATTAACAATTCATGATCAGTATACCACAACCTGCTCCTGATCTTGTTTTGGCAGACAGAATCCAGTTTCTCCATCTCCTGCTTCCATTACATATTGTCTGCTCAATTGCAGGAGTAGGTGATACCTTTATAGACCACTAAAGAAATCACACATTCTACAAGCTTTTGTGGATCAAAGATGTCTGGTTTGTTTTGTGGGCATACACCAATGTCTTGGAACCCAAACGTTCAGGGGGCAGGAAGCTTTCAGTGGAAATTTGATCTGCATAGAACAGAAGGGAGATACTATAGAAAAATATGGAATCTTTACTAAAATACAAGAGAAAAGGGAGAAAGGAATGCTGCTGTGTGGATTCCAGACTTCTGGTGTGCTTTGTAGAATTGGGAGGAGATGCTGGACAAAAAGATTGCATGGTAATTCCTGGAGAGGCTAAAGCTGCCACGTTTTTCGCTGAGGAGGCAAGAAAAATTGTACATGATAGTTCTTGAGGAGAAGATATTCCAGTAGTGACCTCCACTTAGGTGATACATCTTTCACCTGAATTGCAACATCAGCTATTAGCTAAAGCTTTGCAAACAAAAAATGCAACTGGAGTTGCAGCAGCAGATCTAAAAGTGTAACTGAAACTATTTTCAGGAGTCACGTCCAAACAGATTACACTTTTTGGAGAATTCAGTGTAGCACGTGAACATCCCATAGAAAGAACAGCATCAAGTAATTTTCAAGCAAGTATCCAATGCAGGAAGATTTTCCACCAACATAGGAGGGATTGCATATGGATTCCACCCAGTCCAATTTTTAGGTAAGATACAGAATTTGGTCACAGTTGACTTTCTTTACCTAGTAAACAGTGGGAAATGTAATGTCCAGATTTGTCCATATAAGGACAGTATTATTTTTATGTGCTTCCGCTCCATACTGCTTCACGAAACAGCCTGCTTCAACGAAGGTGAGAGACAAATCTCTGGGTTGCAGGCAGCCTTGCTGCCTCCACAGAATCAACAGCTGAATAGTGAGAACACCACTGATTCAGTGAATCTACTGTAGTTGGGACTAAAGATGGGCACTTACCACAGTTCAGCAGACTGGGCCCACAGGTGTTGCATGGGCATCCGGGAGTCTGTGCTTCACCTCCTCCCATGAGCACCCCGTCAGAAGCAGCACTGTGGGCTTCTCTACCTCACCTCCTTTGAGTGGGAGCCTGCAGGAGGAGGTGGGGTGCAGAATCTGGGATGCCCATGCAACACCTGTGAGCGTGATCCACCAAACTGCACTGAACCGCCAAACCATGGTAAGTGTCTATCTCTAGTCAGGGCTATCAACTGTAATTCCTATCCTGAGATTAAGCTTCACTGCAGACCTCATAGCTGCAACATCTGGGTAACCATTTTGGATTTCAGTGCTTCTACACATCTCTCTCTTTTCATTGAAACATATAGCCTGAGGAAGAGTTCTGCAAAATTCAAAAGCTTGCACATCCTTCTAGAATTTTAGTTGATCTGAACACAGGTATTACACAGGTGTGGCCCTTGCATTTTGTCTAGTACTTACAGAAACAAAGGCCCTACTATCAGAACAAGCATGTATCTGGATTCTGGAGCATTTCACAATGATCATTGTGTTTTCTGGCAGTTGAAATTTTGTTACACATGACACTTCTGGATATTTGGAGAGCTAGCTCAATCGATTGAGAGTTTTTCTTATTAATGCTTATTAAGCATTGCCCTGTGATTGCTATTTTAAATTGTTTTGATTGGTGAGCATGGTTACCACTATTTATTGTTTGTTCAGCTATAATTAATTATGTGCCAGCAAGTAAATTCTGACTTCTGGTGACCCTTCGCAGCATTGTCTGTGTATAGAATGATCAGGAATGGTTTGCAATTCCTTCCTTCTGGTGGTGCCCTGGGACTGTGTGTCTTGCCCAAGGCTACACAGGCTGGATCTTCTCTGAGGAGGCACAATGAGGAATTGAACTCCACACCCAGATACCTAAGTCACTCAACTGTCCTATATAGCTAAAAGAATGCTGGATCTGCTGTTGAGCTTACCTTCAGCAGCGCGGGTTCCCTTTGCCTCCTTCCTGGAATAACGCGAGACACTTAGAGTCTCGCAAGATCGTCCCTGAAGGGGAGGGGGAACGAGTGAGCTATTTAATTTGTGTTCCCCCCTCCCTCCCTCCTCTTCCCTGCTGGCAAACAAGGAGGACGGAGCCCTGCTGATCTGGATAATTTCAAGCTGCGTAGTATTGGAAAGTGGGGTTTGCATCGGCAATCCACACACACACACGGTTTGCCTATCGGGATTTGTAGCTCCCCAACAGAGGAGTTATTTGCATTGGAGGAATTTATCTTGGATTTTATTTTATTAACTACAGGCAGGGAGTGGAGAATATGCATGATGGGGAGGTGCGGCCACAGGGGCACCTTCTAGGCATCCGGAGGGAGCGGGTGGTGACCGTTCTACAGGAACACCAGTTAATTCGCTTGTGCAGTACTTTTACTTAAGATTAAATTAAATCTATTCAGCATTTTTTTAAAAAAAATTCAAAACTATATGGTGATTACTATAGTTCAATTTAGCGGGCCAGGTGTCTTTAACAGGGTGCCCGTTCTGCGAGCGGGCGTGTAGCCTGCCAGAACAGCGGGATCAGGAAGCAAGGGGCCACACTTCGGAACGTATATTAATAAATAAATATGGAATTGCATGAATTAATTGTATTTACTGAATTAGAAAGAGCTGGGTCCATTTCAGTGTGTAGAGATACCTGGGTAACATTTTTATTAGGAACGAATGTGTTTTGGAGTGGGTTTGACCATTAGGGATGTGGCTTTGTCTTAGAGGACATTTTTATTTGTTTTGTAAAAATAAATAAATATATAAATAAATTGCATGATAAGTAGACTAATTATTATAGTACATAAATTAGGAATAATAAATATATAATTAATTAATTAATTAATTGATTAATTATTAATAAGATAAATAATTGAATACTAATTATTTAAATAATTAAATAAGAATAAATATAAGGTAACAATACCTGTAATATTGGAAAGGGTTTACACTAGACAAATAATATTGGAAGGGTTGGCAAATAATTAACCTTTGAAAGAAGGGAATAGCGAAGGAGTTGGGCCAGCCCAGGCAGCAGCTGGAAAGGGCATAAATAAATGAATAAATAAGTTAATTTTTTTAAAAAAAGGGAAAGAAAAAGAAAGAGGAAGTTTAGCTGTATTCACTGCATAGAGCTCCGCATTATCAGTTAATTTGATAATTCTAAATCAAGGTGAGTGGCAGTATTGGTTTTGAGTTGTCAGGGTAACTGGACACACAACGTTTTGAGTGGTGTGGTAATGATGGCTTCCAGAAAGGGTCCTATTTGGTAGCAGCTGCATGACAAAATTGCGGCCTTAGAGGCAAAGAGAGCGGCGCAAAAGGTTTCACAGAGCAGCAGTGCACAGCCACGCCACTCTGCCTGGGAGGCCAAGTGTCATAAGAGGGCTAAACTTAAAACTATGGCAGAGAATTTAATGTCTCATTTTGCTGTGCTCGAGGTGGATTAGCAGGTATCTGGGTAGTCCAGGAGGGAATTGGATGCATCCAGGATAACAACACAGCCTCAGAGCGAGGACGAAAAGAGAGAGTCGCGGACCCCAGAGGCAGTCGGACCGTTGGCAGTGGCCAGGAGCAGGCAGGAGGCAACAGACGAAGTGGCGGCTAGTTCCCAGAGGGGCAGGAAGGAGCATGAGGTGTCGCTGCCTATGACAGCAGGTGAGCTGGCGGCTGCACCAGACACTCTCCCGATATTGCCTGCTTGGCCATGGCCTGGCAGTGGCCAAGTTAGTTCACCAATTTGCAACTCATATGACACGCAGGGGTTCAGGGCACCAAACACTCCTTGGCCCAGCACAAGTACTCAGTTTGGGAACCGGGCCGCTCCATACCCACAGGTCACATTTCCAGTGCCGACGAGTTCAACAGCTGGTGTAGGGGTTTGGCCTTATCCATCTGTACCGGATACTGGGTATCACTCAGTCCCTTTGAAGGTGTTGTTGTTCGGGGAGCATGCTATGCCTTTGGGTGATCACCTCACCCCAGCAACCAAGCAAAAAATATGAAAGGGAGAATATGTTGACCTTTTTGAGCTTTTGAATAGAGACGTAGAGAAGAAGGACCCTGATAAGGAGGAGGAAAGAGATAAGGAGAGGCATAGGAGATGCAGACCAGAGAGGACATGGGCTAATTGGCTTCCTGGTTTCCTGATTTATGCAGGGGTAGTAGTGAGGGCACAGCCCTGGAGGGCTCTGTCATTATTCCAGTACCTTGATTTAATATACAGGCATACATAGACTTTGCTGGGCAAGCATGGTTGATCTACGATGAATCATTTCATATGAGAAGTGCGATTCATCCGAATTTAAGATGGGATGAGCCTTTACCAGGGCTTTGGTTACAGTCTATGATGCCTGCTAGGCCAAATTTAGGTGACAGGTTCGATAGTGGACATCTTATACATAGGGTGGGCAAAAATCAGACCCCCCTTGTAGGTACGGGGCAGGTGGTACAACCCTGCCTGCTCTGCTGGGATTACAATGCGAGAGGTACATGCAGGCGAAAAGCATGCATTTTCAGACATGAATGCTCTTTGTGTGGCAGTCAACATCCCAGCTCATCCTGTTTTAGGGCTGGAGCTCAAAGAGGCAGCAAGAAGTCCAACGGTGGTAAGGGGTAATCCTGGCAAAGGGCCTCAGTCCATTTAAAGTTTATGTGTTGGAGACATGGCTGCATGAATACCCTAAGCGGGAAGATGCCGAATACCTTTTAGAGGGTTTTCAGTGTGGTTTCAGGATACCAGCGGTGGGAGAGCGTAAGGCGTTTTTTGCGCACAACCTGAAATCAGTAAAAGGGCTGGAAAATATAGTTCAGGAAAAGTTTGAGAAGGAGGTGAAGGAAGGCAGAGTTTTGGGACCTTTTTCAAAGACCCCCCTGAAAAATCTGAGGGTTTTGCCACTGGGTGTGGTGCCCAAAAAGAACCGGGGAGTTTTGGCTCATCCATCACTCGTCATACCCGCAGGGAGAGTTGGTGAACGATGCCATCCCTCAGAAGTTGTGCACTGTGCGTCACACCTCTTTCGACGAGGCAGTACGTGTGGTCTGGAAGCGCGGCATAGGGGCGGAGCTCGTGAAATGCTATGTAAAGCAGGAGAGTTGGGTTTCCCCTTAGCTGAAGAAAAGATGGAGGGACCAGCTACATCCTTTACGTTATTGGGAATAGAGTTAGACACTAAGCAGCAGACATCCAGATTACCTGATGGTAAACCAAGTGACCTTTAGGCTAGGATTGCCTTGACATTACAAAAATTAGGTGTCACTGAAAGAATTGCAGGAAATAGTTGGGCATCTGAACTTGGCATTCAGGGTGGTGGCGCCAGGTTGCGTGCTCCGGCGCAGGTTAGGTGATGCAATGAAAGGTCTTCATTGTCCTTTTCATAGGATGAGAGTCCCATGGGGTATGAGTCAGGATCTACAAGTTTGGAGCCAGTTTCTAGCTGAGTTTAGTGGAATTTCCTTCTGGAGGTATGAGATGAGTCTTAAGGTTGAGTTACAGGTCCAGACAGATGCAGTTGGTTCCCTAGGTCTTGAGATCTATTTTAAGGGCAAAGGGTGTGATGAGTGTTGGCCTGAGGAATGGTGCCAGCTGGGAATTGATAAGGATTGGACATTTCTGGAATTTCTCCCATAGTCGGGGCCCTACGGCTGTCGTCTCCTGAATGGGCTAATTCAGTGGTGAGTTTCTGGTGCAATAATCAGTCAGTGGTATACATAATAAACAGCCTCACCTCGCACTCGGAATGTGTTATGGCATTGGTGCGTGCATTTACATTGTATGCCCTGAAATACGATATTTTAGTTCATGCAAAGCACATTCCAGGCTTAGATAATACTTTAGCTGATGCGCTCTCATGCCACCAGATCAAGCAGTTCAGGGAATTAGATCCAGGAGTCAACAAATTCCCAGAGACGCTTTCCGAGAGGTCTGAAAAATTGGTGTGACGATGCTGTAAGAGCAATAGGTTTGGCCTTGGCTCCAAGGACACGGAAAGGGTACTCGGCAGTGAGCATAGAGTTTCAGGAATTTAGAAGCTCAGTGGGTTTAGAGCTGTTGTGGCCTGCCTGGTGGAGCACCTACAGCAGTTCATTGTATACTTGCATAGGAAGGGACTTGCGCCAGGTTCCATACAAGGCCAGATGTTGGCATTAGCTTTTCACGCTAGGGTTCAGGGGTATCAGGACTATACCTCCGATTTCCGTATACAGAAAATGATTGGAGGTTGGGGTGAAGAGTAAGGTCGGGTTAAGACAGAAGGGCGCCTATATCCCCAGTATTATTAGAAAAAAATTGCAAACAGTGGGCTGCCACCTGCAGGGATGATTACGAGGTGGCACTGTTTAGGGCGGTGTCATTGTTCGCAATTTTGGCGCATTAAGAATTAGCAAAGTAGTAGCCGCAGGAAAGGGCGATGCGACTAAAGTTGCATTGCAATGGCAGGACGGGAGGATAGTGGACAAGATGGTTCTGATTCATTTTCGCTGATCCAAGGATTATCGCAGATATATCAGGACACTCCCTCACGTCTAGGCAGGTGCCTGGCTCTGTTTTGTCATTGCAGGTCCAGTGGTAATGGCGAAGAGGCGACACATCATGATTATCAGCCACAGTTATGTTCGGTGCAGCTCGATATGCGGCTGGGTCAGCCTGGGGCTGTAATCTGGGTCTTCGAGTGCGAGCCCAGATAACCTGGAAGGGGATCCTAGAAATGCAAAGGGGCCAATTTTGCAGAGCTGCTGCATTTGGACTGCATCCCCCAGATGTGTTGCTAATACATTTGGGTGGTAACGATCCAGCTAGACATGTCGGAAAGGCTTTGATCTTGGACATAATTCGCGACCCAAGATGGCTGAGGGCGGCGTGCCCTGCAATGAGCATTTTCTGGTCTACAATCATCCCGCGGCGTGCGTGGATGGCGGCAAAATGTGTCCAGCGGGTTAACACGGTGCAGAGGAACAAGGAAGCATGCAGAGCTGTTTGCAATGGCCTTGGATCAGTGATTGGTCACCAGGAGATCCACGTGGATAGGCCTGAGCTGTTCTGGCTGGATGGTGTGCACCTCTCGGATAGAGGCTTGGATGTCTTTCTTAAAGACATCAAGGGGGGGCTACTTTTGGAGCTTATGAAGCTCTATGGCAGGCATGGGACTTAGTGTCGTTAGTCCCTATGCTGTGGTGGGTAGTGTGGATAGAACAGGTTTTGGTGAGTCCCATCACAATCACAGGTAATGTATAGCTCATCTGACCTCCCAGCGTTGCGGATCGTGCGATTACAGTGCTTGGGGGGAAAGATGCGCTGGGGCCACACCCGGACCAACAATCAACAAGCAGAAGGTGGCTTGAGGTCCAGGGGTGGTCAAATGTGGGCCATCCGGGTTCTCGCTGTCTTCACAATCGCAAGAACTTGGGGCTAGGGACTCGCCCATTTGTTTTGTAAGGGGTCTGTTGAGACCTCTGTGCTTAAACCTGATTCCGCACTACAGCAGGACCCCCCTATTACAGAGGGCAAGAATGATTATTTAATAAAGTGTGGCCCATGTTTATCCCATAATACTTGTCTCGCGTCATTATTTCGGGGTAAGGGGGCAAAGAAAGAAAGAAATCAAACACACTTAGAAATCAAATCATGGTTACCATTAGCTCTGTATTTATAATCCCATGCATCACATTGATTGATTTGCACAAAAACAGGTTGAAATACACTTGAGGATAGGGTACATTTGCCAACATTGTAATGATGAATTACCTTTTTTAAAAAAAAAAACCTGAGGTGATTCAGTGATCAAAAAACGTGCAATGATGGCATAGATAACCTCAGGCCAGCAGTTTGTTACATTTGAATTTTTGAAAGTAACTATTTAGTTACTTTTGAAAAATGGGAAAGTAGGGCAATATGTTTAAGAAATTAAAACTATGATGGCAGCAAACTGCATATTTTCATGCATATTATGATTGAAAAATAGCTTTCCAAGCTCTGTCTCAGATGATCAAATTACAAGTTACATGAAAGAGCTAGGATTCGCCTTCTGAATTATTATATTTTAACGAATTCCATTTGTAGAAGGCAGTCAGTTTTGTAAAAAGCTCTGTGTATGTGCATCTTTGTGTAACTTCCCCCCCTCAACATTCTGTATTCAATATCCCTAAACAAAATACTTTCTCCCCCAACAGTTACATCGCCTGATGGAGAACAATACAGATATGGGGCTGTCTCTGAAACACCCCAGTCCCAAATTTCAGTACTGTCCCTACTTATATGTGAAAATACTGGTTTGATAAGAAGCACTAGAAATCTGTCCTTATTCTACTGTAAGTGAGTAGTTCTCCTGGCAATATCCATTATTAGGAATTATTGACTCAAATATATATTTTCAAGTATATAATTCAAGTATATTTTCTTGCTTGCTACCTACTGTATATCTTTCTAACTAGATCTGTATTGGATTTGTGTTATTGTATTTTATATAGCCTTGTCAAACAGCAACCTCTAGAAGGGGGATAAAGCAACTTGGTGGCCTTCAGATGATTTGGACTATAACTCCCACTTAACTCCAACCAACATAGCTAATATCGGGATTGATGGGGATTGTAATCCAAAATACCTAGTGTGCCCCATCTGAACTACTCCTACTGTATCCATTTTAAAAGAAAATCTAAATGAAGAAGCCTGGTGTCCAGCATTGGGATTAGAATGAAAGTCCCCCTCCTGTTCAATTTCTTGATTGTTTGTCATGTTCCTTGGGTTCCCACTCCTTCTGAGTTATTCCTAATCTAACAATGCCTTATTTTGGCATACTTTGAACTCTGTAGAATGACAGGCATCGAATGGAATGCACTAGCTTTGCCCATTCCATTTCTCTGTAACCAGATGCTGCCATACTCAGGTTCCTTCTCCATGTGAGCCACCCCTATATATATCCAATTTAAAAACTGGAGAAATAGAGAATTTATAGTAGATGTTATCAGTTTCAAAATATGAGGAAAAATTCAGATGAAGATAAAATATTCCGCTTGATCTTGGATCAATGGTTTGCAATAATTTTGAGTATTTTCAGAATTAGCTAGCATGCAATCTTACTTAGTATTTGACAATAAATGGGTAGAAGGAGGAATTTTGACCAGCACGGTATCTTGCATCAAAACTGTTCTGATAATGTCACTTGGTAGCCTCTGTTCATTCGCTGGATTTGGCCCTGGCAATGAAAGAGATGTGCATCCAATCCAGGTATAGCCACAGGCAAAGATGGCCTATTCTGTGAAAAAAGCAAGAGTCCAAACTCAAAGAATGAGAGAAGGGGTGAGAGAGAGAGAGAGAGAGAGAGCGAGCGAGCGAGCTATTTTTAACCACTGATTATCAAACCAGGTAACAATATAAGTAACTATGGGGATGAACCATCATTGATTAGTCACTACAGAAAGTTCTTTCAATTTGAAATTCAAAAATAAATTTTTTCAACTGATGAAGGTTCAGGAAGTGTGCGGACCAACATGTAGTGTGTGGGATGCAAGAGAGAAATGTGAGTCAAAGCAAGCAGAAGAAGATTGGGTAGGTGGGTGGAGAGAGATGTAGTTCAGCAAAAACAAGTGGAGTCAATGGTAAAGACTGAAGCACAGAAATTTGGAGTATGAGATTTTCCAATTTAGGACTTCTGGGTTGATTATGAACTGCGTCCAAATCTTTCTAAAATGTAAGTTCAGTTTCTGTCCTCTTTCATGATGATACTTGTGACAGCAGTAATGATTCCCCCCACCCCCACAGTGGTATCACAGTGTGATCATTTTTGGAAGATGAATGTGAAGATTGTTGTTAAGAGGAGAAAAGGCTTTTCCCCGTGTGCATATGTGTGTGTGTGTCCAAATGTGTTTTAAAGGGCACTAAACAGCATACATGTAGTGGGAAATGCCAACAGTGGGTGAGTGGTACTAGGGAATCTTTGGGACCTGCCAAACTCCACTTTTCTTGGCCAGAATGTTTGCTTGTGATTATCCAGTTGCAGCTTGGAGCCTTACTGGTTTTCTTTAACACAATCATTTCAAAAACTGTTTTTTTTTTTAAAAAAAAATGAGAGGGCTATAGGAACGTTCGGTCTCTGAGAGTGGGTTTTGTTTGTACAGCTTTTTAAAAACTCCTGTAATGAAACTAGCTAGCTGTAGTTAATGTTGCATTACAAGATTGCTTCTATTCAGAACTAATGAAAAAGCACACACTTCTTCATTTTAAAAAAAGGTTGTTAGTTTCCCCCCTTGTTTTTTACCAGCTGTATTGAACCCTCTTTGTACCTAGCCCATTTCCCATGACAGTGCTCCATCTTCTAAGCCAATAATTTCACCAATTTATAGCTAGATGGGCTTCCACTTAACTACAGTACAGCGACTGGGAATCAATTGATAAAGCTGCAGATTTTTGCCAGCCAGGGCTGATAAGTGCCTATAAATGGCATTTCTTAAATGTATATACCCCATTGCTAATGCCTGATCTTTACTTGTTAAGCTCTCCTAATGCTGATTACATAATTAATAGCACTTCTTTCATACTGGCCTTATTACAGAAATGCACTTCTGGGGGCAGTTACTATTAAATTTTACTGTACCTTTTGCACTTTTTGGATGATAGTTGCAATTATGTGTGACAGACGCTCTTCTTTTTCAAGCGAAATTTGTCTACCTCCCTGACTGAATCTTTGCCTTAGCGCTTCTCAGCTGACACAAGCTACACTATAAATGTGGTGGAAATTCATACCTGAGCAATTTAGCAGATTGCCTGTTACAGAATAGATGATATTGAAAGCTTTCTCACTATTTCGGCTCCTATGCTGATGATACAGCTATTGGGCATCTACATTGGCCTTGCAGTCTGCAGAATTCTGGGAGTTGTAGTTCCAAAAGGAACTTCTCTGAGCTCTGAAAACCCTGCTACATTTTGGGATCCTCCTGGATGTCTGCCTTAAAGTCTTGCCCTGATGGGATTAGTGGCCATTCAGATGGGGCATAGTATGTGTGACTGATGGTATTTCATAGACTCCTTTGATCTTTGGCAGGAATAAATTGCTTCAAGGCAGGTGATGGACCTCTGAGGAGAACAAAGCAATGCCAAGTGCCTTAACTGGTGGAGATGATTGACTTTTAGGGTTGGCGAGTTAAGATAATTAAATACTATCTGTAGGCTTTTTCTTTGTGTAATGCTGACTATATTTATTATCCCTTGTGTAATACTGATTGCCCTGAGAGATGGAGAGGTATGACCACATAGGGCAACACTGAACCTCAACTTCAAATCAGGCTTGCTTGGAAATGTATGTGATGCACCTTCAGCCTGGAGAGGACTTCATTGGAAGGGTCACCACAGACAGTCTGGAGATTTTGCTAAGTAATATACAGGAATACCACTGAGCATGTATAAAGTGCCCCTTTTCACCACCAGATCAGCAGAGTCAAATGTCAGTGGTCTAAGATTAAGAACCAAAGATTCTTGGGTAAAGGAAGGTATGCATTTTAGACGTGGTTGAGCCCCTACATCCTCCCATTTTAAAATTCAAACCTCAAGTTGGAGTTTTCTACCATTGAGCAGCAAATCAGGCTAAAACGTTTCACTTTTATCCTGTAAATTATTTCACACACACACAAAAATCACTATCAAAAAACTGCGTTTTCCCTCTTCTTCTAAATTTCATCCTGTTACCTCTTGTTACATCGCTTGTACTAATGTAAATAATTTATTGCCTGCCTTGGTGTTTATACCCTTCAAATATTTATGGATACTTATGTCTCCCCTTAGTGAGAGCTTGGATGAATTATATATATTTATGCCTTTTAATCTCTCATCATAAGTGAATCCTCCTAAGTACCTGAGGGAGACATTTTCTGAAAGCATTTAAACCCATTTCAAAAACCATTTAGGAATTGTAGGGAAAGTGTTCTTTCACACATGGTTTTAGAAGTACCTCTGAGCTGTTCTCTCACTTTTTCCCTGCACAAGCAAATGCTCATATAGAATGTAAAATAAAGCCATTTTTGATTCCAGACAATGTTATTTTGGCATCTGAATTACCAATGCAGAAATAAAAATAAAATGATATGGGTATTACATGTGTAAATTTCATATTTGTGCCTTTTGGTTCCTCAAGAAAACTGTGCTAGACAGTGAGCAACCAACTTATATCTCCTCTCCTAATATTTGAAAAGAAACCTGGGCAACTTCCCTGTGGAGACATATAATCTGATGCCAAAATATGGTCCATGGGATCACGAAGAGTCGGACACAACTTAATGACTAAACAACAAACAACAACCCAATTTGGTATCATCTGCAAATTTAATCAGCATACTCTCTATTCCTTCACCCAAGTCATTGATAAAGATGTTGAATAGCACAGGGCCCAGAACAGAACCCTGAGGCACCCCACTAGTTACCTCTCTCCAGGATGAAGAGAAGCCATTGGTGAGCACCCTTTGGGTTCGGTCAGTCAACCAATTACAAATCCACCGAACAGTAGCACTGTCTAGCCCACATTTTACTAGCTTCCTTGCAAGAATATCATGGGGAACTTTGTCAAAGGCCTTACTGAAATCAAGATATGCTACATCCACAGTGTTCCCTTCATCTATCAAGCCTGTAACTCAAAAAAAGAAATCAGATTAGTCTGGCATGACTTGTTTTTGAGAAACCTGTGTTGACTTTTAGTGATGACAGCATTGCTTTCCAAGTAATAACAAACTGTCTGTTTAATGATCTGCTCTAGAATTTTTCCGGCAATTGATGTCAGGCTGACTGGGCGATAATTATTTGGGTCTTCTTTTTCCCCCCTTTTTGAAGATAGGGACATTTGCCCTCCTCCAGTCTGTGGGGACTTCTCCTCTTCTCCAAGAATTCTCAAATATTATTGCCAATGGTTCTGAAATTACTTCTGCCAGTTCTTTTAATATCCTTAGATGTAATTCGTCTGGCCCTGGAGACTTGAATTCATTTAGAGTAGCCAGGTGTTCCTGTACGTCTTCTCTACCTATTCTGTGCTGCATTTCCTCCACTACATCACCTGCTCTTTGCCCCTCAGGTTGAGCACTATTTTCCTTTTTGGAGAAAACTGAGGCAAAGAAGGTGTTGAGAAGTTCAGCCTTTTCTCTGTCCTCTGTTAGTAGTTGGCCATCTTCTTCACGCAGCGACCCTATCATTTCCTTGTTTTTCCTTCTGCTGCGGGTATAACTAAAAAAGCCCTTTTAATTGTTTTTAATCTGCCTGGCAAGCCTAAATTCATTCTGCACTTTTGCTTTTCTTACCTTCCCCCTACATATACTGGCTATTTGCTTGTATTCCCCTTTGGTGTTTTCCCCATTTTTTGATTTCTTGTACATGTTTTTTTTAACACTTAGTTCAGTTGAAAGTTCTTTAGTCAACCATTCCAGTTTCTTTAGACATCTCCAGTTTTTCCTTCTTATTGGAAAAAATTTAGATTGTGCCTTTAGTATCTCTCTTTTAAGAAATTCCCATCCATCCTGAACTCCCTTCTCTTTCAGTATCTTTGTCCATGGAATTACAGCCAGTAATTCCCTAAGTTTACTGAAATTGGCCTTCTTAAAGTCTAGAATGTGTGTCTGGCTGCTCTTGGCTTCCCCTTCCCACTGTATAACAAATTCCAAGAGAGCGAGGTCACTTCCACCTAATGATCCCACCACTTCAACCCCATTAACAAGGTCATCCCTGTTGGTTAAGATCAGATCTAAAATAGCTGATCCCCTTGTTGCCTCTTCCACCTTCTGGACCATGAAATTGTCTGCAAGGCAAGTGAGGAATTTGCTGGACCTTATGTTCTTGGCGTGGTGGCGCTGCGGGTTAAACCGCTGAAGCCTCTGTGCTGCAAGGTCAGAAGACCTGCAGTCGTAAGATCGAATCCACGCGATGGAGTGAGCCCCCGTCGCTTGTCCCAGCTCCCGCCAACCTAGCGGTTCGAAAGCATGCAAAATGCAAAAAATGCTAGTAGATTAATAGGTACCACTTCAGTGGGAAGGTAAACGGCGTTCCATGTCTAGTCATGCTGGCCACGTGACCACGGAGGATTGTCTGCGGACAAACGCTAGCTCTATGGGTTGGAAACGGAGATGAGCACCGCTGCCTAGAGTCGGACACGACTGGACAAATTGTCAAGGGGAACCTTTACCTTTACCTATGTTCTTGGCAGAGTTTGACTGCCAACATATATCGGGATAGTTGAAATCTCCCATTACTACGGCATCTCTCCCTTTTGAATGTGTGGCCATCTGCTCCAGGAAGGCATCATCCAACTCCACGGGCTGGCTTGGGGGTCTGTAGTATACCCCCACAATGACATCCCTCTTGTTTCTCTCCCCCTTAATTCTTACCAAGATGCTCTCAACCTGGCTTCCTGGATTTAAGTCCTGGATCTCTTCACAAGTATAAACATCCTTGACATATAAAGCTACTCCTCCTCCTTTCTTGCTAGATCTATTTCTCCGAAATAGTTTATACCCCCCAATAACTACATTCCAGTCATGAGTTTCATCCCACCAGGTTTCAGTGATATCTATTATATCATATTTATTTTGCTGTATTAAGAGTTCCAGTTCATCTTGTTTATTTCCCATGCTCTGTGCATTAGTGTAGAGACATTTAGGACCATGTGTGTTTTTCTTCCCCTTGTTGTTCTCTAGTACTACTTGCCCTGCTGGGCTTGCTTGAATTTCTGCCCTGAAAACTCCCTCTCCCCCCCCCCAGAACTCAGTTTAAAGCTCTCCTGATCAGATTTGTGAGCCTCTTAGCAAAAACATTACTGCCAACAGCTGTGAGGTGCACCCCATCCCCTGCCAAAAGGCGATCTTTGTGAAATAGCAGACCGTGGTCCAAGAAGCCAAATTGTTCCTGGCGGCACCATCTGTGGAGCCAGTTGTTCACCTCCATTATTCTTCTCTCCCTTCGTGGGCCATGTCCTTCAACAGGGAGGAGAGATGAGATTACAACCTGCGCACCCAGGTCCTTCAGCTTTCTACCTATATCCTCATAATCCTTTGTGATGTCCTGAAAGCTATGCCTCGTAGTGTCATTATAGCCTGCATTGAGGTGGGATGAATTGGTGGGATTCATACAAATACTGATTCAGGCCCTGGTCACATGAGGGAAATGTTTTCTAGTTCTTTTGATACTTTCCATACCTCTGTTGTACTGAATCGTGGTCACATGGTTTATATCCCAGGATGAACGTCCCAAGAACTTTTAGTGGTACCAATTTATTTCCTCCTATTTGAATCATCATGGCCGGCTACACCATGATACCAGTTAATTTTCACTCTTGCTTCAAGGGGCAATTTAGCCCCTTGTTTTATATAAATGTATATTTAAAATGATATTTATCGATACATCGATATATCAGGAACAAGGTTCCCTCTAAGGTGTGTGACTGTGCGAGCATGCGTGACTCTGCGCCCTGCTGCACAGCTTTCCTTCTCTCCCGTGCACCCACAGTGATAATTTCCAGCCCCTTTCATTCTAGTTGCAATGGAACCCAATGCAGGGGAGGTGGACTCGCACGCAGGGCGGGGCAGACTTGCACATGGCAGGGATGGAGCCCCACCCAGCGGTGCTGAAAATTAGAGGGAATGTTGATTGGGAAGTGGTTTCTGTTTAGGAAAGTGTCCTCTGTTGCGCTCACTGCTCCTGCAATAAATGCATTGCACCTAATGGACATGCCGTGTGGCAGTACTGGCAATCACACACACACCCCCAGTGATATTGGCATACCAAGGGATCAATGTATCTTCACATAGAAATAATAATAATAATAAAACTTGCGAATAATATAATGGTGGCAGTCCCCTGGTGACCTACTTTTACCAGCGAATCAATGTATTGGGCCTAAAAAAACCCTAATATGTGCACTGCAGTAATGGCAGCCACCTTCCTGGCTTTGATTCTGAGAAGAAGTGGGGCATATTGTGCGCACAGGCAATCCTGGTAAGGAATGAACCGGTACAACAAAGGTACAAAATAACACAATTCTCCTGGCTATGGAGAGATGTTCCGTAGTTACACCACTGGTTGGGAAAATGTCTCAATCTTGCCTGTGTGTTGTGTGACCAGAAAAAAAGAGAAACAGACTAACTGGGGGATAACTAGAGAACATTTCCCTTATGTGACCAGGGCCTCAGTATCTTAAAATCAGACCTGAACTAGAGAGCTCTTCAAAAGGAAGATTCTCTTCTAGAAAGCCTTCACATTGATGGTTTTCCTCTCCAATACAGGGCAGGTAGCTATCCTAGGTTTCAGCTTAGTCTGAAGGAAGATGATCTTTTACATGGAAGACAGTGTCCTCCACTGAGATAAGAACCTTGCTTGGCCCAGTTTCTTGGCTATGTGTGAAAAACTGAAGGGATATTAAAGGCAGACTGAGCTAATCAGAATGAGCTAATCAGAAGGCATGGCCTGTGTGTATGACATTGTCAATGTGGTGGTAGTAGTACTATGCGTTCCTGCTTGCTTCTTCATGCATTCAAGATCCATAGGTACTACATAGTTGAAAGAGGGTATAGACATAGAGTAAGCTTCTTCCCTTGCCTTTTCCTGTGGAAAAATTAGAGGCACATTTGCAAGAACTAAATGGCTTGGATCCAAGCTGTCTCAAGGACCGTATCTCCTTATATGAGCCTGCCCGGGTGTTCAGATCATCAGGGGAGGCCTTTCTCTTGGTCCCATCACCTTCAGAGGTGGGCACACAAGAGAGGGTCTTCTCTGTCACTGCTCCCAGTTTCTGGAACTCCCTCTCACTGGAGTCCAGGCTGGCCCCATTGTTTCTGTCCTTCTACAAGCAGACAAAAACCTCTCTCTTCCTTAGTAACTGGCTATCTGAGCAGAGTTTTTTTTAATGGATTGCTGTGCCTTGTTGCTTTTAAATATGTTTTTAGTATTGATTATGTTTACCATTTTAAATATAGTATTTGTTTAATTTGTTTTAAAAAATATTTGTATACTTACTGTTGGTGTGTGTGTGTGTTTCACAAATGAAAAAAAACCTAGTTTTATAGAGGTGTTTTGGTATAATTTGCAGAAAAGTTGAAGAAAAAAAAACACTTATTTTATTCTTGCACTGGAGATTAGGAGTCCTTGGGCTTGAACATTCCTTGCAGAGGTGTCTCATCATGTCAGGAAAGCCTAAATTTGACAAGAACAAGAAATTTAGCAAGTATTCCTCACAGCTCTATTTTCCGTGTCAGAGATTCTCATAGATATTCTGTGTACTTGTTGAATTTGACTGTCGTTTCCTATCTGAAGTTCTTTTCTAGGGCTCAGCTAGAAATGAGACTTTTGTAATTGGCTTGTGCAGTATTTGTGTGTGGGAAAGTATTTCATTATGCGGTTTCATTAAACCTCAGCAGTGTAGCACTTCAGGTTTCACCTACTGCATTTCATCCTCCACAATCCCGTCTATGAGGCCTACTGTATAGCATTGCACAAAAGGCTCTCTGAGCTTCACGTTAATTTAGATTTTTGTACAGCTACACTTGACTGTGAATTGCGAAGGACTCAATTTCCCACCTTTTCTTTCAGTGAGTAATACATTGCTTGGCAAGCAGTTCTACCAGTTTTGATGAAACCAGTGCTCAGGATGTACTGCATTATCTTCAAATAAAGGTGGGGGAAGCAATTGGCACTCCTTCTAAGGAAGCAGTTGGCTGTTCTTCTGACAAGCTGCTCTGGTGGTACCTTGTTAAAATGGGCAGCTAGTGAGTAACCAAATGAATATGCACCAACCACTTGTCAAGTAGCTGAATTTGTTCCCACATGTCAGTGTCTACTGAGAGCAGCATGTCATCGCAGGAAGGGTTAATCAGAGGCACTAATGAGGTACTTTTCTGAATTGAGGGAAAGTGCCCATTTGCTTTGGTACTTGGGGAAATGTCTATAGAAATATTATCCTTCTTATGCCTTGTGCTTTTCTATAGGGCTTTTCCTCCTCACTCAAAGCACTTGACATTGACTTCAGAATCCTTACCTGTAAGATGTAATCCTTACCCTGTAAGACGGAAAGGCATTACTGCTGTAATAGTAAAGCTGTAAAAAATAACTGAGGAGGCCACTATTTTTAGTTTTAGTATTTAGTTTTTCATCTGCTTCTCTTTACAAGGTATAACCTTAAAAGCTAACATTATGGGTTGAATCCAGTTGTATCCTTCCATTTCCAGAAGGGCTTTTGAACTGATGGAGGTCTTTGTTCACAGAAGAGAAGGGGCAATCTTTGGCACTTCCTCCTGCTCTGAGCAGCCCACTGCATCTGCTGAACATCTGCTCCAGAGGATCTGGAGATCCACTGGAATTCCACAGTATGGTAAAGAGACTGCAGGGAGAAAGGGAATGAGCAGAAACCACCCCTTCTCTTCCACTATGAGAGAGACTTTCATAAAATTAAACATTCTTTTGCAAATAGATGGATCCCTTCTCCCTGTGGAAGGGTGAAACTTCATGTATAGCTTGCCATGCTATGCACCACCAAGTCGATTCTAACCTACAGTATAGTGACCCTAATAGGTTTTTCGGGGTATGCAAGATGTTCAGAGAGACATTTTCCATTGTCATGACTGAGTAAATTTCCATGGCTAAGTGGGGAATGATCCCTGGTCTCCTGTGCCCTATCAGAAACTTGGAAATAACTAATTGCAAATTATAGGTTACTTACAATGAATTCTTTTTTGCAATAATTAAGGCATAACTAAGTTACAATACGACAGTCGTGTCACAAGGAATAGTGTCATGCCTGTGGTGCAACTATTGCTGTTTTTAGCTATTTTTTTAAATAAATATAAGACTTATGTGGCTTCATTGTTCAGGTGTGATGTGTACTACTGGCTAGAGGCTTCTAACATTCTGTTATTTCCAAAAAACGTCTGAAAGTAACTATAATTTTTAATATTAGAAATAAGAAACTTTTATTTTTTTAAAAAATTATAATGATAACTATTAGAAGAGGGCTTAGAAGTCTAACAGCAGCTAATTACTTTGTACAGTAACTATTCATGTCCTGGACAGATATTCTATGCAATAAAAAAAATACAACCCAAGGATTAATGTTATAAAAGCAGCTAGATAGAAGCATCAAGAGATTCTAGTCAAGTGTAAGTGGGTCTTAACTGTTCTGAGGCAAGTATACAATCATACAGCCAGGTGGATGTTCACTGAGAGGGCCAGTTTAGTGAATAAAGTGGTTCACTGAGACTTGATAGATCTAGGTCCAACCTCCCCTCCAAGTTTCTTATGAGTCAGCTATGAAACTTACTGAGACTTGAGAAATCCTTTGGACACATGGTGGTTGTGAGGTGATTGTGATCCACGTGGTGGTTGTGAGGATAACATGTGGAGGAAAAGAGTTCTATACACTGCATTGAGTTCACTGGATGAAAGATGAGATTTAAATGTAACAAAAAGATAAACTGCGTCATCTGGACTGCACTACAGGTCAGACCCCACATTGAATATGGGACAGTGATGAGACACAGAGATGATCATGTTACTGGGCAAGCAGATTCTAACACTTTGCACTGAGCCTGGAAACCAGATGGAAACAATGAATTATCATCATCATCATCAGGGCTTTGGGAACAATATCAAGAAACTTCACACAGTATTACGAGTGTATAAGCAGTTGCAGATCTCAGAAATCACACCATCAGAGCTACAAAAAAGAGCAATCTTAGGAATAGCATATATACTGCGCCGATATTTAACAGATACTTAGGTTTTTGGTTAAAACTTGTATCTGTTATATAATATCTGTTAATCTTTTTATCATTTTGATTGACCGTGTTTGGTATTATTGGATAATAATAATAACAATGATGTACTATTAGGTCATTTCTGACTTATGAGGACCCTTCACAGGGTTTTCTATCCATCAAGTAGTCAGAAGTGGTTTAGCAGTCTCTCCTTCTGGTAGTGCTCTGGGAAACTTGTCCAAGGCCACACAACTGTCAGGGCACATGACTGCATCAGTCACACATGCTCTGGGTGATCTCAGGTGGCTCCACTCCAGGAAGGCATAGTGGGGATTTGAACATATGCCCCCTGGTTCCTCACCCAGATACTCCAACCCACTGAGCTATATGTAAGAATGAAGCTGCTATAATATCAGAATGAATTGTTGTGATTTATAGGACACAGTAAAAATTCAGTCACGTAAGTAGAGATGTGTGATGCATTTGATCTTTACAAATTACGAGACAAGCTAACTTGACTCTCAGGTCAATGTGGGGACGAACTTACTCATCCATTTCTTACATGTTCTGGAGCAATTCTCTGCTCAACTGAATACATGAACGAATGAGTAAATATAAAATAAAAATGCATTTGAAAATTGTCACTTGGGGAAAGACGTTTAGAAACACATTTTCATTTTTATGTGAGAAAACATAAGTATTCTGCTAGCTGGGAGAAACTGTGAGAGTTTTCCATGTTGGAGGACTTTTTTCCAAAACAAATTTGTGAAGATGGTTTTTGCACAAAGATGTTCTGTTTTGCACAGAAAACACTTATATTTTGTGCAACATTCTTGTTTTTGTGCAAGAATGTTTTCTTTGTGAAATATTTTTTTTTGCTATTGACAAAAAAAGCACAGCTCTTTTCATTGTCATGCAGAAGAGAAAACTCTCCTAGTATTTGCAAATTCTGTACCCTTTTCCAGCAAGAATCAGAAAATCTGTGAATATCTATTACAGTCTGCAAAGCTTATTTTTGAGCCAGCCTCTGTGAAAAGCTGATGGGGCAGCTTACTGACATCTTACTTTAGGTTAGTAGCTGCCATTAACACAGCCCATACTTACCCAACGGATGGAAGGAATTCTATCTCCCAGAGCTGGGAAGCACAACAAAAGAACCTCCCGCCCCCCGAACATTCCCAGGCCTAGTGGCTTGCTTCTCCTTTCCTTCACCGGGGAACTCTTTGGCATGTGAACCAAGTAGAAAGGTGATAGACATGCTGGATTATTTCTAAGAGAACTAAACTTTATTGCATCTTAAAAGTAAAGAGTGCAACATGTTCAAATAAAAGTTACTGCATGATAGAAAAATCACAGAGACTGGTCTCTGTGCACAAACTTTAAAATAGAAAAATGGTACAAGGAAACATACGTAGGCACTTCTGGATAATCAGGATAGCTGAACATAATCATATTCTCTGATGCGACTAGCATATTACAAGCCTAATTTTACTCAGAGTGATACTCAGTGTGGTGTAGTAGATGGCGTCATGGTCTAGGACTCAGGCGATGTGAGGTCAAATCCCTGCTTAGCCAGGGAAACTGGTCAGGGTGGCAAGGGGTGGCACTGATTAAACTATTCCTTAAATCTCTCAGCCCCCCTGAAAGCCCTATTAGAATCACTATAAGCCATTTCCAACTTGACAGCACATAAGATAACAATTCTACTGATAGCTTCTCATTTTTTCTCACCTCCTGATTTCCTGGGTTCAGCTTTCCCTCCTGGCCAGAGAGAGGGAGAAAGCTTCAACAGAGACAAAGGGAGCTGTTCTGGTCATATAAAAGTGCCCCAATCAACCTGATTGGCTGACACCTCTGAGTCATCAGTAGCATCACCACTGACATCACAAACTATATAAGAGCTAGAGATGGGGGTATCTTCACCTCCCACAGGTGCAGATAATGAGGGTCCTGCCCCCTGGGGCCAGACCGACCACTCACAATTTTGCCGCTGCCGCGAACTCCACAGAGCCTTCCTATTGCTCCGTTGCTTGCGATAGATTAGCCAGTCCTGGCAGAAGGCGGGATGACGAGCCTCTCTGCCAGGTCGCAGAGCGGCTAATCCATCACGAGCAATTGTGAGTGGTCGGTCTGGCCCCAGGGGGCTGGACCCTCGTTATCTGCACCTGTAGGTGGATATTCGTATACGAATACCCCATCTCTAATCAGAGTGTTAACCTTTTCCAGCTCCTCCAGGTATACATTTTGCAACACTGTAACATAAACATTAGGATTTTTGACATACGTCATGACACTACCTTAAATATATATATATATATATATATATATATATATATATATATATATATATATATATATATATATATATATATATATATATATAAAGAGTATACCCATTTTACCAGCCCCGGTGACTAGGATATTCTGAGTTGTACACCATAAAAGAAACATTTACATCTCTGCATTTTATGGTGTGTAAAAAAAAAATTATGTTTGACTTTAAATGCAGGCTTTTGAAAAAAAATTCTGACTAAAGCAAAAAAGGAAGCAAATGAACGTATCAGTGAACACATTTAGAAGTGTTATGGGCTGGAAATACATACATGCCTGCATACATGCGTGCATTTTCAATTCTCAGTTCTGAATTCAAATAAATTTATTAGCAGATATATATGTTTATGCTGCATCCCAATCCACATAGTCCCGTTGCCAGAGACATTTCGAAATGTTAGTGAAGAAAAGCATCAGTAGAGATAGGCCAATCTGCCAGTTTTGCTTTCTTTCCAAACTTGTATTTTTAAAACCTCAAAGTCTTTCATTCAGATATACGAAAACATGTAAATTTTGTTCCACTGATGAAAAACAGACCAAACACAATTCTTACCCAGATTCATTGGCCAAATTCCATAAGTGCAATTATCACCAAGGTGGAGAAGATCATGTACCTGCTTGACATGTGAGGTAGGGATACCATGTCTCAGGCAAGTGTTGTGCTTCTCTGAATCTTCAAGCATAGATATTTAGGGTCAGTGACACTGGACTGGTGGACATTTTCTGTGTGTGAGGTGGCTTTAAATTGGCTGCTGCAGCTCATGAATATACTTTGCTGCTTGCAAGCTTGGTTTTGTTTTGGTTTGCTTTGTTTTTCCTTGGCTCTTGGATGCCATATGACCTGGTTAGCTGGTTTTACTCTCGTTCTTAGCCCATTTACCTGGATCCCACTTCCACAGTCAGCTGGCCCAGAAGTTGTTCTCATCACCTCCCAACTCTTGCCTGTCCTGCCTCTGTGATATCATAAGGCCCCATTCCCAGATTGCAAATGCCCAGGTTTCGGCCATGAAATCAGAGGGAATAGAATGCTGCTGATCTGGCAATCCTCTGTGTGACTATTAAAAATGAAAAGGGATGGGAGGGGGGAGAGTTGCAACCCTAATCCAGCACCATAGACATGGTTGAATACACAAGAATTCAAAACCATATTGTTAAGAGTTTGAATTCAAAGCCTTCTGACTGGGTGGGTGAGCCTGTCAGCTATGCTTTTTTCCACATTTGAATTTTTTAAATGTTTTGAGTGCCTTTCGCCAAGTTTATGAAGAAATTTGTGATTTTGTGAAGGTTCCTATCAAAAACCAAAACTAAACAACCTGCTCACTCATTTCTAAATATCAGGGAGCAAACACCAATACAGAGAGATAGAGGCCTGCTTGGCATCACCTACTGAGCACCTTTAACTGTTAAGTTTGTCCTTCTTAGACATCTTCCCAGTGTTTTTGTATTTAGTTTCTTAAATATATGTCATTCTCTGTCCTGTGAGTTTACAAATAAGAGGTGGATTATGAATAAAATATTTGTTTAATTTGTAAGTAGGGAGTTATTTGCCATTATTTTAAACTATTTTCAGTTTTATTCACCTACAGAAGTGCTTTGAGAGAGAAATCCAATATATTTCCAGCTCTTCTCCATTAGAATAATAGAATTATTGTCTATAGTTTAAAGTTAGAATACTTTATCTTATTCTAACTACAGTTTAAAAAAATGAATCATGGCATCTTTGAAACCGAGGAAAGGGATAACACAATCATTCATATACATTCAAGTGACCTTTTACAGAGCTGACCTTTTTACCTTTTCCAGTGAAGATAATAAAAGTTCCTGGATAATGGTATGATTAATTGACTGTCAAATCTCTGATGTGGTCCAAAAGATAATTATTGTTAAAACGTGAGGAATTTATCAAACCATTTGTTTCATTAAAGAACTGAAAAACAGATGGAAAGAGGTTGACAGAACTCAGATAGGATGTGCTCAGCAATACATTGAAAAAGAAATATTATCCTTCTGTACAAATAAAATACCCTTTTATTTCCGCATTTCACAGATGGAACAGCCCTTTAGGCAAAGCCCATTTTAGAATACCTCTGGATTTTGGGAAGAAAGCACTATAAATTGCACAGGCAAGAGATGGAGGCAGACGCAGATGATGAAAAGTGAAGAAAAGGAATCACAATTAGAGAAAATAAGTCCATTGCAAGAAGGACTTGGCCTGGAGGAAAGACAGACAGACACAGCTCGCAAATCTCCAGTGTTATCTCCAAAGGCTCTGGGATGTCCTAGGGCACGTCATTGTTTAGGAACTTTATCTTATTCTAACTACAGTTTCCAGAATCTCCAGCCAGCATGGCTATAGGCTGACTGGGCATTCAGGGAATTCCATTCAAAACAAACAAGCACACACAGACATTTCCAAGATCTCGGGCCAATTCACACATACATGTAAAATGCCTTCCTACCTAATTGCTTAAGACTGAAGCCCTATTCAACTGTTACAAAATCATGTATGCTAACCATGGGTGGAGGGGAAATGGTGTAGCCTTGCCATCCTCCATCTCCTGTTGTGTCTCTCTCCTATGTGTAGAGAAGAACAAGTCTGAAGAAGAGAGTATCCATTACTCATGGGTTTTTTTAAATGAGAACTGAAAGCCTGGAAAATTGGCATCCTGGCTCACATGGAGAACCCCCACAGATAGCAGGAGTTCCCCTGCTCAGACTTTTTGCTGCCTGTATATGCGAGACTGACACATATGGAAATGGAGAGCAGAGATAATTTGTTAGGGCCTGAATGCTGCGTTCGCTGACAAGGCACCGCCTTTGGACAGCGTGAGCGCTCCTTGCTGTCCACCCGGGATGAGGCGAGACTGTTTTCCAGTCTCTTGAGAGTTGCGTGAGGGGAGGGAAAGCCCAGGGTACTTAAGGGCTTTCCCCCCCTCGCTCTGCACTCTTCTTTTTCGGAGACCACTGGAATTTGGGGCCGGGGACTCACCCATTTATTGATCAAGGGGTATCGGCATACCCCTGCCTTTTCACCTGTTTCCGCACTACAGCAGGCCCCCTCTTTTTGCCAAAGGATGGCAAGTTTCATGTTTGATGTTATTCAATAAAGTGTGATAACTGATAGCTCAACACATGAACTGATTCCATTGGGGGGAAATATATCTGAGATGGTATGGAATTTCAGTCAACATATTTCATTTGTGACAATTTACTTATTTAACATATGAAGGACATCAGTTGATTATGCAGTTCTTAATCTACTGAGATCCAGGCTCCTAGGAAGATGCCTAACATACTCTACTATAAAGTACTTCAGAAGAGTTTAGTTACAGTTATTCTGATGTTGCTGGATAGGGAGCACACTGCATTGCTATGGACAGTGTGCATTTTATGTTATTTAAAAAAAAAAAAACACCCAAAAAACTATGGGTGTGCATTAGTCCCCTAACTTGCTACATGCCCAGATAGGGGAATGCAAATTCCTGCCCAGTCTACTATTAGGCCTTTTGGAGATGCTCTTTCCAAATCCTATTTTGAGCCCATGTCAATATTTTAAATGCTTCTGGTCCTCCTGGAAAATCCCATTCCTGTCAATGGAGAAAAGAAAATGGCAAGTCCTTATCATAGACTGACTAGTGCAGGCAAGACAGAAGGGCTCTTGATGAGGCAGCAACTGTCTGCAGAGCTGGGCACTCATTTTTTACTTGTATTTTTTCCCTCTTTTTCAAAGCTGGCAGCATAAGTCAACTACCAGGAAGGGACTGGGAGTGCAATCAGATGGTTGCAAAGGTGTGTGCCTGATGGCACTGGAACGGGTTGCTTTAACTAGAGAAATCTCCCTTAAAGTGACCCGGGGAATTGCTCCAGTTTGGCCCCAAAAAGCAGTAGGCTTATTTATTTATTTATTTATTTGACTTTTATCCCGCCCTTCTAGACGATGTCTACTCAGGGTGGGTCACAATAAAATCATTCATAAAAACAGTTAAAAGAATAAATTAAATTGACATATTAGTGTTGATCAAGATGGGAAAATAGACAAAAAACTAAGTAAAAGTAAAAGTCAAGTATTGACAGGAGGGAAGGCCTGCCTAAAGAGCCAAGTCTTTAATTGGCTCTTAAAAACACCCAGCGAGGTGTTTTTTTCTTACAGATGGAAGAAAAAGGTCCAGCTTGGGCATGAATCAGGGTCAGGCTAGAGTGCATTTCCACACATTGAGTGATCACAGGGAAATAGATCACAATGGATTGCTTCAAAAGCAGTCCAGATTGCAATCTATTTCCGCATATGGTAACATCCTGAGTGAGATCATTTAAATGAGCAATCAGTGCAATCCTTTTTGTTCTTTCTTTTAAAAGGCAAGGCAGGGAGCCTCTGTTTCTCTGCACTTGCTGTCTGTTCCCTCTTCCCTCACCTTTCCTCTTTGGTGGATCTGAAATTAGTGATGTTGTGGCCACAGTATAAACATTGATGTTTTATTCGATGATTTTGCAGCAGGAAAAGCAAGGAAAATTGATTTCTCTGGTAAAGAGTGCATTCTCCTTCTCCCTTGTCAGCAACTCAGCATCATCCTGATTTTTTTTCTTTCTCTTTCCCCAGTTCAAATCATGATGCTGGAAGACCAGATTGAACACAAGGGTTCCAGTGATCTTTTACTTTGCCCTGTTTATTCCTCTGTGCTTTCTGCTCTAAACAAATATCCCTGATTTAGTTCCTTCTTATACATCTGCTTGAATGCAGTCCACGTCCCTATTAAAAAAATATGTAGAACCCACCTTTACTCCTAGGAATTCTATGTATCTAATGGCAAACACCTTATATATTAACAAGAATAGCCTTTGCAACTTAAAATAAACACTGAGCACAACACCCAGTTGTTAGCACCAACTAGAGTTGATTCATGCATCAGTCAAGCTTACATAGTCATTGACTTAATGCTTCCTATTTATTTAATAGGTCTACTGTACTTGGGATTAATGACTTGATTTGCCCCTAAAATAACAACAGGGAATAAAAACATAGCAGCACACCAAATATTCAAAATGCTAAAAAAATCTGATGACTGAAAACAGCAGAATACAAATAGAATGCTTTCCTAGAAAGCAAGGCCTTTCCAATTACCTGATAGCCATTAATGAGGAAATGTGAGAGGCTTCTGCTGGTGGGGACTTCAAAAATCTAGGTACAATAATGAATTGACTCTTTCCCTACTCTGTACTAATTCCATCTCTGCAGTGGTTTAGCCATACAAGAGGGTCTCCAAGGTTATCTCAACAGGTAAGCAGGCTTGTACAGAAGAAGGTGGCCCTTTTAAGGAATGTAATGGGTACTTAGCAATTTTTTTCATCCTGGTAAATTTAAACTTCACTTGAGAAGAAAATCCATCCGGGACTCCCTTATTTCCTGGAACAGCAGTGGGGGATAGCTCTGTCTTTATTTCCCCTTCTTACTGATTTCCTGTGCAAAATTAAACTGGACAGTCCTGCACCAGCTTGAGCTTGAAGTATTATTCTCTACTATATTTTTGAATCTCTTGGTTGCTCTTGTAAATTTCAGGTCCTTACAGTGGTCAGTTTTGAATAGGTCAGTTTCTAGGAAAGTGACTAGTGCTGGAGCCTGAAATTGAGAACAGCAGCAAAGAGAGCGACAAAAATCCTGCAGAGGATAAATAGTTCCGTCACAAACAGTTCAGGACCATTGAACGTAATCTTGTGTGGGAAATCCACAAGGGGGAAAATGCTTCTGCTCTGAAGCCCAGAAGACAGGGCAGACAGATAACATAAGAATCTATTTGAAATGCTATATTATTATACTTGATAATATACTGCAACAACAAACTTAATCCCACAATGCCGGAAGAGTCAGGAAAAATGAGCCATGATTGTTACCTGGGTAAGTTTGCCTCTGAAAAATAGGGTCATCACAGCCTTCATTGATTACTATTCTGTTCTTTAGGGCCAACTCATGGCCCACACTCAGTGATGCTCAGAGACAGTCGGGTTAATATTCTTTGTTTGTACAAAACAGTAGGTGAGCTTTATCAAGGTACTGATAAAGAATCTTGCATAGAATGGCATCAGTTACAGCAAAGTATCTAGGGGATTATGGACAGAATTGCATGACAACATTTTGCTGGATAAGAAATCCCAGGGAATAGGGAAAGGGCAGAAAATTCCATAGAAAGCTGTGGAACCAAAAAGCATCTAACTTCATAACCCTAGTCCTTTCAAAATCCCAGGTCCTGGCCTTGGGTTCTTTTTAAGAAGAAAGGGAGGGATAATCAATCAATCAATCAATCAATCCAGGGCTATTAAGTTCAGTATTTTGAATTACACCTGGAACAATCTGGTAGCCAATGTAGATTTCAGAAGAGATCACATCCCCATTAAATACAGCTCTGCTCAGCAAAGACAGCCACTACATTCTGGACCAACAGTAAGACCTGGATCATCTTTGATGGCAACCTTCTCAAAGGAAGCTTACAATTTCCCCAGAAATAATGCAGATAAATCCAGACCTGCATTCTGTACGAACAGGTGATGTTGGTGCATCTGCCTTAACTGAACAAAGGCAGTCTTAGACCTTGGCACCCAATCACAAGGCAGCATCCAGAAGAACTCCCAGACAATGAATCTGCAATTGAAGTGCAGCACTCATCCGTACAACGCTGGCTGGATCCCAGTTCTCTGTGGGGCCCCATAGGCCAATAGGGAGGACACTAAAGAGGAGTCCACCAGCACCACCTTCTTAAGTTCACCCATGAAAAGGGATAAAAGACACACTAATACAGTGCCCTCACATTTCACCCCACCCCACCTCATTCCATCCTAAGTGGTCTCAGAAGGATACTGTGGGTAATAGCAACAAAAGAGGTCTAGAAGATGCTTTGTAAGTATAATTCAAAGTGTGTAAGTATAATAAAAGTGTGTGACTTAAAAGGAACTGCCTTCCAATGTCCCACTTCGGAGCTCTCTTCCTTCACAGGTCCCAGTTCCTACTAGTGACTGTTCAGAAAACTTCTGTTTGAGCGATGGTTTGGTCATTGGCTCTGGTTTAGCCAAGAGTTCTCCAGGCAGCATTATTTTATATTTCAGCTGTTTTATCAATGTTTGTTTCCTCTTTGCTTTGGATACCCTTAAGTAATTTTCTGTTGCTATAGCTTTTGACCTTTGCAGCTCAACGCTTCTGCCTCTAGAATAATCCAATCCAACTCAACCCAGTTATACACGAACTATTCTAAATTTGTGAAAAAGAATAAGGCACATAAATGATTTTTTAAAAAGTAGATTTCAGTTATTGTGCCTGTGGATTATTGGCTTTGCAGAGGTTCAGGGACTTCCTTTTTCTTTTAAGTCAGTCAGACACTGATTCTATTTTTATTTTCTCTACTTGGGATTGCTGGCATATTGGTTACTAAACCTCCAAGTTAAAAAGCACAGCAGAAGCCAACCGAGTTTTGTCTGCCTTCTGCACAGTTTCGCCTCATTTAGAACTTTGCTCAGGGCCTCCTTGCAAGAGTGTGAGAGAAATGTCAGAACCACACACAGAGAGGAGAAGAAACAGGCAGGTCCGAAGACACCACACCTTTTGGAACCATGAAGGTGCTTAGGCGAGGGATGTGTTGCTGTCTTTGATCCATGGCAGAGTGCCTCTTCTCCTCAGGTGACAAGCCCTGATCCTTGAGCAATGCTGTTTCAGTTCTGCTGCCTCCTGACATATTGTCATGCTTGCCGCTTTGATGCTCCCCTGCATGTTGTTTTGATACCTCTCCCTTTTCAGCATCAGCCAAGAACAATTCCACTGAACCTAGCAGTACACAGCACTTTAAAGTTATTTTCTGGTTGTTTGCTTATTTACTCTGGAAAGGAGTGAGCTAGGTTCAGCTTAATGGTGTTTAGTTTTGCTTTCCCTCCCTTATCTTTAGTCCAAGATTAACAAGTTCTCAGTATATCCAAGGAATCGCTTTGGAATTCCCTGCCAAATATGCAGGGAGTTAGATATTCAACACGCTGCATGCTTCTCTTGTATGAATTCCATGTCTGAGCCATGCACTCCCAGGTCCACCTCCAGCTTCCTCAGGGCAAAAAGCTTCAGAAGCTAATTAGTAGATGTGCATAAGCTTTGGTCCTGAAGGACATTGTGCATTTCATTAGTTGTGCTATGCTAAATATGGGTGAAGGCTTCTGGGGTTGAAAATCTACAGAAGCAGAAGAAGCGCTTGGCCAAAGAGTGGAAACAACTAATGAATGTCCGGATGCTACCACCTGATGCCCTCCTACAGTCAAGATGCTTTTACCCAGCCCAAGCGTGCCTTTCCCAAACTATCTTATTGGAACAGTTTTCTTATACTGCCCTATCTAAGTAAACAGAGCAGACACTCCACTGTTGAAATATTTGGACACTTCCAAGAGAGTAAGCAGGATTTTAAAATAATGCTTAGTTATGCTTTGGGGATTTCAAGCCAGCTGTCCTTTGGCTTTGAGCCTAATGATTCTACAGCACATTAGAGGAGGAAAAAAAGTCCAGTCCTTGCTTCAGTGATCTAGCTAATAAAATGTCTTTTCAAGTTTTTTTTAATTGCACTGATACTGACAGTTGAGAAATGAAATGAAAATATCAAGAATTTTTAAAACAATAACATAAAAATGAGACTTATTTGGATATTTTCAGGAAGGGCACAAATCAATTAATTATCAAGATTTGTTTTTATTCAGTGCATATATATCCCAATTTTCTTGCATCTTGAGGATGTACAGAAGCATTACATGGGGCTCCTGGCTTGTTCTCTCCCATTCTGACACTGAGCAGACCAGAAGATAAAAGTTCAGTCAGTTCAGCTCAGAAAAATGAGGTTTTGCATTAAAATATAATCATAATCATAATGTGGTGTCAAGTCAATTCTGACTTATGGCAACCCTTTTCAGGGTTTTCCAGGTAGAGAATACTTAGAAGTGGTTTACCATTCCCTTCTTCGGGGAGCATCCTGGGACTGTACAGCTTGCCAAAGGTCACACAAGCTGGCTGTAATCACAGGAGGCACAGCAGGGAATGGAACTTCTCTGCAGCCAGATGCCTAAACTAGTGAGCTATCCAGCCAGCTAGGTTTTGGATTACAATCCTAGAATATTTCAGTCAGCATGGCCAGAGTCAGTAATATGTTTTCTTGGGAAGGTAGGTCATATTCAGTGGAAGTACAAAGAACAAGGAGCAGGAACTGCTTGACTTCTGTCTTCGTAAGACTCAAAGGTGTCTGATCACTGATTCCATAGTAGGTGTTTCTTTATTTTTCTGTTTGTTAGAGCCTATAAAGTAATCATCCTAGGTCTTTAGAAAGGCTAGTTAAATCCAGAGCAATATATTTGAAAACCCAACCCATCAGAAAAATCTAAAAGCAGAAGTATCAGCAGAGTAAACTGCCATTCATGCCACAAGAATGAGGAACAATCAGTAAATATAGGTTTTGTTCATGTGGGCGAGACAACTAGATATCTTCCAGATGTTCTAAACTACACCATCCATAAGCTCCAAACATAATGATTAATGGTCAGAAGTGACTTCATGGCACACAATTATCATTATTATATGAGGATATCTAAAATTAATTCTGGAATTGGAGCATGCACGATTTGCCACAGTTCCTTCAGTTCATTTGTGCCTTCTCTTTCCCTGCATTAGTAATGCTCTGATTGCAGTATTTTATTAAAGCGTATAAGAGAACACACAATCACCAAAGCACCAGACAAGAAGCATCTTGATTCCACCATGCATATCAGTGGCATTGAGGGATTCTTCTGATGGAGAGAGCAAACATAAAGAGTACACAATCTGGAGGACCAGAGAGCTCTGGCAATCTGTGCACATGCAGAACTTTGTATAAAATTGTGGACAGGAGAATATAATAATCATAATGTGTTCTAATGTATAGTTTCTACTTCAGTTGCAATCAATCAATTCAGAACTCCCGTGTTCTGTGGATGAAGAGGCTTTTTGGAGTACCTTTATTTCAGACACAAGATATCTTTAACAAACCTGCCAATGTGGTATAACTGTGTAATAGTTACAGTACAGGATCTTTTCTTGACCAATGAGGTGCACGTTCATATCAGAAATTAATATAATTAGGTTCTGCTAGGTGTCATTAATCATGCATGTGTATTGCCTAATACTAAATGCAAGTCAGATTAATAACAGGATTTTATATTTTCAAAAATGTAGAAACTGGACACTACTTTTATCTTTGTCTCAATAGTTGAAGTGTAACCATAAACCTGCATGACATCTAGTAGAGCATAGTGCTTTTACATTGGTGTCTCTTTCTCTATTCCAGTTTAAGATGATCATGCAGACTTCATGATCTCATCATCAAGTCAACCGCCAAGCATCTTCCTTAAGTCTCTTGAAATCTTGAAAATTTGCCCTCAACTTTGTGCACATTTGGTTGGTTCTGTAAAGATATTAATGCCCGACCATTAATTTTTTATATTTTTCTTATGGACTTATTTTTCCTTTTTTTAAAATAATAAAACCAGTATTTTTTGTATGTATTACACCAAATACATGATTCTGTAGACTTTAATCATGATCAAATTGTACTTCCCTTTGGTCTCTGTAGGCATACGTAAAATCATTCTACAGAAAAGTTGTAAAACCAACTATTGTATAACAATTATTAAGATGCCCTTGCATTCATGCAAAGGTTTGACTTTTGCTAATGCCTCTTAGGGACACCTATGAATAAATGAACATGATGCAAATCAATTAAGGTGATAAAGACAAGAAAAAGCATTGGCTTGCAAGCTCAAGTCTAGGACCCGAGATTATGTTTGCACTCCATGTTTTTTACATCTTGTGTATCTCTTGTCTGCTTTGCTTATAGTGCATTTCGATCCTCTGACACCTCTGTCTACATGGGGAAGTATATTTCCCTTCCACAGAGTCCAGCTCTATTTGTTTACATCACAATCTATGTGGCTTTTCTCTTGGGTTGCTTGCATGGAATTTGCTTGCAGATCTCTGTTTTGGGCGCAGCCATGTAGCTGCAGTTATAAATGATTCAAGGAGTTTTTGCATGTGGACTGAACCTTCCTATACTATCAACACAGTGCTTAAGAACAAAAGCCAAAATATAAAAATGTTGATGTTTTCCTCGCAATACTTTCCACATAACTGTGACACCTATATGAAATCTAGTATTCCCTGGTTAGCCATCCAGTTGATCAGGATGGGCAACATGTGCTCTGTGGGCTAACTTTGGTCCTTACCTGCCCCTGACCCAATGCAGCCCCTGGCTGCTCCAGATCTCTTTCAGTTGCCCTCTTTAAACCTATCAAAAGGACATCCCAAATGGTAAAGGATGTCCTTGGAAACCTCATGAGTTTGATTTGTTCTTTCAAAGCTATCTGGGGCCCACTGGGCATGTTTCAAGTCTTTTCTTAACAAGTGAAATGGACCATTTGATTCATTCCTGTTCCTTTTTTTATTATTATTTATTTTAGGAAAGTATATCGCTGACCTTGAGGCTTCTATGGGCACAATTCGCCATATGGGTTAAAAAAAAAAAAGAATAGTTGGGTTGAGGGGGTCAGAGGGAATGCAGTCAGACAAAGTCTGAGAGATGTAAAAAAAATAGTCCCAGATCTTTGGAGGTTATATATATACTTCCTTTCTCCTAAAGGATCCAAAGCAGCTTACAGCATTAAAGAAACAAAATAATAAATTATTACAATATCAAAAAAGAGTTAAACAAAGATCATATTAAAACATATAAATAAGAGCAATATTAAAAGTATAAGAAAAGCAATAGAATACAATAAACGACTTTAAAAATCCCCTTGGTCAACCAGCCATTTAAAAGAAATCCTCCCTGAATAGAAAGATCTTTGTCTGCTTGCGGAAGGACAGCAACGATGGGGCTAGACTGGTCTCCCACAGGAGGGGGGTCCAGAGTCTGGGAGCAGCAACAAAGAAGGCTCTCTTCCATGTTTCCTCCGCACACACCTTTGAGGGTGCTGGGACCAAGAGAAAGGCCTCTCCTGATAATCTTAATACCTGGGCATGCTCATAAAGAGAGATGCTGTATTTTAGGTAGCTTGGACCCAAGCCATTTAGGGCTTTATAGGTTAAAACCGGCACTTTGAGTTGTGTATATTCAAAGACATCCACCCTTTCAGAATGAACATGAGGACAAGCACCTGTCTCTGGGCAGAACATGCTGGCTAGTCAATTCTGGGAGTTGTCATCCCAAAAAGTAATTTTTCTAACCTCTGTTTACTGATCTCACCATGAGCCCTGTATCCAGTGGCATAGTGTGGGTTGTAAGCACCCATGGCAAGGCAAGTACTGCACCCCCTAACCACAGAAGCTGGGAGGTCTGAATGGCTTGATTTGAGTCATAGCAGCTGTGAAAGCCAGGAAAAAGGGAGGAGCAGGACTTACATATCCAGGGACTGTGGCTCAACTGGGACTCTGCAAAGGGGAGAGAAGTAGAAGGCAAGGCAGATGTCAGCAGGCTGAGAACAGGGAGGGAGGCCTTGCCTCTGGGCTGCTGGGGATGGAGTGGTAGTGAGAGGCAGGATGGCTGGCAAAGACGGAGGCCTGTCCAGACCTGCTACCCCCAGTTCCCTCCCTCCCTCTGGGTGGGTCACCCACTGTGGGACAAGGTGATGATCTTCTTACGCTCCTTGGTGGAACAAAAAATAGTGCTTGTAGAGGGAGCTCTAGAACATCCTCAGGTAGTTGTCTATCTGCCTGGTGAGAAGGGCACTCAGTGTAAGGGTTCGGTAGGAGAGGCACCAGGACCCAGTCCAAGGCAAGACTACAGGAACAAGGTAGAGCCAACCCCACAGCCCAAAGAGAGACCAACCAGCTGGTGTTTTGAGTCCAAACAGTAGCTGGGTAGAAGGATGATGCAAATCGTGGTCAGACAGTCCAGGGGTCAAAGCCAGGAGGAACTGTATCAAGGCAGCAGGGTCTAGGGATGCAGGAGAGGCAAGGCAGTAACAACCAGGCAGGCAGGCAGGCAGGGCAGGAATCACCAGGCAAGGCAGGAGGATCACCACAGCACAGCCAGAGACTTTCGTTGCTGAGGCAAAGGTCTGTGGGGAAGGCCTGTTCTTATATAGCCCAGTCCTCAGCTTCCCTGGGTGGCAGTCCTGAGGGGCTGGGCAACAGCTGCAGGGAAAGGGCCCAGTCCTGCAATCCTTAGAGCAGTTCTCACCAGAGAGATGTGGCCAATCCTGCCTGCACTAAGGTTGCCGGGTTCCAGCAAGCCCCCAGTCCTGACTCTCAGGAGGCAGAGTGCTGGAGAGACCATGCACTGGCCAAGCCCACAGCTGGACCCCTGATCCCCACCAGATGTTCTCCTCATGAGCTAGTCCCTCAGGAGGAGCCCTGTGCCTGCCTGACACCCCCCCCCCCGAGGCGCCACTGCTTCATGCATGTAGAGAAGAGCCCTAGGCTTTGGCCATTCTGGAAGGGGGAGGGGTCAGTGTACCATTATGGCTTGGGCTGTTTGGCTGGAAAGATAGCAGAACCAAGCCTTAGGGAGGGAAGAGGGTTTGCTTCTTCAGCCAGCCCCCCTCCTCCTTTCCATCATTGCCCTCCAAGGGTGCACTAGTTTTTATTTATTTTTGCTTCTTTATTTTTTTCTTTTGAAATTTTGCACCCAAGGGATTTTGCGCCAAGGGCAACCATCCCTGTGCCCCCTCACTACGCCACTGCCTATATCTGGATGGTGGACTCTATATCAGAGCTTGTACAAACCTAAAGAAATTTCTAGTGATCATCCGTTAGCCTAATTTCAAAACATGGAATCTAAATATAATTCTTTGGCTTCTTGGTTCTTTGATACATAATCAGCCCCCCCCCCCCCCCCGCTAACATGAACAATGATTTTCAGGTTGCCTGTTGTTAGTCTACTGCCCAGAAAGGTAGCCGTATGGCTGTTTGGTTTTGGATGGAACTGCTTTTCCAGCTGCATCCAGGAGCAAAACAATAAATGTGCTAAAATTAGTTTGCACTGCAGTGGCCACAAATTAAAAATGGCATACTGTTATACCAAGTGCATACCCTCATGCCAGTTGATTTATGAGGTCAGGAGTGAAAGAATTCATCACCTGGCATTATCTCTGCCCATAGTTAATTCCTCTTCTGTCATTGAGGCGTGAAAAAAAGGAATTATGGGAGTGAAGAAAGGTCTTCTCCAAAGACAAGAGCTGTTTACAAAGGACAGCTCTCGCCAAGACACCTTTCTGAAATAATTGTCTTAACAGGCTAAATCTCCCAGCACAGTACACAGCTCTTTATGATGGTGTGATGCTGGGCAATGAAGATTGCTATTTTAACATCAGTTTTCTTTTTCTGATTTGTTAATTAATTAATTATTTTAAAACGGAGATTTATACCGAAGGTGACATTTTCTGTCTATGAAAATGTAAAACCACACATCTTTCCAACAGAATTACTGTCACATTTTTTTGATTATAAGAGAGCCATGAGACTTCTCACTCTATTTTATTTTATTCATCCTATCTCAAAACTAAGAAAAGGAATACATGCTCTTGAAATATGTGCTGACCTTTAGTCTTCCCTCTGCAGTTCTTAGATAACTTGTTAATTAACTGAGACATTTGTGCAGCTTCCCATAACCCAAGGACCCGAATCTTTTGATGCCAGTGGGCATGAACGGAACTTAGAGTGTTCCAGAGGGGTTATTGTCCTATTCCAGTGGTGGTGAACCTTTTTGGGCTCGCGTGCCCAAACTGGAAAAAACAAAAACAAACAGCGGGCGGTGTGCCATGGTGGCGGTGGCGGTGGAACCGGAAATGGCGGCGGCGGAACTGGAAGTGGTGGCAGAAGGGGGAATCCTGGCACGGAGGTGCCTCAAGACCCCACTCCAGATCTGCTGCCAGCACCAGCTGCTCCGGATCCACCTGCCGAAGCACCAGCACCGCGGCTGCAGCCGCCTTCTCAGGTTTGGCTGCACGGGGGCGGCGGCGGAGTAGCGATCTGGCGACTTATGGCTCGCGTGCCAGCAGAAAGGGCTCTGCGTGCCAGCTGTGGCACGCGTGCCATAGGTTCGCCATCACTGTTTTTGTTCTTGCTCCTATGTGTTGTCAAGTCCCCTCCAACGTATGGTGAACCTATGAATGAATGATCTCCAAATTGGCCTGTCCTTAGCAGCCCTGCTCAGCTCTTGCAAACTCAAGCTTGTAGCTTCCTTTATGGAGTCAATCCATTTTATATTTGGTCTTCCTCTTTTCCTGCTGCCTTCAACTTTTCCCAGCATTATTGTCTTTTCCAGAGAATCTTGTCTTCTCATGATGTGCCCAAAGTTGGACAACCTCAGCTTCAGCATTTTTGCTGCCAGAGAAAGTTCAGGCTTGAATTGATCAAATATTGGAGTTTTTAATGCACACTAACACACATCAGCATTGTTGTCATTTGGATTCTTATCACTGGGAAGTCCAGGGTATCCACAAAGCTTTACTCCAGCACTCTATTTCAGTGTTTTTTTCCCTGTCAGCTTTTTTTTCCTGTCCAGCTTTCACAACCATACATGATGATCAGGAATGCAAGAGTGTAGATGAACTTGGCCTTGGTCTCCAGTAATGCATCTTTATACTTTTCTAAACCCTTCATTGATGCCCTTCCAAATCTTAGTCTTCTGATTTCTTGGCCTCAGTCTTCATTTGGATTGATGATTGAACCAAGGTATACAAAAACCTTAACAATTTCAGAGTCTTCATTGTCACCTTTAAAGTTGTGTAGTTCTTCTATAGTCTATTCTTTATGTGGACTTTAAATTAATCAGGACTGTTGTTTAAATTATATTTTAGCACTGTGATCCTTTTAGTGTAGTTTTTCAGCTTTGCTCTAATATTGGGTATTGACAATTCATGATGAAATACCACAATGTACTCCTGGTCTTGTTTTGGCTGAGAGAATACAGTTTCTCCATCTCCTGTTTCCAGTTACATATTTGATTCCTATATTGGTCATCTGGTGATGTCCATGTATATTATTGTTGGTTGGTTGCTTAAAGTATTTATTTGCAATAAACAGAGGGCTAGCCTTGTGGAACTTGAGGAGTCATTCTCCTGCTTTATTTCTGTCCCTGAGACCAAATTTTCCAGCAATATTTGGTTCTACTTTGTTCCCTGCTTTTGTGTTCTAGTCACCTATGATTATAAGCATGTCTTGTTTGGGTGTGTGATCAATTTTTCCCAGATTCTTACAAAAAAGCAAAGTGTGCTGCTTACATACCACCTCATAGTGCTTAAAGCACTCTCTGAACACTTTACAATTTAATTATGCAAGCTACGTATTGCCCACCCACTCAGTAAGCTGGTTACTCAATTTATTGACCTCAGAAGGATGGAAGGTTGAGTCAACTTCAAGCTGGCTACCTGGGATTGAACCTGGGTTATAAATAGACATGGGGACAAATGAAAAAAATGAATCAGGATATTCGTTAAATATCTCTGATTCGTCAGACATTCATTGCTTCATATTCTTGGAGTCCAGAGACCCCAACGAATACGAAGCAATGAGTATAACCCTTTTATATCCATCCCTTTGTTCCCTATCTACTTATGCCCCCACGGATCAGCTGTTCCCCGGGGGCATAAGCAGAGAGGGGTTTCCCATTGGGTGGCTTGCTAAAGCCTGCCCGAAGAGAATCCCACCCCTGGGGCTGGGGGATGGCTTGGTTCCCTTTTCCTCCTCTTCCTATGCCTGTGTGGCATAAGAAGAGGAGGGAGGGGATCAAAGAGGGATCAAAGGGATCCCCCAGCCACTGCAGGATCGCTTTGATCCCTGCTTTGCTCCTTCTTGCTAAGCCCTACGGGGCTTAGCAAAAAGAGGAGGAAAGCGATCAAAGCAATCCTGCAGCTGCGGCTGCGCAATCACTTTGATCCCTGCTTTCCCTCCCCTTGCTATGCCCCAGGGCATAGCAAGAGGAGGGAAAGCAAAAGAAAAAAAAAGACCCAATGAATGACAAATTGATTAGTTGTTCCTCGGGTCACTGGGGGGGATTTGGGGTTCATGGGTCACAAAGCAAGACGTGGTTCACAAAGCAAGACTCGTCCCCATCTCTAGTTATAAATAGAGTTTTGGCTGCAGTACTGCAATTTGATCACTGCATCATGAAGCTCACTTTCATCTTCTTCAGAGTTGGTAGTTGGAGCATACACTTGAATGATGTTTTTAGTGTGAAATATTCACAATTCACCCCCAAAACTGATTTTTCACAAATTGCTTTGGATTTTGCATGAAAAATATTGCATTTTGTACCAAATACAAAGTTTAGGACATAAAAATACAGGAGTCTGGGCACAAAACATAATGTCATTTTCTCATCATACTGACAAGCCCTATTCTTTTCAATCTTGTTTAGAAACAGAGTATCTGATGGTACTTGAAAAAAGGTTTCAACAGTTTTCATCAAGGATGAGAACATAGATGAAGATTCATTACACCCTTAATGTGTGTCTGTTGCGGCAGATTCAACAAAGTCAGTCTCCTCTGTTTCAGAGGAGCATTTTCAGAATAAAATCAAAGAAGAGGAAAGCCATGTCTGCCACCATGAGCTCTTTGGAAGAATGATGGGATATAAATGTGGCAAATAGATAAAGAATTACTGCCTGCTTCCATTCAAGCCCCCCACCAAAAAAACTCATGTTCTGAAGCATGAATGCCACCTCATAGTGTTTACCTTGATCCTTTGGATAATCTCTTTTTCCTTTGATATTCCACATATATGCATGTCATTTGCTATTGTGAGAAAACTAATTTTTGTTTGTTTCCACTATGTTCCATCACAGGAATGGGTGCAGAGCTGTCGGTGAAAGCTGTGCAGGAGGGCACATGCTACCATGCATAATTGTGAGAGCTTCAGTAAGACTCTTTAATGACAGCAAGCCTTATGACCACGAGTGCGGCAGTTAAGTCATGGATTGGTTTAATTATCTGCTTTTTCAGAGCAAGGCTAGAGCTTGGCTGGACTCCTGCCACCATACCAAGGAAGCAATTGATTCCCCAGGCTGCTACCAGAAATTCAGATCATTAGTAGCTCTCAGTTGGGCAAGACTTTTAATTATTCAGCGTAATAAAACTTCTGCTCCTGGGCTATATAATCCTCCCTCTAATGTCCCACAGATATCTTCCAGGTGAGTCATTCTGAAGGAAGAGGACTTCCCCCCTCTCTCTTTTTTTGGTACCTCATTTCACCAGCATGTTAATTAACTTGGAGTTTAATCTTCCATATGAAATAATGAAGCAGCTTTACTCCCAGTCAGATCACAGATCGTACCTAGTCTAGGATTGTTCAATCTCACTGGCTACAGTTCTCCATGGTCTTAAGAGAACCCTGTGTCAGCCCTATCTTTGGGAACCACTCTGGGAAGAGAGGTAGATGGGTCCTTCTGTATTGCTTTGCCTTGCACAGGACAAATTGACACCAGCCTTTTCGAAGAGTATCTAAGGTCTTCAAACCTACACTTTTTTCTTCTCACCTGAGTCCTTGTATACCACCTCAACTAGATCAGTCCAGATCATTATAGTAGGTGATGGCTTGGGCTGACAGAAAGCAAGGGGGAATATTCAAAACATATTTTTAAAAATAATTGTTTCTCTGAGACAACAAATTGTAGTTTGGGAGGGACTTGGAATTTTTTTTGGTAAAGTTACATTTTTGTCTTCGTTACTTCAACTGATGAAGGCATCCAGGATTCTGGATGTTCAGAATGGACAAATCTGGCAGTTTTGCTTTCTCTCACATTCAAATTTTGTGAATTTTGTATGTTCAATGGCAGGAGGAGATTGCTGGTAATTAAAAAGTTGTTGCCTCCATCCAGGGGATTGCTTGACTTTTGTGCATCATGCCCACAATCTGTCTCCTTATGGGCAAGTTGGGTGAGCCCCCAGGATCAAAACAGATAGTCTTTAATTACCAGCAATTTTCCCTGCTGGTCACACAATCTTTACTGTATGGTCACAGACCCAACAAGCTTTGCTAGTGATATCATCACCCTTCTGCAAGCGTAATTTACTCAATAGAATGTTGACTATTTTCCTTTAAAATAACCATTCCAAGCTCTGGAATGAATGGCAGAGTGTGAGCCATAGTCCAGACTGTCATTACAATGCGCTGTGCCAGTAAGAGAGGCAAATGCTCTCCCTTTCTTACTAGTATCTCTCAAAGGATCAGCACAAGGGAAGGGTGTGTAACCTTTCCCAGTTTGCATATAGAGCACTTTCAGTTCAGACCAAGTTTAAAATATCCATCTCCATCTATAGAACCCTATGGAAATTTTTCTGAAAGGGCTGAACCACAGAGTTGGTTTTATTGCTAGTTCTTTCAGACTTTCTTGGAACATATGTTCATCTAAGGACAGATTAGGTTGATATACTTATTCAGACCGTGGGGAGCATGCCGTATATATTATTGTTCTGTGCCCTTTGGAGACATTATAAAATATCTGGGTAATCTATAACTGGAGGAGGATTTTTTTTCAGAACTACATTTATCTCTTTAACCTGTCTCAACTGCAGAATAAAATTTCTTCAGGGACCTCCTAAATAGTGTTTAGGTCACAGAGGGTTGCTGCCTAATATTGTAAGTTTAAAGGAGACAAGCAATTGTCCTACTTACAGGTGGTTTGTCCCAACACCAAGATGTCCATCACATTGTTCTGACTGACCTTTCACCAAACACCACAAGTGATTTACTTAAAGCTTGGAAGTAACTAGCTACAAATAACTAGCTAATGAATTCCTTTCCACAATAACCAGTGCATAAATATGCATTACATTACAACTTATCAAGGGGATAATGTCACACCTTTTGCAGGGTAAAGCCAACTTTTAGTTACTTTTATGGTTACAGGTGTGTGTGGTGTCACTAAATGGTTGAGGAGGAATATCACACAGTTACATTCTTCAATGCCTGGCTTTGCTTGTGCCTCATGCTCTTGCCTCAAGCTCTGTTGTGGGTACTGAGGTGACAATGAAGTAACTATTGGCCAACAGATGGCAAAATTTGATTTTTAAGTAAGTAATGGCTCAGTGAGTTAGGTATTTAACTGCAGAACCAGAGGTTGGGAGTTTGATTCCCTATTGTGTCTTCAAGGAGAAGGGCCAGCTTGCATGGCCTTGGGCAAGCTGAAAAGTTCCAGAATGCCTTCAGAAGAGGGGAATTGTAAACCACTTCTGAGTACTCTATACTTAGAAAACGCTGGAAGGGGTTGTCAGAAGTCAGAACTGACTTGATGGCATGCAACTATTATTAAAATATTAGGGGTTGGTTTTTTTTAGTTACTTTTGAGAAATTAAAAAGCAAAGAATTCCTTTTAAATTGTAATTATAATGGTAAATAACTACTTTGGGTGGGGATGAAACCAGAACTGTAAATAATTACTTTAAAAAGCAACTTTTCAAACTCTCAGTCTACAGACTGAATGTTAGGGAGAGTTAGGAATATTTTGCCATGTTTTAGAAGCTGCATTCAGTCTTCCCTCAGGCTGTCTCTGTACGAGTCAACCTGACAAGGAACAGTTCTAAAGTGTCAGGGAGGATGCACAATATAAGGCTAATAGACTCTCCTTCTAATGCTATTCTGATTTCTTGAAGTAAGCAGCAATAGAGAACCCCACTTCCAAGCTGGCATCATGCCCCAATCCTGAGGCCTTTTGCCCTGGTCCAGTCATGCTGGTGAATGCACTTCAGTTTTTAGTATGAACTTTAAAGAAGCTATTCAAGATTCTAAACCTATTTGGGACAAGAGGTCCAGTACCTTGAGTAGCTCCTGTCACATTTTGGCCAATACTCGGAGTAGATTCACTATCCCCACAAAACTCCAGCAGACGTAACCCTGGGCTGCAATCTGTCCAGTCTAAGATTAAAGGGGATCCAACTGCATCTTTTTAAAGGGGGTTTTTCAGGGCACAGTTGGGGAAGCTGTAAAGGCAACAGGAGTCAATCGTTCAGTTCCAAGCAAGGAGCCAAAACAGCTGAGGCCAAAACAGCAAGGCAATATCAATCTAAGTTTAGTCCCATAGCACCTGACACACCCCGGGGGTCATACGCTGCAGTGTAGTCACAACAAGAGACAGGAATCCAAGATTTATTAGTCACAGTTAAAGCTGAAGTAGACTGTGCTAGGAATCAGTCTCCTGCCTGTAAACAAGGCCTTTGGAACCAAGTTGGACTGGGTCTCACTCTGGGTTGATCTGTACAGCCTTCAGTAGAAGACCTCCCCAGGAAGCGGTTCCTATGCCTAAGAAGGCCTGTACTCCCAAGTGTTCTCCCTTGCTGATGGCAATTCGTTGGTTCACCTCCAGTTAGGCTTATGTCTATGGATGCGACTCTTGCATCTCCTTGCTGTTGGAGAGAACCCAATAATTCTTTTTTCCTCAAAGCAAGATTTTTCCATGTAAGATTCCCTCTCTTCCCCATCAAAGAAATCTCCTGTGAAATCTCAAGGGGGTTGCACGGAATTTTCTCGGAAATACCATGAAACACAAAATTATTAAAACATGAGCAGCAGAGCATTGTTGCGCTTATACTCTGTTTCTCAGTTTCTTGTAAGTGATTGACTGGTCACTGTGTGAACAGAATGATGGACTGGAAGGGACTTTGTTTCATCCAACTTAGCTTAATATATACATCTTTGACTTTCTGTGTTGTTTTCTCTATCAGTGGATTGAGGATTCCATTTATGTATGATCCTCCAACTGAAAGATTATATTCTACACCATTTCTTTTTTCTTTTCTTTCTATGAATATATCTGTATTCACATCATTCAGACTATGTTATGGATCAAACCTGATAAAAAATTTATAGACAAAAAATACTTCCCTGGACGTCACTTACACAACTTTTTAATTTAATTTTAATTATTAATAGTATACTTACACTTTTCATTTCTGCTTTGTGAGATGTGTGACTGCTGAAGCATCAGCCACTACTTTATAGATTTCTGCAACACCTCAAGTTATTTGATGCTTTTCCCTCTCTCATTTGAAGTTAATTAGACAGTAATTTGTTGGCATTATTTTCACAGATGCCATTGCAGGATTACGTTCTGTCATCAAGATATGCTGGCCCCGATCCAGAGATGATTATACTACTGTACAGGTGAAGCTTTTCCTCAAAAACAGATAATAGGCTCGTAAACATTGGGCAAAGTTACAGGATGTTCAGATACTTTCAAACAGATGATTGATCATGCCCATCTCCTGCTAATGGATATGTCTCTTTCTCCTACTAACCAGTGACATCCCATTTGACATATGGAGAAAATCCAAAATGCTCTAAGTGGCCTATTGCGGGGTGAAGGGAGTGTGGAATTTAGTAGCAGTCCAGTTGCACCAAATCTGCCTAAAGATAGATCCAAATAATAATGACTATCGGATTTTCAAACAGGAATGGTTTTTCAAACTAGACTATTGGATTTCCAAAATTCCTCTCAGCCCCTTGTTGTTGTTGATGTTTTGTGCCATCAAGTTGCCTCCAACTTATGGCAACGCAAAATGTCCTGTCTTCAATTGCCCTGCTTAACTTCTGTAAGCAAGAGTTTGCAACTTCCTTTAGGAAGTCAGTCCATATTGTATTTGGTCTTCCTCTTTTCCTGCTGCCTTCCACCTTTCCCAGAATTATTATCTCTTCCAGAGAATCCTGCCTTCTCATGATGTGCCCAAAGTAGGACAGCTTATCCTTAGAAGTTTTATCACAAGACTTAGGGTGCAAATAAACATCCTAAGGAGGTACTTTTATATTCTGTAACACCTACTGTAGCTACTTCCAATTTCAGCTAAGACTCAGAGTCAACTTTTTAAAAGAATAGGTATGTGAAATTTTTTTGAGGTTTGGTGTGTTTCTTCTTGCCACAAGTCTTAAGACTACTAAATCCAATGAATTTTTTCCCATCCCCATTAAAGAATTCCAACTTCGCAATTTTACATGGTACTACCTTTATGAGTGTTGTTGGTGGTGACTGGTGACTTTTAGATCACCTGAGAATGTCTTGACAGATTTGCTTTGGTTTAATACTCATAATATCTTCCCTAAATGCTACTTTTTCTGCTTATTCTCAAAATTGTATCCATTCTTCTTTCATTAAAGTTCTATTCAGACATTAACTATTCATGTATACTCCACATGCATAAACGGAGCTCTGTAGGCCCATCCCTTTCAGTTCCCAACTTTGTTATCCTTCTAAATGTGAAAGATGATGAATCAGTACAGGGAGAGCTTAGCTATCTATGCGGGAACTCCACATGAGTCAGGCCTCTGATTTGATTGAGTGTGAATGAAGAGAGAAAGCTTGAATAGACTTTAAGATCAAGTAACATATATAAGACTTTCAGAACAACACATTCTTCTTTCCTTTCTTGACCACGATTTGTATAGGTATATACACAGAATAATTGTTCTGAATAATTGTTCTGAAAATACTGAAATATTAATAGCCTACAGCTTTGCATTTTCCAACAGATACATCCTAGGGTCATTCTCTTTCATCATATTCTATAAATGCCGTAAGGAATTTTCCTTCCTCATTTCTCTCTTTCCCTTCTTACCATTGGTTCCTTGTGAAAAGAACTGGAAATGCTAGGAAAACTAAGCAGAGAACACTATTAGGCATGTCCTGACCTTTCTGTAAGTGAAGCTCAATTCATGGCAGAGCTGCTAATGGGGAAAGAGTCAGACGGTAGGGGACTCCTGCATAGAAAACTTCATGCACAGATTGGGGATGAGTGGTTGTAGATCATCTGAGAATGTATAAGCTGATTAATATCAAATTGTCTGTCTGGGAAGGACCAAGTCCTATGTCCAGCTTATTACAGAAGTCCATGAACCTTATATTAATGGACATATTTACCAATTAATATAATAATGGCTCAAATGCTGTTACTTCATGTAGGAATTTGCACTACAGTAGGCCCATTGAATCAGTGGGGATTTGGTGAGCCAACTTCTCCATAGGTTCCATTGATTCAAGTGGGCCTCTGGTTGCAAGTTACTGTAAGTTGTAACTAAAGTAGGCCCATTTGAAGTCAGTGAAACTTACTGAGGAGTTGACTCACTAAATCCCCATTGCTCTAATGCAATTTAGTACGCTAAGCAACAGAATTTTGCTCACCGTTTCTCTAACATAATTACAATTTCTGTAATACTATCCATCCCAGTAGTACTCAAAGAGAATTTTTTGTTTATGTAGCCAATTCTTTCCTATAGCTCTGCTTCCCATAGCCGAACCACAATACATGCCAAAGCAGTCAGTTTCCCTCAAGGTTCACATGTGGATTTGCAAAACCTATAACCTTGCAAAATGTCAGAAACCTTCAATGCTCTGTTTGTGGCATGTCAAAGAAGCTCTGTTTTATACTGCAGAAGAGAAGGTTGCATATTATTTCAAATTCCATTTGCCTTCTAAATGATTTAAAATACTTCTGTATTATTTAAAAGACTGCAAATGAACATCAGCAAGTAATAAAGGCAATAATAATGCAAAAACAAGCCCATCAATCTTGATCACTTTTCATATGTAACAGTGACATTTGCACCGTTGATTCTGGAAATTGATAATGTGCAGATAATCTTTTTTTTTTATTTTGAACATACTCTGTGTATGCCTTAGTCCTTTTCTTGTTACATTGTTATTAAATATTAGAGCCAATGTAAACAGAGGGAAAGAAAAAGTCAATCCTCTTTCTTCTCTATAAGAGTTTCTTATCACAGCCTTCTACCAAAACCACACAGAATTCAAAGCCTGAGAGAAAATTAATTTGCTCCCTATCGTTTGTAATGACATTCACACAATCTTTGTTTCTAATCATTCAAATATATTTGGTAACATCAGCATGTCTATGCATTAAGCTTCATCCATGCTGACCCATCTCTATTTCCCAATTAAGTATTAAAGGATATCTGATTGTTGCCAAACAGATCTTCCCTGGGAGGCGCTGGGACATCTTCCAGCATATCTGAGCTCTAAGGATTCCCAGGGATAGCAATTACGTATAGCAACAAGTGTCCTAGTTCCATATGTCAAGGAAAGATTTAATTTTCCTCAAGACCTTCAGAGAATGAGTAACTTAATGTGGAACAGCTTGGATGAACTAGGCTAATACCTAAATGAGCAGCCACTTCAGTCAGGCAACACATTGGGAACCATCCAAACAGGGCCTTGGATAAGGGAAAGATCCAAGCCCTTTCAAACATGCCAGAGAAACACAGGAATTGCCTGGATGTTCAACTAAGAGCTCTACATGTGACAGCCACGTTTTATATCCAATTCGTACATTGACACTACAGTGTGAATAGCAGTTAGGAACTCAACCGATAGTGCACCTACACTACAGTTTCAGCAGTTTCATATCAAGTTAAATACCTACCCTATGGAATCCTGGGATTTGTAGTTGCAGTATGCAACTAACTATGCAGTATTTAGAATTTTCTGCTAGCTAGAGAGCTCTTGTGCATTCCCATGGACCACAACAAAGAATTCAGAGTACTTCACCAGACCTCAGGTCTCGGGATTCCAAAGGATATGGCCGTGGCAAGGATGGTGGTATCAAACTGCAAGAGTTGTGCTGTAGAGATATATCCAGGAATATCCAGTGCAATATAGTGGACAGAGTGATGGCCAAAGATTCAGGAGCCCTGGCTTCAAACCCCTGCTCAGCCATGGGAACTCACTGGGGAGTGGCACTGGTAAAACCACTCCTTATAGAACTCACTTACCTAAATACTATTACGAGGGTCACTATAAGTTGGTTCTGACTTGACAGCACATAACATACATAGAATCCAAAGCCATCAGACCAGAACATGAGCCGTCATTCGGCAGAATCACTCGTTCTGTATATGAGTGATATGATTTGCAGACAGATGAGCTATTCCTGAGACATACACTTTACAAAATCAGCTTGAGCTTCATTGTTTGCTTCATCTTTGTTGGACTGAAATTTGAAAGCTCCCTTCTTATCTCTTATATACTTCTTACCATGTTCCCTCCCCCAATTCCTTAACCTTTTAAAATCTAAATTCAAACATACTGAAGGAAGGTGGACCAGCAGAGTCTCAGCTCAGAATATATTTGGATCCAGAGCATCCGGGGAACTCCACGGGGACAGCAGCAGGTGCATCACAAGCAGTGCTTAGAAAGGCCATTTCCAATATCTGATCTTAATCTGAAGCAGAGGTACACATGTTTTGAGGGATTCCAAAAGCTGCTAGGGATACCAGTTCATGAGGTGGGGAGTCACACATACATGTGCACAAACACATGCACACACATCACAGCAAATATTTTCCTCACTAGGAGGAAGTAGAGGGCTTTCTTTCCAACTTATCCTCCAGCAATCCTGTAAGAGTTTGCTCTAGCCTTGACTCTATGTTAAAATGGTGTATGCAGGGGAGATTCTGACATGATGAGGAGTTCCCCCATGTGACTCTTGCAACCTGCACTTAAGGCTTTCGGGGGAGGGCATATGAAGTCTTTGGGTTGTGAATTGAACATCCATAATCTAAATATCCTGCCCTTCAGGCCCTTACTTTGGCTCTCCTCAACTTTTGAAATCAGATTCAGTTTCCAACAGATGGTATTGTGGTTGCTGGCGCAGAAGTAGCCCTGTTTGTAGCACGGCTGCATTTGCAATTTTGGCAGCACTATTCCTTTTTTATATGAGCAGTGGAAACAGGTTGTCCACCTATGATAAATCCCACAAGGTGCCATTGCTTGTTGAGGCAGGAGAGTGTGTTTTAACATGATTAATTTTTCTAAGTTTTAAGAAACAGATATTGGTACACTTAAATAGATCAAAGAAAACAAAAAGTGCACAGCAGTATCAAAAGCTATTTAAAGTGTTTAATATATCACTGATATTTTGCCCCAGGCACCACAGAAAGCATTGATCCATTCCCACTGGAATCATGTTCACAGTGCTCATAAAAGTGATGCAAAAATGTTCTAGCTTCCTTCATATTTTTTCCTCCTTCTAAAAATTCACTTAGAATCTTTTATTATTTTCCCTTCTTCTGTATTTCAGTATCTTTTGGTTTTATATCATTTACAGAAGCTCAGCTTTACTTACACTTGAATGTATATCATAAAAGGGGAAGAGGACACACAGTCCACTTTTAAACTGAGATGAGATGGATTATTCCATATAACCTAACCCCATCCCTTTCTCATACTCCTTCACATAAAAGTTAATGACGTGGCCCTACAGTCAATGTCGTTCGCAACACGAAAAATTTGAGTCCTTCATAGCTTTTGTATTAGCCCACAGGTAGAAATGGAAAGCAGAAAAGATTCTTCCTTTCTTATGGTGTGACATAGCAGAACAACTTTGGGCTGTATCTAGTAATTTGCAATTGAACTTCTGCTCATGTAAGGGGACTTTCCATTCCACTCCTTCACCCCTGCAGCCCCTACATGCCTCCAGATCTTCTCACAGAAGAACTTTTTTGGTACACTTCCGTGTATTGTAATGGTTCAAGTTGCACACTTGAGGAATCAAGAGGAATCAAGCCCCACAAGTCCTAAAGGTTATTTATGATCTCATGGTAGTCATTATCTCTCAGCTTAACACAGTCCAGAGATTAGTTTTGAAAAATAAAAGCATTCATGAGAAATGGGCACAAAATGAACAATGAACCAGAAAAACTGATGAATCGGGTTGGTTCGTAGTTCAGCTTGCGACTCAGTTTGGGGATCCTATTTTGCTTATGCAAAACAAAGCAGCAAACCTTTTTCCTCCAGACACTTCATTTTGCTTCCTTCCCACTGCCCCCATTGCCTCCCGACCTGCTCCTTCTGCTGCCATTGGGAAACCGGGGCGCAGTTTCTGCACATGCACCTGCTGTCCAGCTGGTAGGTGGGTGCATGTACAGAGATGGTGGGCTGATTTCCTTTCCCAGAGTTGGCCACTGCCTCTACACATGTCTTGGCCTATCACCTGGGTGGCGGGTGCATGTGCAGAGGCAGTGGGCCCAGCTCCTGGAAGGGAAGCCAGCCTGCTACTGATGGTGGTGTCCGAGTTGGAGGAGGTGGAGGTAGTGGTGGCAGTAACAGGTAGGGAGGTGACAGGGGCAGTGGGAAGGGGGCAGGCGGGCAGGCGGTCTCCCCTGGCATGAACCCCCTGTCCCCCCAAAAAAATTGCAAACCGGTTCACTTTTTGGGAGATCATGATGGTTAGTGGGTAGCCACGAGCCACGTACCACCATGAACCACTGTTTCATGCCCATCTCTATTCTTTACTCTGAACTCCTTGGAAAAACTGATGATTGTGGACAAATGTATTATATCGGCATCCTTCTCATTTTCCTTCTTCTCCATCTCCTCCTCAAGTGGCATTCACAACTACAGTTTCTGTTGGAGGAATTTTGAATACCGTTATTTTCTTTTTGGTTCAGAGAGGGAAGAACTGCTCAGTCTTACCCCCTCCTTGGGAAAAGGATAAATGAACAGTTGGCATGCTTCCTGGTTAAAAGAAACAAAACACATCTACTTATAGTTCAAGCCTGTGTTCTTTCCTTTTATATGGTGGGGAGCTACATTTCCAAACGTCCATCTTTAGAAAGAAGGAAAATAAAGGATCATGGAAGGACAGCTAACAAAACATCAAACAGGAAGGAAAGGGTAGTCTCAAGAACTCTGAGATATTGGGGAAATAATTCTATAGTTACGTTAGTCACAAGTACATTGAGAAACAGTATGAGAGGAGGAACATGCAAGGTTTTCATTTTTTTTTCAGCAGTTCCAAAGTAATAAAATGAATATGTCTGTCATCACTGTCCATCTGAAGCAAAGCTAGAGAACCACTTAGGAAGGAGTTTGGGGGAAAAAGCAAGAGATGTGGAAATAGATGCTGAGGAAAAATTTGAGGCATAATCACAAAAGGGAATTACTGAGTAGAATAGTGTTCCATGTAATCAGTTTTGAGGTGTCATTTTTTACAGCATGCTTGATCACAAAGAGGGAGAGGCAATGATAGAAAAGGAGAGGAAGCAGTGGCATCATTGGTAATTCTATTCTCAGCTACTGCAGTGAGAATTACAGCTAAGCTCAGAAAGTGCAGAGAAGTGGGGGGGGGAGTTACATCATCAACCCCAGTAAACATGAATCCCTGGCACTTTGACCTTGTGAAGCCTGTTCCCACTGCAACAGTGGTGGGCAATCTCTGGAGCCTTGGGGGTCAAATTCTTGCTCCCAGCCTCCACTCTGGTGTGCAACAGCCCCCCCCCCCAAAAAAAGCTGGAGATGTTCATCTAAAAACAACTAGCAACTACACATAAACAAACAGGATGTTGCCATCTGGCCACTTCTGGTTTCTGTTCTAGATTTTTTTCAGGGGATTGGGTGTCTTCTGGATTCCAACAGCTTCTAAGCTTAAAACCACTTCATCTGGAGGCCTTCAGGAGCAGAAAACTGGCTGCTTCAGTCAAAACAGGAGGGATTTTTCACAAGGGATGACCTTAAGGCTGAAAAAATGTTCCTGGATGATCACACACAGTCCACATGTCTATATATTGCCTATGTTTACCCCATCATTGACTATATGGCCCACAGGTAACAAGACACTGTTCTGTCTGGCTCAAGGGACAGCTGTGGCATTACTGACCAGTATTGTTACTTCCTAGTGACAACCACCAGTTGCCAACTGGGAATACAGAAAAAAATATTTGAAATAATAACTGGGGCTGTGGTGGCTTTCTGATAGCCTATGCCCTCTACCCTCCATTCTTGCTCACCTCCCATGGATGTTATACATTGCATCTCGATCTAAATAAGATCTGTATCCAATTCTACTTGTCTCAGTGAGGGGAGGGAGGAAGATTAATGCTTTTGGAGTGTGGAGGAGAATATATAATCCCCAACTCATCTTGTTCAGTGGCTGTTCATTCCTCAACAGGCTGATGAGCTGTCACCGTTTTGAAAGAAACCAAGGTTTTTCTTCTTGAGAAGAGCAGTTCCAGCTAATCAGGATTCACCCTGTGACCAAGATGACCTAATGATGTTTCCTGGCCCATCAGATTTGATTGTCAAACAACATTGCCAAGTGCAACAACAAATAAAAATGAATCAAATAACTAATAAAAAAGTGAAGACCTTTCTATTCAGCCAAGCTTTCCCTTAATTGACTGGCTGCTTGAATGAGATTTTTAAATGGATGGTTGTGCCTTTCTGCTTTGAATGTATTTTTAGTGTTGCTTTTTTTTTAACCATCCTTTAGTGTGGTATTTGCTTGAGCCTTTTTACTATTTGTATCCACACCGTTATTTGGTTTATATATTGTCTTTTAATGGTGTAAACTGCCTTGAGTCCTTTTTAAGGAGAAAGAGGAGGATATTTTCAATAAATAAATAAACCAGTTCAGTATGAGGATGATTCATTTCACTACCCTCATTCTTACTGCACAAATATTTTCACATAATCATGCTCTCTCTCTCACACACACACACACACACACAGACCTTTTTTTAAAAAAATAATAAAAAATTACAAATCATATTGCATTATCCTTACCAGTACGAGCAGAAGGCAGGCAAAAGGAGAAGAAATGATATAGATGAGTAGACAAATGAAAAGCAAGAAAAAATAATGTGACTAGAAATGCTACAAAAAGCATAAGCCATACTGGCCAAGCAAGGTATTTTTATTTATTTATTTATTTATTTATTTATTTATTTATTTATTTATTTATTTATTTTCATGTACTGCCCATCTGGCTTCAAAGGCCACTCTGGGTGGTTTACAACAAAATAAAAGCAATAGTCAACAACATTAAACTATTAACAATGTAACATCAAAATAATGTAAAGGAATAAGAATATACTAAACATTATAACTTTAAAAATACAATACAAAGACATTTAATAAAAGCAATCAAGATGGTGGAGTCAAGGACTTAGGAGCTGGTAGATACTCTGCCTTCTGTTGATGAATATTCTGGAAGCCCTGTCTAAATAGCCAGGTTTTCAGAAGTCTCTTAATCAGTGGACGTCCAGCGCTCTGTCTTGCCCGATGAGACTTAACCACTTTCAGCCTGTGATGTCAGACATGGTGGACAGAGTGCTTGACTGCTGTCGTGCCACCACCTCCTCCCTTGACCCTTGCCCGGCCTGGCTAATCAAAGCAGCCAGGCCTATAACATCTGAATGGGCTAGGGGAATAATTAATGGCACTCTCCAGGAGGGCAAGGTTCCCCTTGCCCTCAAGGAGACACTCATTAGGCCCATTAGGAAGAAACCAAGCTTGGCGGCAGGTTATATTGGTAATTATAGGCCTGTCGCCAATGTTTCTTTCCTCAGCAAGGTAGTTGAGAGGGTAGTTGAGAGGGTAGTGGCCGATCAGCTGCAGGCTCTTCTGGATGAAACCAATGCCCTGGATCCATTCCAGTCAGGCTTCAGGCCATGCCACGGCACAGAAACGGCATTGGTCGCCCTGTTTGATGACCTACTGAGGGAGGCCAACAGGGGCAAAATGTCTCTGCTGGTCCTCCTCGATATCTCAGCCACCTTTGATACCGTTGACCACGGTATTCTCCTGGGGAGGCTCTCTGAGTTGGGAATCGGTGGACTGGCTCTTGCCTGGCTCCATTCCTTCTTGGGGGACCGTCCCCAGAGAGTGCAGATTGGAGAGAGTTTCTCGGCCCCGTGGAGCCTCAATTGTGGGGTTCCGCAGGGCTCGATTATCTCTCCAAAGCTATTTAACATCTATTTAACATCTATATGAGGCCGTTGGGAGGGGTCATCAGGGGATGTGGGACTTTGTGTCATCAGTACGCTGATGATACTCAGCTCTACATCTCCTTTTTTCCAACAACAGTGGATGCTGTTTCGTCCCTTGAGCGCTGCCTGGGGGCTGTTCAGCAATGGATGCAGGAGAATGGACTGAGGCTGAATCCGGGCAAGACGGAGGTCCTTCGGGTGGGTGTCCCAGACATCAGTGGTCTGGGAAACTCTCTCTCTTTTGGAGGAATGACTCTTACTACCAAGCTTGGTGTGTACATCTGGACCCGGCGCTCACCATGGAGACCCAGGTGTCGTCAGTGGTCCGTTCCACACATTTCCACCTTCGGCAGATTGCCCAGCTGCATCCCTATCTTGATGCGGGGGCGCTCACCACTTTAGTCCATGCGCTCGTAGTCTCAAGATTAGACTAGTGTAATGCGTTCTACGTGGGGCTGCCTTTGAGACTGACGTGGAAACTTCAGATGGTACAGAATGCGGTGGCCAGACTTCTTACAGGGGTGAAAAGGTACCAACATATTTCATATTTTCCCCACGCTGGCCGCCTTGCATTGGCTGCCCATTCGTTTCCGCGCTGATTTCAAAGTTCTTACGATTACATATAAAGCCCTAAATGGTTTAGGACCTTGATATCTGGCAGAGCGCCTTCTCCCACCCAGTTCTGACAGAGTCACTCATCCCAGCCAGGCCGGGCAGCTGAGGGGCCTAACACCGAGGAAGGTCTGGAAGGAAAGAATGAGGAACAGGGCCTTCTCGGCAGTGGCCCCTCGCCTTTGGAACAACTTGCCAGTGGAGATCCGCCCGGCTCCCTCTCTGGGTGTTTTCAGGAATAAACTTAAAACCTGGCTATTTGGGCAGGCTTTCCCTCCTGCCGTATCTTAATTTCTTATACTTTTGCCACTTTGGATCTATAATATATGTTTTTTGGTTTTATTGTTTTTAAATTTGTAAACCTCCCAGAGTAGAACTTTGGTCTAGATGGGCAGGATAGAAATCCAATAAATAAATAAATAAATCAGTGAAGGGGCCAGGCGAATATTGGGCAGGAGTTGATTCCAAAGGTGTGGTACAGCCACTGAGAAGGCCCAGTTCCTGGTGTTCTCCTTCTCAACCTTGCTTGGGGTCAACATCCTCAACTGTCCGGCCTGGGACGTACGAGTAAGGTGGGCAGATACCATTGGAAGCAGGTGTTCTGCTAGGTATCGAGGTCCCAAACCGTTTAGGGTCTTGTATGTTTGCATCATCACCTTGAAGCTGGCACTGAAATGGACAGGTAACTAGTGTAAGTCGGCCAGAGGGAGGGAGATATATTAGTATCCATTTATTGCATCTAATCATGATTACTGCTAATGTCCTGTAGTCAGTTGAATACATATTAAAAGGAACAGTGAGAAACATGGCACGAACAGAGAGACAAACGGCCATCTAGCTGCTCCTTATGCTGGTTTTACACATGCTGACGCCTTCCTGTATATGTGGAGAATCTGTGGTCAGTTAAGGCCCACATTTTCTGTGGATGTTTTTCAATCAAACCATGTTCCTCCTTTTGGAGCCATCTCTGCTGATGAAAAGTTCTGGCCTTTCATACTCAATCAAAAGAGGACTGCACAGATGGTGGAACCACCCTTCAGCTTTGTCATCCTGCTTTCTGTAGCATTTTCCTCTACCACAGAATCCATTTTCGCTGTCTGGAGGGCCAATTGCCTTGCTGTCACTGATTGAGAGAGTTCCTCAAAATCTTTATCAGTGTAACTACCCAGCGAGGCTGAATCATGCTATTAAAGTGCTGGAGAGCTTAGATGCTCACATCTGAGGATAGGGATAAAGCATGTTTCACCAGAGGTGACTGCAGAGACTTCTTAGTGAATCTTCTCTTCTCTCCCCTCCTCCCACTTTTCCCTGTCCCACTGCAAGCTGTGAAAACAGACCTTTTAACAGACCTGATTCATTGTGATTGATTGTATTAGATAGACTGTGCTGTAAGTAAAAGGGAGGGAGGGAGCCAATTGAATGAAAGAAACTGACCTAATGGCACTGAACTTTCACCAAAGCAGTGACTGAATCATGAATCAGGTACGGCACAGACGGTGGCAATTATTCCTCCCTGCCTTTTATAGTGAATTTTCCCATTAATGTCCCAAACAAGCCACATATCAGTGGAACTGCAGGTGTTGGCAATGGTAGGACTCCAGAGAACACTGACAGAGGTTTCTCACTTAAAGAAAAGTGCAGAATCTCACTCAACATGCAATGAAGCTGTCTTAAGAGCCCCAATCATAACAAATAGTGGAGGAGATGGCCCTTCAAACTCATGTAGCAAGAAAAATCCAGGCTCGGCATGAGGTTGATGGGAAAAACAAAGAAAGTGACTTGTATTAAGTGGCAGAAGTGTTCCTGCCGCAGGGTGAAAGAGAATGCTAGCAGCTCAAAATATACACACATGCTGTCTACTGGGACTTTCTAAACTATTGATCTTGATCCATGCAGAGAGTTGACACTATTGTATATGCCTGAGGAATTGCTTCCTTTAAAGCAACACGTTTTTGTTTTGATAAATCAAAAATCTTATTGTTGGGATGTTCAATGTGAATGGACCTGTTTTGCCCCTCCTAGGATAATGTATGAATTGGAACTTTAGTTACATATCAGGTTTCACTCTTTCCCCACTGTATTATTTATTATTATTTATTTAAAATATTTTTTACCCTGCCTTGCTCCTAAAAAAGGACCCAAGGTGGCTGACATCATTAAAACATCATTTTAGAAGTGAAAAATAGTAAATTATTCAAATGCTAAAAAAGAATCAATAACATTACATTAAAAATGTCAGATAAAAGCATTACTAAAACAGATTTAGCGGCAACATGGTATATAGCATCCCATTTATTGTCTCTTAGACAATCAGATGGGATTTGTCTTTTTGTGAAAGAACAGCAGAGATGGGGTCACCCTGGCCTCCTGTGGGAGGGAGTTCCAGAGTCTGGGAGCAGCAACAGAGAAAGCACCCTCTGCCCAGGTGTTCCCACCAAACACACTTGCGAGGGTGGTGGGACTGAGAGACATGCTTCTCCTAATGATCATAACACCTGGGCAGACTCATAAAGGGAGATACAGCTTGCATCCAAGCCATTTTGGGTTTTATAGGTTGAAACCAGCACTTTGAATTGTGCCCTGAAATGGATTGGCAGTCAAACAGGGGGATTATGTGATTACTGTAACCAACCCCAGTTAACAATCTGGCTGCAGCATTTTGGACCCGTTGAAATTTCCAAGCACTTCCCAAAGACAGCCCCACATAGATTGTGTTGCAGCAATCCAGCTGGGATTGTGTCACCAAGGTGTGTGTCTCTGTGGCCAGGTCAGATCTCTCCAGGAGCAGGAGGAGCAGCTGGCATTCTAGTTTTAATTGTGCAAAGGCAGTCCTGGCCACTGCCAAATCCTGGGCATCCATACTCAGAGACAAATCCAGGAGTATCCTCAAGCTGCACACATGTGTTTTCTGAGTACTCAATTCAAAACAGTCACGTGCATTTAGAAATATATGTTTGTAGAAAAATTACACTGAGGGTGCAATATAGTGCACAAAGAAACAAAGCAATGGAATGGCCCAATGTCAGAGATTCAATCTACCCACAATTAGGATGTGATAACTACCAGGAAAGCATCTTGTTCCCAACAATTTGCCAAGTTTCATCAGGTCAACATTCTGTGTGGAATTAGAACAATCTTGTAGCTTGCTCTTTCTTTGGCCCTTTCCATGTGAATCTTGGGCAGAAAAGGTTCCACTGTAATGTATTATATACTGAGTTACAAAAATCCAATGCAGCTTGGCATGTCTTCCAGAAAAATGACAGTGAAACTTCCAAGAAATTTCCTGCAAGATTTCCCACAGGGTTTCTCAAGGAAAGAAGTGTCACACAGAGACGTTAGGTTGTGAAGAGGAAAGGTTCCCCCATCACTGGTTCATCTGTGAGAGTGAAAGGTGGCAAGTTTCACATCCCTGATCCATATTCCTACCCAAGTCTTTCCAGCAGTGTGAAAGAAACAGAGTTATCTCTTTCAACATTCTTCTCTGCAAGGATTGCATTTCACTTTTAGAAAGATTCTCTCCTCTTAAAAGTAATAGGGGGAATATCATTTCAGACAAGCTGCCCGGTCTAAACTCCCTTCCTACCCATGCTGAGGGTATGGATTCCACCCCCCCCCCTTTCCCTGCCCTCTCCATCTCATATGCCTGAATGTCTTTTCTTCACTCTGTATGAGGGGAGGGGGGGGAGGGAATCCAGGGCTTGGAAAAATACTATTTTCAAATACAAGTCCAGAAACCGTTAGCCAGTTCTTGGTGAGAAAAGCTGTGAAAACCTGGGAAATGTAATCTAGGAGGAAGAGGAGGAGGAAGAGGAGGAAGAAAGTACATATCCATGGGAACCACCATAGACACATGGCTACATGGGGCCCGTAGAAAAACCCAAGGTCAGCTATCCACCTCTGAAGTCAGAAAGTGTTCTGGGATCTTGAAGTGGGATTTCTGCTCCTTCTGATAGTCTGCAACAATGTCCAGGACCACAGTATTGCACTGTTAGTGGTGCATTTTTAAAAAAAAAAAAAAACATGCATAGAAATGCATTTAAAATACTTATTTTTTTCAGTGTGGATTTTTAAAATATTTGCAGAGTCACATAGAAATAAGTCAAAAGAGACAAATGAATGAATAAATAAATAAATATAGAAGTGACTGGAAATAGAATAGTTTCCTTCATTCTGTGAAGTTTATAAGAGTTCTTTGCTTCATGTTCTTTCACAGGTTCGAAATAGTAGATGAAGAAGTTGACAGAGTTCAGGAGCAGCACTGCTGCAGATTGCAGATGGGTAATTGCATTTTTACTTGTCCCACTGCACAGAAACCCTCCTGCTTGAAAGACATCAAAGAGAATGATTTACTATAGTCTTCTAGCTGATGGTCCTCAGAAAATGTTTTTTTTTTCCTAGCATGGTCCATAAACAAGCGGATGTGCCAGTTTATAAGAAGAAAAGAGCTCTTTTTTTTTTTTGAAAGAGTGTCCAAGAACCTGACCACCACCACCCCCAGCACACATAGTCTGAAGGCATGAAATTCAGAATTCTGTCACTTCAGTGTACCACCTCATCCAGAGTTAATGTGCAACGTGACACTAAGGGGGAGACCTCATTGATTTTAAAATATGTGGGGAATACTATGGGTTGGGCTGGACTGATTCACATTTTTTTTCTCATTGATTGCACAACACAAAGGGAAATGCAAATCAGCCCGAATCCTGCCTTCTCAAATCCACAGTTTTTCTTCTCTGCTGGGGCTTCCACGTTTTTAAACAGTTGGATCCACTTGCATTGCTTTAGATGTGTGATCACCTGAACCGATGTGGAAAAGAGAGGATGAGCCATGTGCAGTCCATACATGCCTTCCTCCTCACCTGTTGACTCATGAGGGAGGACAAGCTAGGCACACATTCACATCTTGCCCTCAATTCCTGCGACTTAAGGGAGGATGAGCCATACATATACACACTCACCCTTGCCCTCAATTTTTTTTATAGCTTCTCCCCTACATGGACAGAGTGGAGGAAGCCAGCATGCATTTAGGGAATGGGGCAAGCAAAGACCATTGGCAATATATTTCTTTATTGCTTTTTTAAAAAAACAAACAGGTAAGGGCAAAACTATCAAAATGAGGAAGCTGTAGCTTGTTAGCTGTTCCCTTTTATCAGTGTCACCTGCTGGGTTATTGCAAACAAGGTGTTAACAAGGCTTCTTCTCTCTCTCTGCATGGCCAGTTAATGTGGACAGACCCAAGGAAAAGATCTTTCCACTAAGATCAGGAAGGTTCCCAATGTTCAGATCAAACTAATGTTTCCTCAGGTGTTTCACAATTGCTAAGCATTACCAGTTAACATTAAAAAGGTGCAATTGTTTTATCATCGCCTTTATTATGCTATTAATTGGTTTTTATTGTATTTTCTTGGATGTCATTACAGAAAATCCCTTTTAGGGGTTTACTGGAAACGTGAGAAAATAGTGTTACAATACTCTTAAATAAGTAAATACATAATCAATTTTGAAAGTTCTTAGCTCTAATGTAATTTTTCCTTTTACAGGTAATTGGTGCCAATCCTATCCAACTGTGCCAAACATCCTCAGCATTGTTGTATCAAACCTTCTTTCGGTCATTCTGTGCCAATAGAGCGGTGCCATTCAAAATCCATTACCTCAGGGTGGTTGGGAAGAGAGTGTACTGAAATATATACCAGCCATAACTGAACACTAAAGAAGGGAAGATGATTTCCTATGAGGGAAGGCAAAATAAGTCTCAAAGACTGCATGTTATAGACCAGAGGTGTCAAACTCAATTTCATCTTGGGCCGCATCGGCATTATGGTTGCCCTCAAAGGGCTGGTTGTCTCCGTAAAACTATATAAATGTATCTACTCTTTATCATATTAAATATAATCCTCCTCATTCGATTATTACTGCGCCTTCTGACTCTTTGCTGCTTGGAATGCTGGGATTAAAAGTCCCGCTGCGTAGATTCCTAGCATCCTTGCAGTGCATTATGAGTGACCAAGTATGTGCCTGCATATTGTATACTGCACAGTAGCAGGCAACACTGCGAGGGCCACATGAAATGGCCTGGTGGGCCGGATTCGGCCTGCGGGCCTTGAGTTTGACACATGTGTTATAGACAATGGATTGTTACTGGTGAAATGATATTTCTGTTTCAGACGTGATTTTCACAGACTTTCATGTCTGAGAAACCTGACTTGCAAGTGAAGTATGTGTTTCTCTCCAGAAGATCAATCATAAAAAAAGCAAACTAATTTGCAAATTATGGAGACATGAAAAGTTTCTGTTGTTACAATCATACACTTTCAGCAGTTAAGGAATTTTCCTGTCTAATGGTGTGTTATATATAATGTACAATTGAGACTTCGACAGCCTGCTTTCCAAGAGAAACATACAACTACTTTTGTTACTTCCTCTTAAATTAACTCCCAGGGCTGTGATGTTGGTAACCAACAGCCATTCTGCTGCTAGTATATTCACAAAGTGTTAGCTCCTTTGACAGATCATGTAGCCAGCCATGGGAAACCTTGTCAGCACCATTTAAAGATAATATCCTAGCTTCTCTTGGATCTATTTCTGTATTTCCACCTAACTCACACATCAGCTTTATTCTAGGGCCCAAACATTACCATCCATCTTTTAGCTAGCAGAAAAGGGGCTTATGCTGTGTTTTTCCATTTAATCTATAAATTAATTTACTTAGATTTATAACTAACATTATCCCTGAAGACTCAGGTTGGATAACAATCTTTGGGGAATATAATCCATAAAATAGGATCATAAAGATTGAATGTCCTCATAAAAGATTCAAATATGCATCTAAAAGAAATCCTTGGCTATTTGCAGCCATTACATGCCAGTCCTGAATCATAAAGTTTTGAAGGATCTTATTTCTAAGAGATGCTTAGACCATGGCTTGGATCAAGAGTTCCTTCTCCATGAAGAGGAGGGCATTTTGTTTTATGGAATGGTCTTTGGTTCAGTAAAAACTTCTGCTGGTAGAAGGGTAAATATTCACCAGTCCCCCTTTCACAGACCAGGGTAGGCAGTGAATGGACTCAGGGTCCACCCTTTAAATTTTGAAGGGAGGCAACCCCTCACCCCATGGCTTAGACACCAACGCTGCCAACCCTGTCTTGCTGGTCTAGTCCCCCCATGTTCCCCAGAAGATTTTCAGGGACTGAAAAAGAAGAGAAAATTGCACTTCTCCAAATGGAAGTGACTAGTATCTGAAGAGAACTATGCTCTAAAATGCTGGGGTCCAAATCTAGGTCATCAAGGGAAGGAAATTTCCCCAGAACTGAAAAGCCATAGCTAGGAACAGCTCTTTATGTGCCCCTTTTGTACAAGCACACATAAATGGCATGCCCTTGACTGAAGCTAGGGACTATATTTAGTTGCATGCCTACAGAGTACAGTATCAACACAGAATGCAGATGTTATTTGAGGCACATGTTTGCTCAATGGCTGGGTGTTCATGTAAGCAATACTTTTTCCTTCCCCCCCTTTTTTAATAAAATTTTATTTTCTTAAACTACAACATAAACATAAACATAAAATACATAAACCAAAATACAAATCAACTGTGTTCCCCACCACCATAGCAATGCTTTTTCCAATGAACAATATAGCGAATAGTTAACAGCACCTTAAAATGGGCACCATGAATCCTTTATGTGTAACCCTTAGAAAAACTCATTGGAGTGACATACATATCTGTGTCTGTACTTCAGATTGTGAATTGAAGAAAAAAAGGTTATTAAATTTTTCATCACTGAATCCTGTGAAATAGGCCTTTCACCCAATTTGAGTATTCTCATGAACTTTGTATTCATTATTCATTTAGCTCCATTTTTAGTTAGGTCAAAGTTTGATATTCACTTGTTAATCGGTAGAGTTAACTTCTTTTAATGCAACTTCTTTTGATTCATTTGATATAATCTCAGATTCAAATATACTGACATTATGACTACAAAATAGGAAATATGTGGTTTGATCCTCAACCATGCATTAGAGAACCTGACTTTACATAAATCCATTCTGTATGTTCAAGACATTGAATTACCAACTAAGCATTTAGGATGTAGCCAAAATAAGATTTCCAGTGCTGTTGTTCTATTGTTTATTATGAAGATGATTGTAAGAAAGAAATTCTCCTTTCTATCTCTGTTTCTCCAGCTTCCGCATGAAGGTTTGGTTGAGTTCTCAAACTGCAGCTGCACAGGTGTATGCCTGTGTGAGAGAGGAGACAGAGAGACCAGTTTCCCTGTCAGCATGCTATCCCCTCTTTGACAAATATACAACCACAAGTTATCCCCATAGAGGTCAATTTCGGAGATATGGGCATAAGATCCCCACCCAGAGTTAACAGTCTTCAGGCAACAGAAAGCCCAGGAATAAAAATATCAATAACACAAGACAATTGGAAAGGTACAAAAATCCCAGGAAAAGATCAATTGGTAGAGGAGAAAGGGTCAAAAAGGGAAAAGGAGATAAAAGGGGAAGACAAAGGGAAAAGAGGGAAGGAGAAAAAGAGAAGGGAGAGTCTCAAGAAAGAGCTAACGGAACCCCAGTTAAAAGAGAGAGACCTGAAGAGGTATAGGAGAAATCCCCCTCAGATGAGAGGGAGTGGATAAAGAAGGTAGACCCATGGATGGGGGAATTAGTGAAATTAAACATACCTCAGGAAGAAGCCGAGAGGCAACAGAGACATCAACCCCCTTGTATTGGGAAGAGAGGAGAAAGAAAAGGCATCTGGCATGGGAAAGAGGGTGTCAAGTCACAGGAAGGGTGATACAAAAGGGGTGGCTTCCACAACCAGAGAGAACAAGTGAGAGACAGATTCAGAAGAGAGAGGAAGAAGCTGGGGGGGGGGGGGCATTACTGTCACTCATGCTGTGGCAGCAAATGTTCAGGACCATACCATTTTCAATGCCTACTTACTGGCCAGGGGATACCTGGGGGGATCCCCTTACCCTTAGAAGAGAGCTGGGGGAAAGTTTCCAAAGACAGAAGCAGAGTTGTTGATAAGTTACCTGTTGTGTTTAATAATAATAATAATAAAACTGAATTGGGAGTAGAACACTCTCCATCTGTAAGTCTGGAATTGGGGCTGGCCTTTCAAGAAAAAATAGACCCCCGTCACAACTTGTTAATAAGGAAAATATTGTGTTCAATATATATGCAATATGGAAATCCCTTTTAGAACATGATTAATTTTTAATTTTGCCATCAGGTGCTTTCTTCACTGCAAATACCTATAGGTTATTTCAGTTCATGATTAGTTCAGGCTTGTTCGCAAATTGAAAACATGGTCATGATAAGCCAGTAAGCCCCGGCACTATTTAGGAGTGGGGAGGATGAGATAGACATCCAAGATATAAAGTCACCACACACAATAAAATCAGACTTCCTTCTCCTTCAACGCTAATTTCCCAGAGATTTGTTTTGCTCCTTGAAAATCTGGGGAGCTCCTCTGATGAATGGGAGAATGAAATACCTAAGCATTTTCTCCACATACTCTGTTTGGATGTCTACTCTCATATTTACTCTGTACCTGAATATTTTCCAACAAGAGCCACACAGAGAACATTTTAGAAGTCTCCTGTCTGGAACATAGAATGTCCACTATATCTAGGCTGCTTTTCTTCAGGAAAGGATGCATGCGCCAGCTGTAGCCAACAAAAACACTCCTATCCACCACTGCCAACAGACTCCTTGATCACAGCACCTGCACGATTCTTACCTTAGCAGAACGTTTGTCCTGTTCACAGGTTCCATTTAAGATGTTCACTTAAAACATCCTTAGGGTATGCAAAACAATGGTATTTTGAAATGTTCCATATGTCCTCCCATTTGACAAGAGACACAAAACACATTTGGCTTTCTTTTTTTTCCCTTTTTTTCTTTTAGAATGATGTGAGATTAATATTCTTAGTTCTGCCCAATGTATGATCTTAGAACTACAGAGCTGGAAGGGACCCTATAGACCATTGAGTCTAAGTGGTGCTAAGGGGGAACAGGAGGAAACTGAAATCCCAAACTCTGGCTCTGCAGCCAGATACCTTAACCACTGGATCGTAACCTTCCCTCCCTCAGTGACATATAAATGCATAATCAAGATTCCTTTTATTTAATTAATACATCCTTCCTTAAATTTGCCTAGCCCTAGGAAGAGCTCTCAGATACTACTATAAAGTTTAAAAAACTAACACTTCTTTTTCCTCCTAGAAACACATGACATCTGATTGGCAAAAGCTTATCAGTGGCCAAACCTTTCTTCTTACTATGTTCAGCTCAGCCAGAGTTTTTCACTATTCTCATCTGTTAAGAAAGACAGCACAGGGGAAGTTTTCAGTGCACTGGCCTGCTTAGCCCTTGGTGCCTATGACGAAACAACAACACTGGAAAGGACTGGTACAAGCAATGATTTTACAAAGGCCTGCTCCAGGGTAACAGCCCAGTGAGCCTGAAGAAACAACCAACCACTGACCTCAGAAAAGTGACTTTGTCATATAATTCAGCCTTTGTAAGTGGGTGAATCAGGGCTTGTTCTTTCTGCTCAGCTTCATCTCTCTTTTTCCTTTTTAAATACAGTATACAAAAAACCAGCATCATGGGAATAACATGTAAAAGCTAATCAGCCAAGCAAAGGAAAGAGAAAGCAAGAGTCTGTGTACCTTGGTCGGAACCTTGAATGCCTCCATCTGTGACTGAGAGAAGGATCTTTGTTTTCAGAAAAGGTACTTGGCATTTTGTAAAGAAACCATCTCTGCTTTCCAATTATTCTGTTTGTTTCTAGTTATATTTTTCCTTTAAAAATACGTTAAAATTGTAAAGTTCTAGATATTCCTCTTCATACATTCAGCATTTGTTAGGTGAAAATGGACAAATGGGTACCCTTATTTCCATAAAGATTGAATAAGGCAAGGATCATGCTCAATTTTGGACTCTGTGCATCATCCTGCCCATTACATAATAACCATTAGCTGGGAGACACACCCAGAACTTGTAAGAAATGGGCTGGAATGTCAGTTCTGGATCTTGATGAATGAATTTTAGGTCTTTATTTATCATCAACTAGTTTAAATGTTTAAGGAATGTAAAAGATGTTACACTACATTTCCTCCTTTTCTTTGACAGGCACATAGCAAATTAAAAGAGACACAAAGTCCCTTGAAGAAGGGCTGTAAGTGTGTCTCCAAGAGATATATAGGCCTAACATTAATCATAACTCAAAATGCCTTTGCCCAAATGTTCCCAGATTTAGCATAGCATAGGAATAGACTGTCTTCCCCCACTGTACCAACGTTGGTGCTGATCTGAGTTCCAGTTTTTATGTTATAATTTTTTGTTTGAACTGCCACTCTTTTTAGAGTTACCTGGTAGAACGTGGCTTTTCTCAGCTACACAAATATCATGATCAGGCTTTCACTCGGTCATAATATTATTCATGCATCTGACAACAAGGATAACAGAATATACTCTTCCCTCCAGCTGGCCTCCATTTTCTCAGTCCTCTGGAGCAGGCTTTGGGGGGCACATGGGCTGAAGAGGGGAGAGGAAATTGCCACCTCATAGTTCTGCTAGTAGCAGCGAGTCTGTCAACTGAAAGGTGCTACCAAATATTGTACATAAACCTTCACATAATCAAGTCCAAGAAGTCTTCTTTTATGCATAATTTCAATCATAGATCAAAAGGCCACTACTTACAAACAAATGTCCATATTCTATAACTGGGTGGAAGCAGGAAGACATAACTGACTACAAAAAATAAAACTGAAAAGGTGGTCAACCTCAGCATGGAAGCTACCTTAAGTCTGGATTTAGTGTCTTGTTATTATTTTTTTGTCCTTAAAATATGTTTGTCAATTTAAGCAGCATACAAAAGCAATGACAGCAAAATAGCCATCAACACCAAAACAGAATTATGTGAGAAAAAGGGTGAAGAAGAGCATGAGTTCCTGGATCACTACAGACAAAGCAAGAGATGCTAGATTAAAGCAGACAACCAGCCGGATGGGTTTTGCCGCATTTCCGGACGAGAATCCTGGGCTGTCTTGGTCTCTCAGAGTCAGAGACAGGAAAACTTAATTTTCTGAACTGCAGCTCCCAGAATATCCACCAGACATGTTACTTTGAGAGTTTTGGTTGGTGTAGTCCAAAAACAGCTTTTTAAATGTTCTCATCTCTCTGATCACAACTATATGAAAAACCAATTATATTGTACCACATTGTGTTGAATGAAATAGTTATTTAAAAATTATTCTTTTATACTCTGGTTTCTTTTACATGCTAAATTATCTGTCAACACCAATGCCTAAACATCAAGTAAATCAAATGCCTCTGGAGGCTACTGAAGCAGTTAGCTCCTGCCTTTCAGTTGCCTCCTTGGCCTGGCTGCTGTCAAAAAGAACAAAATTAGGCCCTTATAGAAAATCTAAGAGATAACTTGTAAAAAGAAATAGCCTGGTTTTTTACTATTATTTGATTTGGCTGTCAGGTACGTTTACCATTCTCTTTCCATCATCCATGAAACACTCTATAGTTTAAAATCTAATTTGGAGCTGTTATAGTTTTAGCATATCCAGTCCAAAAAAGAGCTATTTGTTTACCACATGCAGCTATAACTTCTCAGGGTGTCTCCCATGTTTCAAACCAAGTTGCTTTCAAATTATGAGGTAAATGATAAAACACTACTTCACCTTTTTTTCTTTTTTTTTTTAATTTTTAATTTTATTAACATCCATAGTATGACAATGCAAGTTAGAATTGTAGTACAATACTATCACATTAGTTACACATTCTTACAGTTACTGTAATGCTCTCTACATGGGGCTTTCCTTGAGCTTGACCTGGAGATTGCAATGGGTCCAGAATGTGGCAGCCAGGCTAGTGGCAGGTGAGCAGATTTGATCACATCTCCCCTGTCCTGGCTTGCCTGCACTGGTTACCAGTTACATCTCAGATCAAGTTCAAGGTACTGATGCTTATTTACTAAGCCCTTCACAGTTTGGGGTCATGTTACATGTCTCAGCCCCTCCTTCCCCAAGGTCATCAGCCCACACCACTCAATTCTCTCAGGGTATACTTACTGTTAAGAAGGATGCCAACAATCCATCTAGTGTTTGAAATTCTTCAGAAAAGCAGCAGTCCTGATTGGGGCAATTTGCACAATTGTCCTAATAAAGTGCATTATTCAATTTTGTTTGAAAGAAAGAAAGAAAGAAAGAAAGAAAGAAAGAAAGAAAGAAAGAAAGAAAGAAAGAAAGAAAGAAAGAAAGAAAGAAAGAAAGATGTACTTTTTTGGCCCATGTAAAACAATGTAAGAACTCTGTTGATAGTGCCAGGAATGGGTACATTCAGTTCTGGATTCATATGAGACCTACATCATTTCCAAAGTCTTCCAAATATGTCCAGCTTGAATTGCCACTAGATTCAAGGTTTGTCTACATCCAACGTACATCATTAGTTATAAGGGCAATGTAAAATGTATATGTGTGTGTGGAATAACAGCAGCATATGGTCTGGAAGCGATAGCTGGAGACAAGGAAAATGGAATCTGTGCACTCACCTACAATGAAGGAACCTTGGGAATATGGGGTTGCTCTGTGGGGATGTGATGTGATGTAGGGGAATTACTGTCTTTGAAGAGTGACCCTCTGTCTTCTACTTGCATAGTTGCCGATAGAGTAATTATGATGGATGCATCATAAATCTGTATTGCTAACTCATACAAAAAAGGACTAAACCTTGGGAAAGTTGCCCTTGCTTGGGGAAATGAACAATGTACAGCCCTACTGAGATATGGGATTGGCATCATAATCATTACCACCACCACCACCATCATCTTAGAACTGCAGAGCTGGAATGTATCTTATGGATCATCCAGTCCAGTCCCTGTCAAGGAGGCACAGTGGGGAAGTGAACTCCCAGTCCCAACCTCTGTCTCTGCAGCCAGGTACCTAAACCACAGAGCTATTCAGCAGTTCTCTTGAACTGAAAATAACAACTTCAGTGAAGGTGCCTTTAAAATTTGGATTTTCAAGGAAATTAAAAATACAAAATATAAATTTTCCATTTCAACCAGGTAGCACTTCTCCCACTGCTTTCCATAACTTTTGTATAGGTCTGGAATTGGTCAGTATTTTGAGAGTTCAGTATTTTTTAGAGCTCCCATCTCCTGATTATTTTTTTCCCTACAATCCTGCAATTACACGGTCAGTGACTCATGCTTATATCTTCAGCCCAGGTGAGGGCCAGTGCTGTTTTTCAGGATTACTGCATTAAGTTCAACACTTCAGGCTAGATTTTTAAACCAAAGTGAAGGAGCTGATTACTAATCCAGTTTAATAGTTAATAATATTATGTATATGCTTCTGCAGTATATTACACTGTCAGGTTGGATAAAGGAGAGTCTTGTCTTTAACTTTCCATTCATATCCTTCATCACTATGCTCTAGAAAATGTCACCTGCCTTCTCTTCCTACAAAATATGCCTTCAATGATCTCTGCTTCCCATACTTTCCCATTAGATTTACTTTACCTCTAGTTAAGATGTTTGAGTAAGAACATGAAGTATATGGTTAAAGAAACGCTTATCCTCCAGGGTATATTTCTCAAGAGTTTTCCCCTCCAGATGCATATCTATGCCAGTGCCATCATGAAACAATGAGAGATATAGTCTGGCCTATCTCATGGGCATAAAGCTGGAGAAAGCTACCTTATTTTAACTAAATCAAAGTACATGGAACTAACCAAATAATTTCCTCCTGTTTACTTCTGTCTCCATTTCCCTCTCTCTTGTTTCTGTGTATTTTAGAGAGTGAGAACATGTCACATCTGAACTTTACAAATAGCACATACGTCGAGATGGCCATTGTGCAGCCCCAAGACCTCCCCCAAAACCATTTTTAAAAAAGAGAATGCCTGATACACACACCCATTGCACTGTGATCTGGTGCATGGGGGGGGGGGGGGGAGACTGCACAGTTCCTAGTCACTTTTCTGACTTATCACCAACTATTTTATACTTAATCCACCTTGTTTACATTTATTTAACACTTTCCTGCTGTTTTCAGCATTTTTAAAAATCTAAAACTGAATTTCTAAAAAACAAACAAACAAATCTTGACAGATCTGAATTGATTTGGAAAGTCTTAAATTAGACTACGTACATCCTAGTGCAGGAAGTGCAGATTAACCTGGAATACTCTACCTGATTGAAAACTTCCTGAATCAATAAGAACAATTATGGTTTAAAAATTCCAGTTTTAGGTTTTCAGAATGCTGAAAACTATACTAAGCAAGTAAATAGGCATTAAACTAGGAGGATTAAAACTAGGTGGATTAAAAACAGCTTCAGATAAACTGGAAAATGGCTGAGAGCCATGCCACCCTTCTTTTTCTTTCTTTCTTTCTTTTTCTCTTCTCTTCTTTTCTTTTCTTTTCTTTTGGTCTCTTTCCCATTGAAGATATGGGCTGCTTGTCGCAAAGCAGGGAAGGTAGTGCCTTTCAGATCTCTGAGAAGGCATCCCTTTCCATCAACCAGATAATGGGGGCTGAAATGTTCCACTGTGGGTGTCATCAGGAGAGATAACACCCCAGAAGAGGGAATTTGGCCCTTGGCCCAGCTGAGACCACCTATCCCAATGCGCATCATCACTAGGTAATGATGACAATAATTATGATTCTCAAGAGAGTTCTGCACCACCATAAATCTTCTCCTAGCCTTTGGTTCCATCAAGAATATAGTAACTGACCGTAGAGGAATACTTCTCCATCTTCTTCCTGATCCTCTGATACTGGAGGTTGGCTGTCAACATGACTTTTTTGACTTTGGATATGACAGCTCTAACCAATGGTACGTTGCATTCAAAATAGTCCCCAAGGTTCTTGAGCCATCAAGAAATGATTAATCTCTGAAAAGTTTGGTGGCTTCTATTGCTCTTCAGGATGGAAAATTCATTTTTATTGCTCTTGTTTCTTTGTTTTTACATTGTTGGAGAATACATTCTAGCATCCATCACTCTCAGCATTCTCTGCCATATCCAATAGCTTATGTTTTCCTCAATTCTGAAAGCTGGAAGAGGGAAGGGGGAAAACATTTATTTTAACCAATGGCTGCCTTTTCCACAGAGGATACATATGCAAAGCAGATCATAAAATTATCATTAGTTATAAATCAACGAAATTACTCTCACAAAGCATTTTATCAATATCGAGCAGGCAATATTGGTAATGCAAAAAGCTATATTCTTTATGCAGCCACATATTCAGTTCTCCTACCTGTAGACTGTGAACTTGTCTAATGCAACAATTCAATTTTTTAAAAATGACTCAATTTTACCTGAGTTCTTTTAAGAGCAGAATCAATAGCCGCATTGGAATTTAAATTAGAATGTAAGCAGATATGGAGCTGGAGGTACCTAAATTTGTCAACAGCAGCATAGTCAGGTATAAACAGACTATATATTTTTGCACTAGATACGGTTACCTTGGTCTTCGTATTGATTTTGGCAACGTTAGTTTATAGTTTTACTGACTAAGCTGTCATTCCTCATGAATGAACTCTGTGTCCAAAGGAAAGGAAGAACACGTGTTTGCTTAAACTTTACAGCTCATTCTCTTTGAAACTAGATGCACATTAATTAAGGTGCAAATGAAAATGCCCTGCTTGCCCTATTCAACCAGTATCATAAATTAACGTTTTCACTTCATACAGACCCATTTAGCAAACACTTGTTTATGAATAACATGATGGACAATCTCACTACCATGAAATGCATTTCCTTTAGTCATATAGATGGCTCATTTTAACTGCATCAGTTTTGTTCTCTTTGTGAAGTCTCTGAGTTCACTTTTACTTTCTAGAAACCAGGGGATTTATTATATGTTGCCAGTTATGTCTTGGAGTCCTTTCCTCACAAAGGAACCACTATGACCTATTCCCCCACATTCTTTTTAATCTAAAACTTTTCACATCTCATTAATCGGAGGGTGGGGATGGGGAAATGAAAATATTGGTTAGTTCTTACCAAAAGGTGAGTAGAGTAAAATTCTCAACTGTCTGCACCAATCATTTAATTAAAGATAGCTATTCCTAGCATAGAAAAGGTCAGTTACCTGCCTGATATGTAGTTGTTAAGGTCAGCTACTATCAGTTAAAATGAAATTCCACAAATTGAATCAGCTAGGGTATCAATTTTCACCTTAGGACATCTTGAATTCATTGGCCAGAATCCTACCAGTGTTTCCTTATTTATTTATTTATTTATTTATTTATTTATTTATTTATTTATTTATATGCTACCTTTCTCCTTGAAAAGGGCCCAAGGTGGCTTACATCATTAGAAGACAATATCTGAAGTTGAAAACAATGAGGGCTGTGTAATTTGCTATATCTAACCACGAAAGATATGCCCTGGCATCTTGTTCATTAGACACAACTAGCCACTGCAAGTTATAAAAATCTTACATGAACACCAGTAAGGTTATGGCCACTGCCTTTCTCCTTCTCTCTAAACCCTTACTGAAACAATGTTGTAAAGAAGAGTGGGCTAGAATTCCTCCACAATTATGTGAGAGATTAATAAACCCATGCAGAAAATTATTGCTTCAAGTTATTGCACCTAAAGACGGTTCTTTAAGGTACTGAATCATAAGGTGTACTTAGTTTTTCACACATGGCTTCTCCATTTTGGCTTTATTTTTGTTACATAAATCATGACACGGTATAAAGTGTCATGTGTTGTTGTTCCTCTGAGGTTGTATTTATCTAATTTTCATACCTGCTAAGGACCAGATTATTTTTATTATGTTCTGATACGTAAAACCATAGAATTCAAAGAGGGCATGTACTTTCTTTTTCACATGACTGTATATTTAATTTTATTTCTTTGATTTATATCTCACTCCCATCAGTGCTGAGAGTTCTGAGTGTTACAACAAATATAATACAAACCAAAAAATAAAGATAAAAGCATTAAAAGCAATTCACAAATAGCGGTTAAAAAGATGGCACAGACCAATCATTTAAAACCCAGAGCAGGAGGAGGAAAGGGGGAAAAGAAAAAAAAGGTGATCAACTAGGGTTGGTGTGGAAAGCCTCCCTGAAAAACCAAGTAAGGCTGCAATTGTCTATGTGTTTACCTGAAATCAGTGGGACTTACTTTTGAGTAGGCATGTACTGGATTATACTGTAAAAGCTTTCACAGTGATATGCTGTATTTAATGTTTACATGAGATGAAAATTTAGGTACAAAGTGGGTGCACACATGTGCCATTGTTTTCAGTGAGGACAGCAGGAGTGTTCTTCTGCTGTTTCAGTTTCCTAGGTTTTAAGGATATAAGCATTCTAATTTAAATTAAGTTTTCTTTTTCTTTGGAAACTTCTCTGCTTTTTAAAACACAGAAACATAAAAGATCTATTCTGGTGTTTATCCTGAAAGCTAGTATGTCTCAAAGCATGGTGGCGATGTAAGCTGCATGTGCATATTTCCTTATTTTTAGCAGAATCTGGAAATTGAGTCATGGCAACTGGACTTCTTTCTTATTAGGTTGAAACGTTTCACTACTCATCCAAGTAACTTCTTCAGTCTGAGAAGAGTTGGTAGGAGATCCCTGATATAATCTCCACATTGGTTTCACTTCCCCCTGGTCTGAATAGGCTCATTAGATGGACAAAGGACTGGGGGTGAGAGATAATCCCACTTCTGTAGTCCTTCTCCACCCATTGTCATGGGTTGTTAACAGTCATTAACAGTGGTCTTTCTGGTGTGTGTGGTCCTGATCTTTCTGGGGATGGATGAAAGGGCAGCATGATAAACAGGAGACAGATTGTACCTAAAGCCTCCACCCCTGTTGAGTGAGGGATTTTCTATATGCAGATGTGTGGCCTCATGGACCCCTTTCTCAAACCACCTGTCTTCTTGGTCCAAAATGAGTACATGTTGGTCATCAAATAAGTGTCCTTTGTCCTTCAAATGAAGGAACACTGCTGATTGTGGTCCTGAACCATTGCCCTCTTGTGCTGGTCCATTCTCCTGTTTTGTGGTTGTTTGGTTTCTCCAATGCAGAGCTCTGAGCACTCCTCTTTGCATTGGACCGCATATTTATTTTATTTATTTATTTATTGTATTTATATCCCACCCATCTGATCAATTGACCACTCATATACTGTATTGCTCCTGTTGTGTTTTGGTGTCTGATCTTTTGGGTGGACGAGTCTCTGCCTTAGTGTGTTTGTGGGTTTGAAGTGCATGGGTATGTGGTGTTTACCACAAATCCTTTTGAGATTTTCAGACACACCCGCCATGTAAGGAATGACCAGTTTCTTCCATTGGCTCTGGGTCTCAGACTGTTCCATTGTCCTGCTGGGTCAGGACATTGCCTTGTTAAAGGCCTATTTTGGATATCCATAGGCCTTAAGGGCTGTTTTCAGATATCCTTCTTCTTGGCTTCTGTGGAAGTGGGGATGTTTCTTGTTTTGTGGTTTAGCGTCCTGATGACCCCTAGTTTGTGTTGCAATGGGTGATGAGAATCAAATCGCAGGTACTGATCAGCATGTGTAGGTTTTCTGTAGATTTCTATTCTTAAGCTGCCATTGGATCCTATGATGACTGCACAGTCCAGGAAAGCCAGACGGTTGTCTTTGGTATCTTCCCTTGTGAATTTAATATTTGGGTCTACTGTGTTTATGTGGTCTGTGAAGGCCTGTACTTCCTGAATCTTGATCTTCACCCAGGTGTCGTCATGCAATGGATCAGAGTCACCCCCTGGAAGGTGTTTAGTGCCTTCTTTCCCACTTTTTCCATGTATAAGTTGGCAGCAATGGGCAACACTGGGGAACCCATGGCATAGCTATGTTTCTCTTTGTAAAAGTCACCTCTGTGACTTCACCTACAGAGGTATCCAGATAACCTCACCTGGATGACTGAGAATCTTCACAGATATATTTTTATAGTGAAGTTTCAGCCATTGTTTGCTTTAAACTGAAGGGTTTCTCCCCCTCCTCCTTTGTGAATTATAACTTATTCTTTCACAGGTGGCCCGATACTTCTCTGCTTTCACATACCACTGTTTTAGTCATTTCCATGTAGAAATATTTCTCTCGCAATCTATTCCAGGTTGGCTGTTGATGTAATCAAACTATGCATGAGGAAATTGCATGTGAGGGTGGGATGGGGTGCTGGGGATACCTATCTATGTGTTTTTCTTTAAAAAATCACTTTTATTATTCAATGAAATATTGTTTTTTACTCTCTTTTTAATTAGTGCCTGCAATGCAATTACTGAAATAATAAATCTCAGTGTAGTTTTCCAGTGAACAGCTTTCACCTCCATAAAAACATATGAAATGAATAACCTTGAACATTACAGCATTATCCAGATAAATTCATGAGAGTTTCAAAACTTTGTTGATGTGGTATATAAATTATTAACTTTGCTAATGAATTTCTCAATAATACATTTAATAACTGACTAAGACATTAACCTTTTGGGTTATACAAGAAAGGATTTAATTTTTTCCCCAAGTCAAAACTTCAAAAATCTCATTTCCTCACACTTCATATTTTTTAATTTTTCTATTACTGAATGCAGAGATGTTTCCGTCTAGCCAACAATCCTGAAGAATAGAGATGTTGTAAGAAAAGGTGAACACCCAGATGATTCTAGGTATATATTTTCATATGTTTGCTTTCTTATATGCATTTCTTTTAAAGTCAAAACATTAAAAACAAAATCCAGAAATGGGCATGTAGGTTGAAAGGTGAGGAAGAGTGCAATCCAAACTCAAAAATACATTGGCTGTAGTGGGCTTGGAATGGGCATAAACCTCTTGTGCCAGGACAATTTGCTCTTAATTTCTGATCTGTATGCACATCTGTCTGCCAATGCAACTGCTGTACTAGCTCTGAGATCAGCTGGCAGAAAAGCTAAAATGGGCAGAGAAGAGGAGGAGTTGTGCCAGATCCAAAACCCTCTTAGCCCACACCTACAGTCCCCATAATATCCAAAGGCCGGCCAGAATCAGAGTTGTCTTCAGCAATTTCCAACACATCTTACTTGGAAGGGGTTTGCATTAAACATAGCCTCAGTTTAGCTTAGTGTCAGCTCAGGCAGCCCATAGCTATCTTGGCTAGCTGGAATTGCACCCAGATTTATAGGTGTTCATGTGCATAAATGTGAAATTAAACCTCATGGCCTCTCAATTTGTGCACTGCAAAATGGGTGCAAGAGAGAGCTATTTTGGACCAAACAAGATAAAACCCCAACATCCTAAAATATGTTAAAAAGTGATGTGCGGAAAGCAGTTTTAAACCAAATCAACAGTGTAACAATGTGGTTAGCAGTATTACAGCAGGAGATTGATTGTGTCCAAGGGAAATGAGAATTTGAGAAATATTGGTTAATCCTTATGTTGCACAAGAAGTTGAAAATGTATGGACGAGTTACCAACACACTGGTTAAATATACACACTATATAAATGAAGGACAAAAGCATGTTTGTTTTCCCACATGCACAATCACATGTTGTGCTTGCAGTTGTCCTTTTTTGCCAGTTGACAAGGGAATATTCAGTTCCCTACTCCCTTTCATCCATGTAAGCTCCTTTGTTTTCAATGGGGTGACCTCTGGCTTGTGTCCCTGCAAGTTGAAAATTGGTGGAGCAAATGCAGACCACTCTGTTTACAGAGCAAATGTGCTCCATGGTTGCTAAGAGGATCCCTCCTTCAATATTTATGATCACAGAACGCCAACCCTGGAAGCTGCCACAGTGAACTGATGAGGTGGTCCTCGTGTGTAATCATGTGCCTGATGACATGACCTGGTTGCACAGCTGTGGCAGTTTCCACCTTTGGAGTTTCATGTCTGAAAACATTAAGTATGATGTAGGTTTGTGTTTTTAAGAGGTGAAGATTAAATTGGATTGAAAGTTGTAGAAAAAGCAGTTTTGAAAAATAAATCCATAGACTTCTACTGATGCACCTCTAGATTGTGCTTCCCAGAATTTACATGAAGATTTCTCCAGTGATGGCAGGTGTAAAGGAATGTTGTTGATTCTGATGAACTAAAAGTGACGTTGAGGTCTGCTGCTCATGTCCCTAGACTAAGTCTGGAAACTTCTTAAAGCAATGAGCCTGCAGGGTATCTTAAAATACTGCTTTGCTTTATGCCTTTAGTACTAAACATCCAATCAGTTGCATTGTGTTCTAGAGAAATTATACATTTAACTACTAAATAATAGCATAGACTGATTGCTCACCACAGGTACCCAACTATATAGTATAGGTAAGGGTAATTATGTAAAGGAAAGTTCAACATTTGTTACATGGAAGAAAGGTGTACTGTACATGCTCCTCCTATAGCTGTCAGCACTGCTTTGTACTGTTCTCCCATGCAGAAATTAATACTAGTGAAATCAAGTCTCTTTTGACAAACACATCAGGGACAGGGATGGTATCTAAGGAGCATGGAGATAAGAAATAATACACTCTACTGATTGCTGGTAGGTTCTTAGACACTGGAATCTCCACTAGAAAGAGCCATATGGTTTTTACAATTCTGATAAGCATTGTTGTAGTTGTATGTTCTTTCTCCTAGTTCCTGACACTTTAACCATCATCATCATCATCATCATCATCATCATTCCCTCCATGGGCACAGGCTTTGTTGAGGTGGAGGGGCTTGTGTGCTTCAGTGAGGCTGAGAGTTATGTTGGTGGTGGTGTCGCTGCCTAAAGGGTTTCCCAGAAGAGAAGCCAGAGCAACTGTGTCCACCAACCATCAATTATGATGAGAGGAAATAAACAGAAATCCATACCGGATCAGTCATCGCCCGGGTCAACAAGGACCGCGTCAGATGCTATAGCCCCTTGGCATCTGGTGACAAATGGGCTACAGGGCTCAGCAGACCCTGTTGAGGGACCAGGACAAGCTGCTGCAAAGCTCCTGGAACAACTTAAACACTAAACTTGGACTCTCACCAAAAATTGAGAAATTATGAATTGTTATTACGAGGCAAACCCAGCAGCCCATGGTTTAATGGAATTATGGAAATTTGGAAAAGGAAACAACCAAATAGTGACATAACTGATCAATGATTAATAGACTGGAGAAGGTTTATCATCCAGCATGACGTGTTTTCAGATTTGGAATTGCAAGAACTAGAAAAGGTGGCAAAAGAAAAATCAGCACAGAACAATGACCATAGATATGGAAGACAAATGGAGGGTAGAGTGAGACGCAATAGTGGAAGAAAACATATCAATAGAGGAACAACATATGGAACAACCCAGAAATTCTGAGTTGACAAAGCGGCAGACATCACTGAGGGGAAAAAATAGAAATCCCATATTAGCCAGAACATAGAAAGAGAAAGGTTCCTCATTTTGTGCCAGTTACAAAGTAAACCAATAAAAGATCTACTGACAGATGCAAATATAGTAACCAGAACAATCCCAACACGCTAAAGGAAATAAACCAGCTCATGTACAGCACAGCTACCATAATAACCATGGAGCTTGGTTACAAGCTGCAAAACCCCCAGAAAACTCTTGGTACTCCACAATGGAAAATTTGGCTGGAAAGAAAAACAAATTATGTGCAGACATTAGCAACTTAAAACATTTGAAAGATTCAAAACTAAAATGAAAAAGTAGAAGTGAGACTATGCAAAATATATGACCTAGAAAGGAAAACAATTGTTGAAATTATGGAAGAATTAATACAATGGGTAACAGCTACAGCAAAGAAAATTGACACTTGAAACAATATAGAGAAAACATGCAATTTCGAAATAACCAATGATTATTCTATAAATCACTAGGAGAATATGCGCAGCAAAAGAAATTGGGCCCATGTAAACATGATCCTCTAAAATTTTGGAAGAAAATTTGGGAAAGCGCAAACAGACATGACAAAAATGCCTCATGGATTAAAGACATTTGTAAAGAAACTCAAGGAAAAACAAATGGATGATATTGTAATAACAACTGAAATGATTAAGAGGCAAGTAAAGGCTGTGAAAAATTGGAGTGCACCTGGTCCAGATGAGCTGCACAGATTTTGGTTAAAGCATTTAACAAGTCTCTATCAATGTATAGCAGTGCAGTTTAATTACTTACTTCAAAATTCTACAATTGAAGATTGGATGACAACAGGCCACATGTCTGATAACAAAATATCATCAAAAGGGCAAAGAACCCAGTAATTATCGACCAATTACATTTCTTTCAACAATGTTAAAGCGCCTCACAGGAGTACTTGCACGATCAATATACTGTATAATTATTTAACTGAAAACTCCCTATACCTAATTGAACCGAAAGAGAACTTTAAAAAGTCAAGAGGCACGAAAGATCAGCTGCTTACTGATAAAATGATATTAAAGAATGCAAAAATACTAAAAACAAATCTGAACATGGTCTGGATAGACTATAAAAAGGCACCACTGTTTAACATCTCACTAATTCCTGTGTTAATAATTTTATATAAAACTGGATTGGGCTCCATGTTTCAGAACAAGCAGGAAAAAAATCAATAATCTGTTATACATGGATAATCTAAAACTATATGCAGAATGTTCGACTGAGACAGAATCACTGCTAAACACACTGTGAATATTTCAAGAAGATATTCAAATGAAAATTGAAATTGTCAAATGTGCAGCTCTGTCTATAAGGTAAAGGTAAAGGTTCCCCTTGACATTTAGTCCAGTCGTGTCCAACTCTAGGGGGCGGTGCTCATCCCCGCTTCCAAGCTGTAGAGCCAGCGTTTGTCCGAAGACAGTTTCCATGGTCACGTGGCCAGCGTGACTAGACACGGAACGCCGTTACCTTCCCACCGAGGTGGTACCTATTTACTCGCATTTGCATGCTTTCGAACTGCTAGGTGGGCAGGAGCTGGGACAAGCGACAGGAGCTCACTCCGTCGCGTGGATTCGATCTTATGACTGCTGGTCTTCCGACCCTGCAGCACAGAGGCTTCTGCGGTTTAACCCGCAGCGCCACCACGTCCCGCAGCTCTGTCTATACAATGTGGCAAAATCCAAAAACTAGAAGGAACAGAGTTAAAAATTGTGATGCTGTATTATAAAATCACTATCAAGTGATGAAAATTATAATACCTTAGAACACTAGAAACAGATAATGTCCTGCACACAAAAGTTAAAGAACTGACAGAAAGGGAACACACCAAAAGACTGCGGAAAATCTTAAAATCAAAATTAAATGGTGGAAATACAATCAAAGCCATAAACACATGGGCAGTTCCAGTAATTAGATACCCAACTGGAATAATAGAATGGATCCAAAATGAATCAGAGAATTGGATCGAAAATTATATTTACCATGAAAAATTGGAGGCTGTGGATTACTGCAAATACAGCAGGTAATAGAGGAGGAGATTTGGATGTCCCGAACAACCCAGATAGTGTGGTTGCTGACCTTGAGCCAGACATCCTGGTGAGTGAAGTCAAGTGGGCCTTAGAAAGCATTGCTAACAACAAAGCCAGTGGAGATGATGGCATTCCAGTTGAACTATTTAAAATCTTAAAAGATGATGCTGTTAAGGTGCTACACTCAATATGCCAGCAAGTTTGGAAAACTCAGCAGTGGCCAGAGGATTGGAAAAGATCAGTCTACATCCCAATCCCAAAGAAGGGCAGTGCCAAAGAATGCTCCAACCACCGTACAATTGCACTCATTTCACATGCTAGCAAGGTTATGCTCAAAATCCTCCAAGGTAGGCTTCAGCAGTATGTGGACTGAGAACTCCCAGAAGTACAAGCTGGATTTCGAAGGGGCAGAGGAACTAGAGACCAAATTGCTAACATGCGCTGGATTATGGAGAAAGCCAGAGAGTTCCAGAAAAACATCTACTTCTGCTTCATTGACTACGCAAAAGCCTTTGACTGTGCGGACCACAGCAAACTATGGCAAGTCCTTAAAGAAATGGGAGTGCCTGACCATCTTATCTACCTCCTGAGAAATCTATATGTGGGACAGGAAGCAAAAGTTAGAACTCGATATGGAACAACTGATTGGTTCAAAATTGGGAAAGGAGTACGACAAGGCTGTATATTGTCCCCCTGTTTATTTAACTTATATGCAGAATACATCATGCGAAAGGCTGGACTGGAGGAATCCCAAACCGGAATTAAGATTGCCAGAAGAAATATCAACAACCTCAGATATGCAGATGATACCACTCTGATGGCAGAAAGTGAGGAGAAATTAAAGAACCTCTTAATGAGGGTGAAAGAGGAGAGCGCCAAAAATGGTCTGAAGCTCAACATCAAAAAAACGAATATCATGGCCACTGGTCCCATCACCTCCTGGCAAATAGAAGGGGAAGATATGGAGGCAGTGACAGACTTTACTTTCTTGGGCTCCATGATCACTGCAGATGGTGACAGCAGCCACGAATTAAAAGACACCTGCTTTTTGGGAGGAAAGCGATGACAAACCTAGACAACATCTTAAAAAGCAGAGACATCACCTTGCCAACAAAGGTCTGCATAGTCAAAGCTATGGTTTTTCCAGTAGTGGTGTATGGAAGTGAGAGCTGGACCATAAAGAAGGCTGACCACCGAAGAATTGATGCTTTTGAATTGTGGTGCTGGAGGAGACTCTTGAGAGTCCCCTGGACTGCAAGGAGAACAAACTTATCCATTCTGAAGGAAATCAACCCTGAGTGCTCACTGGAAGGACAGATCCTGAAGCTGAGGCTCCAATACTTTGGCCATCTCATGAGAAGAGAAGACTCCCTGTAAAAGATCCTGATGTTGGGAAAGTGTGAAGGCAAGAGGAGAAGGGGACGAGAGAGGACGAGATGGTTGGACAGTGTCACCGAAGCTACCAACATGAATTTGACCAAACTCCGGGAGGCAGTGGAAGACAGGAGGGCCTGGCGTGCTCTGGTCCATGGGGTCACGAAGAGTCGGACACAACTTAACAACTAAACAACAACAACAAGTAGAGGAGGAAAAAAGAAGCCTAAATGATTATATAAGTAGAAGTAGAGAAAAATTACTTAAGGTAGTGAAAATGGAAAATGTTTTTAAAACAACAGAAACAAAGGCTCAGTATAAGAAACAACAATATGAAAATAAATTTAACAGTTTGAAAAACAAACGACTGCATGGACAACATCTGAGAAATTTTGATGGAAAGCATGATCATAATTCAACATGGGCATCACTAAAACTGGGGACCATTAAGAAAGAAACCGAATGCTTGATCTTTGCTGCACAAGAACAAGCACTCCAAACCAATGTGATGAAAGCTAAGGTCTAAGGAATTAGTGCTAACAGCAAATGTTGACTCTGCCAAGAAAACGATGAAATTGTGTCACACCTCATCTCCGAATGTCCAAAGATTGCACAAACAGATTGCAAAATTAGACATGATAGAGTGGCAAAATTAGTGCACTGGTCATTACACAAAAATTATTACTTGCCAACACCCCAAAACCATGGGAACATTTGGTAGAAAAGGTGTCAGAAAATGATGCAGTCAAGATCTTGTGGGATTTCCAAATCCAAACCGATAGACATCTTGAACATAACACACTGGACATAGTAGTAATAGAATGAAGAAATGTCTGGATCATTGACATTGCAATTCCAGGGGGTGCCAGAGTTGAAAATAAATTGGAAAAACTAACCAAGTACAGAGACCTGGCAATCAAAACATCTCTCTTGTGGATGAAACACACTTCAGTGGTCCCTGTAGTCACTGGGGCTTTGGGAACAATATAAGAAATTTCATACAGTATTACAAGCAGTTGCAGATCTCAGAAATCACACCATCAGAGCTACAAAAATTGGCAACATTAGCACACATTGGCATACATACTGCACCAATATTTAACAGATACTTAGGTTTTTGGTTAAAACTTGCTTCTGTTATATAATACCAGTCAATGTTTGTATAATTTTGATTGACTGTGGTATTTTTGAATAGTAATAATAAATGATGATGATGATGTGCCTGTAAGTCAATTCTGATTTATGGGAACACATAAATCAGGGTTTCCAAGGTAAAGAATACACAGGAGCGGTTGACCATTCCCTTCTTTGGGGGGTGCTCTGGGACTGTGCAGCTTAACCAAGGCCACACAGGGTAGCTCAACTCACAGGACACACAGTGGGGAGTTGAACTCCTAGTCTCTGGCTCTGCATTCAGATAACAAACTCATGGAGTTATTCAGACAGCTCTGACATGCCTTTGGGAAGAGAGAAAGCAAACAGATTGAGTGTTACTTGCTCTAGGCACTGGGCAAGATAGTATTTTCTCTGCCATTCCACATCTGAAAGTTCACTGGACTGGTAGTTATGTCCTTGTAGTAGATTGCATGGCACATGCACCTCCCATACCTTGCCAGTGCTTTCCACCACCCCATCACAGCTTGAAAGTTATTTTATTCTATTTTACTTTAATCCAACGTTTCTCCTTCAGTGGGCATATTTCAGTCTACTTTTTAGAAGACTAGACATAATATGCTGAAGCAATCCGGAACTATTTGTGTGTGTATGTGTACGCGCGCACACATGCACGTGTGTATTTGTGCATGCATGTGCACACACACTCACATGCAAATCAAACAATTAGCACTTTAACACAAGTAATATGTTACTGAAAAAATGTCTCAAACTGCTGGAGGCTATTGCTTCAGTGGATAAACAGTCGAGGATAAGAAATATCAGAGGAGTTGTTTGTATCTTTTTAACCTTAAATCAGTCCTATGCTTGTTATGCATGTCCTCTGTTTCTTAAAATGAAAGGATCCTAGTTTTGTACAGGGGCAGCTTGTGCAAATCATAGAGACCTTTATGAGGAAAAAAAAATACCTTTCCTTGTCCCAATTCTTCCTGGATCTGAGAAATCTTGCACAGCTTGAAAATTCCTCATCATGTTGTCTCATGGAGCTGAGGCAGTCGAAGTCAATGAGAATGAGGACTTCAGCAAGTATTCTCCACAATCCCTAGTGGAGTGTTCTTTTTAATCTAAAGTATATAGCCTGGTGAAATATGTGGTACAATGTATGTAGACTGCTCACCAGGGCTGCCATCAGAAATGTCAAAAGATGTCTTTCCAAGAGGGAATACATGACATTTACCATCTTATTTAGCTTGTTTACATTCCTTTCTTATCATTTCGGTTGCAGACAGCTTGCTATATTCCTAAGGAGCCAGTTCTAGGTTGTAAAAATTGGACAATTTCATTCTGAAAGACATATAAGAAAAATAGTTTGGATCTTTACAAAACCAAAAGGAGGCGGCATTATCATTCATAACTACAGCTGGGTGTGTTGGGCGGAATCTCTGTTTTGCTGCCAATAATTTGAGGTATTCTGTTGCCCTCTTCCTGCATGTAAATGTGAATAATAAAACCCAGACTCTCAACTCTCAGGAAAGCAGTGGATTGAATCTTGGTTTGACTAAGTGGGAGGGGAATGCCCCTGGTGTCCCTACTGGACTGTCCACCCTCACCCTGCACCACCCGCAGGCCCAATGGTAACACTAGCAGCCAGGTGCCAGGAGGACGTAGAAAGGGAGTTGGGAGCTCCAAGTGGGGAAGCAGAGGTATGTGCAGATAGTCCACACCTGGGTGAAGAGGCAGTGGCCAAGCCCAGCTAGCGGAAATCAGCTATAACGGGGGAGGAGGAAGAAGAGGTGGAGGTCTTTTGAATCTGAGAAGATTGGGGTGAAGCTGAGTGGGGACAGAAGCTGGATCCCGCCTTCTGTGCTCTGGATGTGGAGGTCCAGAACCCCTGGACAGGCATCTGGGTCATGTTCCTTGTGGCTGAAGGGAGAGGATGTAGCAGGAGCCCCCTCATCTTCAGCCCACCAGCTTCTCTGACTCCAGCTGTCACCTTGTAGACACAACAGAAGTGCTGGAGACAGACATGCCAAAGGGAGTGCCAGAGGTGGCAGCAAGAGGGACTGGGGAGACCAGATGGTGAACAACCAGCACTATAAATCTCCTTAGAAGGGGAACGCATTGGCTCAGTCTGTAATGAAGACCTGATGCCACTAACAGACTCAGGGAACAAAACTCAGATTCATGCAAGGACTGGGGAGCTACTTCAGTGAACTGAACACACCCACACATTCCCTTTAGCAACCTGGTGTTACAGGGTGCCATCAGCACCCAAGTCTTTCTTGTACCCTGGAAGCCTTGACAGAGAAAGGTCTCCCTGTCACCCCCACCTTGGGAGGGAGTGGTAGTTCTCACACTAAGTCAATGCAATAAACAATACAGATGCATATTAAAATATATTTTATTGACCATTTAAAGTAACAAATTGTGTATTATTAATATTCACTATGACATGAGAGAGTAGACGTTGTCTAGGGGGGCGGGGTAGAAATCTAAAAATAAATAAATAAATAAATGTTTCAGACGCACTGCTTTGCCCAAAAGTACATATTGGCCTAAATCCAGTATTATGCTAGCAGGCCAACCACTAATCCAGTGGGATTTTCATCCCCCTTTCTCCTCTTCACAGCCATTTTTACCTTCCCCCCATGAGGGAGAAAGCGAAACTGACAGGTTGTCAGTTTCTCTGTGCCAAACCACCTAGGGGAGAAAGTAAAGGCATCAGCTAGTTTTCACTGTACTTTTGACTTGAGAATTTTTCTCTACTCTGGCTTTTTTTTTTCCATAGGTGTGACTAAAGGGAAGTTTCCAGGAGTACTTCTTGTAGCAAATGAGTCAGTGACATGGAAAGTGTCTGAGGAACAAGGAGTTAAGAACACACTGAAGCCAAGCAGGATGAGAAGTTAAAGTAATAGAAGAGAAATTGTCTGAAATGATTTGTCCATTAATCCAGGGCTGTCATGGGAGTCCAGATAAATAATGTGTTTAGTTTCAGCTATTTCCCTAGGTCAGTTATCTTGTAATCCTTCTTGTTCAAGGGCATGGAGTGAGGAGCCAGGAAGGTCATGGAAGCCATGATTATGTGAAATGAAGTGGAAAGCCAGACATCTTTTGGGAAGGTTTCTGATTTCTGTTACCAAGGCACCTGCCAATTTGCTGTAAAAAAAATGCACAGTTGCAGGGAAGATACCAGAACAACTGATGGAGAGAGTTGATGGGGTGCTGGTGGCCAGAAAATCTCCTGGACAGATGAGAAAAGGGGTGTTGAATAATGCTTGGGAGCTGTGCTCACAGCCGTTGCACACCAGTTAATTCAGAAATGTGGCTGTATTGAAAATAAATCTAATCTGAGGGTTAAGGATGACTACTGTGACAGTTGCATCCATGAGTCCAATTCCAAATGTTTAGGATGGACCCTTCGGCATACCTGGCAAGTCACACACTTCTCTAAGGAAATGAGCAAAGAGAACTGTGGTAATCATGAGGAATAGTCTCCTATCTGCTGATGTCACAATAGTTTCATGTTTGCTGATGTCATTGTGGTATTACTGCAACTGACCTTAGCAAAATGGCCAAAGGGATGAGCTATAGGGCTAAAGTGACAGACTGGGCATAGTCAGGAAAAATTCTCCAGAGACATGTCATGAGGGGGAAAGCAGGAGGCAGGTTGAAGAAAGTTAGGTTGAAGCTGGATTGGAAGGGAATTTTGGATTGACGACTCTAACCACCCAGGTGCAGATCATCTTTATGGTCGTATTTCTGTACACTCTGTGAACACCAACATCAGGACTGCTACAGATTGGAAACATTTGCATTCAAATTTCATTGCTCCCAAAAGTTCAATTGATATGAATGCTTTTCACACTTGAGAGTGCTTTATAAGTACATCCAGCTGCTGACACCACCACTACTACTAATGCAATGACAACAACTATATGTCATTAAGTTGATTCTGACCTACAGTGGTCCAGCTATATTGGTCTAGATACAAAGTATCAGAAGTCATTTACCAGTACCAAAGCTGCAGAGGTGGTGGGCACATAACCCGATCAACCACCTACAGTCTGACTGATCTGGGCTGGCCCATCTCCCAGGAAGCACTGTGGGGATTCAGACTCCCAACTCCCTGGTTCTGCAGCCAGGTGCTCCAACTCACTGAATTATACCAGCTAACTACCAGTATAATGTATACTGCTACTACTGCTGCAAAAACTGGCTACATAAATATAAAGTAAGATGTTGTCCTGAATAAAAACACTTTGAACATGTTATTTCCAAAGAGAGAGAAAGAGAGAGAGAACTTTATATTGTGTTGAAGGAAACAACAAATTAAGAGAGGTTTATGAAAACCTAATGCAGAGGCTTTTGCCCAAGGATATAGATCAATAAGAGCACAGAAGAAAGAAAATCCAGGAAGAAGGATGTGTTATAAATTCTTCTTATTTAGATTTCTTTCAGATTTTGTTCTACCTGATCTTATTTCCAAAGAAGAACATGCCTGTTGAAAATCTTCTATTATTCAATTAAAATGCTCAAATCTAAATATTGTAGAGATGACTGTACTTGTATAGTTTACCACAGCTTTCCTTTCTTTTCACCATGTTCAACACACTTCTTACTAGCAAACACATGGACGTTGGTACAACTCCAAAACAGTAATAAGAAATCATCATCATCATCATCATACTAATCCTGATACAATTGTACACTCAGCCATTGTAAGACTATTTTTGAGTGGTATTTTAATGAGCATCATTAACAGGGCTCAGGGCGAGACAAGACATTTTACTGCCTGAAGCAAAGAACAAGAAAGCAGCCTCCCTATTCTACATACACTACGTGCATGGATTGGCTCTTCCTTCAACACTTGTGAAATGTCAGAACTTTCCACTGCATCTGAGGGCAGCAGGTCTACTTAGAGATTTCAGAGAAAGCCTCTTGGCACAGTTCTCTGTTCCCCTGTGCCTTGCCACTGTTCCTCAACTCGTAGCTGTGGCAGCTAAAACAGATGCCTCACTCAGTTAATGGTAGGGAGACTTTCATCTGAAGAAGCCACTTTTGCCTCTTCTTCTGGCTAATCACTCACTACCTTGAGCAAAATTATAACCATCCCCTAGCATGACATTCCCTGGAAAACCAATTTCTGCCATATTAAATACAGTAATCTTGAGTGGTAAACATTTCCCCAAACAGAGATGTTTCCACAGAAGGAAGAAAGCCAGACTAAGAGATTGTCCCACCTGAGGTGGAGCAGCAAATGTAGTCCTCTGTTACCCAGATCAAGATCCTTGATATTCAAACCCCACCAGATTATCTTAGTCTATAACACAGGAAAACCCAAAACCATCTCTATCACCTCTTCAGCAGAAAAAAAAATTAACAAATTAAATTACTAAAAAGTGGTTTGAAAAATTGTTACATGAGGTAGATACTTCATCTTTCCTGATAGGAATAGCTCATAGCTGACATGTGTCCTATGATGCTTTTAAGGTGCAACTTCTTTGAACCTAGGGAGCATTCTAGCAAGAAGAAGCAGAAGTGACCTATGCAAAAGACTTTGCAGACTGTAGTGGGAAACCATGAGAGGGAGTCTTAGTCCTGAAGAAGTCATTTTGGCTTCTTGTTGCTAATCACCTGCTGCCTTCAGCAAAATTATAGCTATTCCATCATGACAGCAAATGTGTCTGTCTATAATTTATATTATTGAATTATTTATTCTCAGTTACTACTTCTTTCTTTCTGTTTAAATCCAGACAATATATTAAAAGTATTAATTAATTAAGCCTAATGCCATGTGACTGCCTTTGACTCACATTCAAAGATGACGTGTGGCCTTTCCAAGATACTTCCTCATAGCCATCAGATAACCAGAATATGCAATGCCACTGTTTCTTTTTTGGTGCGACAATCTGGCGGTGGTCTAAATAATTAATAACCTCACATGCATTCAGACCGGGTCATGACACTGGTGCAGGCTAGACACATACCAGGTGTAGATAATAGCTTAGTCGATGCATTATCACACCGACAGATCGAGCGGTTCAGGGAGTTAGATCCAGGAGCCAACGAGTTCCCGGAGACTCTTCCCCCGGGAGGTTGGCAGTTTGGCGTGATGATGTGAAAGGACCATATGACTGGCCCCGGCACTGAGGACATGTTAAGTGTACTCGGCAGTGAGTATAGAGTTTCAGGAGCTTAGGAACTTAGTTGATTTAGAACCTACGTGGCCAGGACCTATACAGGGTAGGTTATTGGCACAGGCTTTCTACACTACAGTTCATGGTATCAGAATTATTCTTCAGACTACCGCTTTAGGAAAATGATGGAAGGTTGGTCTAAGGAAAGAGGCAGATTTAAAGTTTCGAGAGTACCTATATCACCGGGACTAGTAGAAAGCATTTGTAAGCAGTGGTAGGTTATATGTAGAGATGATGATGAAGTTGTTTTATTCAGGGCGGCGTCCTTAATATCTTTTTGGCACCCTCAGGATTAGTGAAGTGGTAGCCACTGGAAAGGGAGACAGAACCGGAGTGGCTCTAAAATGGCAGAATGTTTGGGTAGTTATCGGGACGGTGCAGATTCACATCCACCGATCCAAGGCCAATTAGCGAAGCACCCCCTGACGTCCAGGTATGGGCCTGGTTTGTTTTATCTTGCAGATGCCATAACGATGATGAGAAGGTAGCACATCATAATCATTGGCCACAGCTATGTTTTTTGGGCAGCTCAGTACGCTGCCACATCCCCATGGGGGAGCAGTCTCAGACTTGGAGCTAGAACCCTTATCAAATGGAAAGGATGCCGTGGGATGCTGTGAGGCCAACTTTGCTGTGCGGCTGCCTTTGGTCAACATCCCCCAGATGTGTTGGTAATATACTTGGGCGGTAACGACCTGACCAGGATCTGCAGAACGGCCTGATCCTTGATGCGATTTGTGACAACACATGGTTGAGGTTTACGTACCCTGCTATGGACATTGTATGGTCAATGATCATCCCTCGGCCGGCATGGACGGATGTGAGGCAATTTTGGCCCGCTAACACTGCACGAAAGAGTGTTAGCAGGGTAGTCTGCAGAGCTGTCTGCAGCAGCCTGAATCGGTGATTGGTCACCAGAGGATCTATGGATAGGCCTGAGTTTTCCGATCGGTGATGGCACCGTACCCTGCTATGAGCATTGTATGGCCGATGATCATCCCTAGACTGGCACGAAGGGATGTGAGGCATTTTTTGGCCCACTAACACTGCACAAAGGAGTATTAGCAGGGTAGTCTGCAGAGCTGTCTGCAGCGGCCTGGATTGGTGATTGGTCACGAGAAGATCCACGGATAGGCCTGAGTTTTTTCGGTCCGATGGCGTATATCCGTCCGAACGAGGTTTGGATGTCTTCTTGGAAGACATCAAGGGGGGCCTGTTTTTGGAGCTTGGTGAGCTCGATGGCGGGCATGGGACTTAGCATGGCTAGTCCCAATGCTGTGGCGGGTAGTGCAGAAAAAACAGGTTTTTTGGTGAGTCCCATAGCAATCTCAGGTAAGGTATAGCTCATCTGAACTCCCAGCGCTGCGGATTGTGCGATTACAGTGCTTGGGGTGGGGGAAAGATGCGCTGGGGCCACACCCGGACCAACAGTCAACAAGGAGAGGGTGGCTTGACGTCTGGGGGTGGTCAAATTTGGGCCGGCTGCGAAAACTTGGGCCAGGGACTCGCCCATTTGTTTGTTTAATGGGTCCATTCAGACCTCTGTGTTTAAACCTGATTCCGCACTATGGCAGGACCCCCCTTTGCCAAAGGATTGGCAACATTGATTATTTCAATAAAGTGTGGCCGTGTTTAATCCACAATTCTGGTCTCGCGTCATTATTCCGGGGTAAGGGGGGCAAAGTGTGAATGAGCAGGAAATTGGAAGTTTATCCTGATTTGAATTTGAAGAGGGGGGAAAAACCTCAAATCTGTTTATTTTTATATGTAGAAGCTGCATTTCTGTTCCAAAGGTCCCAAAAAAATGACACTATCTGCTCTGTCGTGGGGGATGAGGCAGCAAGGAGGTGGATGAGAGGAGAGGCAGTTTTTAATGCAGAGATGTTCTTTAAACATTTTTGTAAAATTGGAAAGTGAATGGTAACATTTAAAAATGGTAACTATAGCAGTGACCATTAATTAACGGTAATCACTTTTGGTGCTTGGGAATGGTAATTGTAATGTATTTTAATGAACTATTTTGAAAGTAACTTCTCCAGCCCTGAGGCTAACATTAGGTAGATTGCAACATCAGATATTGATGTCAGAGCATCCCTCCCTAAGATCTTCTACCCAGACCAATTATTCATCTCAGGTTTCATTGTTGCAGGTGGCTACCCCACGGAAGGCCCAGAAAACCACCAGCAGAAACCCGGCCTTCTTGGTGGTGGCCATGACATTGTGGAATATGTTGCCTGTTGATGTTTGTCAAGCTCCCTCCCTTCTGGTCTTCAGGAAGCTGGTAAAAACACTGCTATTTAAAGAAGTGTTCAGGAATATACTCTGCATATGAGAGGCTCCCTGACCCATCTCATGTAACTTATTTGATTTGGTTCTTGCCGTCTGCAGGGGGAGGTTTACATTATGTTATATGTGCTTGGTTTTGTTATTGTACTGTCATGTTTATATTGTATTTGATGTTGTTTATGCATCCAATTTTTGTGAACCACCCAAAGCAACGTTCCCTCTAAGGTGTGCAGCTGCGTGCCTGACTCCACCTCCCTCTGCACAGGTTTCCTCCTCAACGCAGCGATCATTTTTAGTTTCATATATATGAAAGCCTATCAGTCATTCCCCTCTCCCAGAGGAGAGTGCTCTGTGGACCACACAGCTTCTTCTTCTTTCTCTGCAGATTCCTTATTTTACCCAGATGTGGTGAAAGCACGTATCCCATTGCCAGTATTGAAGTAAGATTCAACTTCCTGTTCAGTCCACTTTTATATGTCTTGAGAAGGAAGTCATTTTGTTATTTGCCACAAACAGCAAAGTGTCTTGGGCTGGACCTTTTTTTGTCTCTTGGGTTTTAATTTGCACTTTTTCTCCACCGCTTCTATCAGTATATATGTTATTCCATCACGTCTGACTTTTTGTACAATTGATACTGGCTTGCATTGCCCTCTGCTTAATTTGATCACAGATTATTTAGATCTTCCATTTAATTTGACTTCAGTCACTTTCTGGAGCCAAATCATTTGTACGAACAGGGCCAGCACAACTTGTTCCTTTTACTTTGATCAATCTTGATCACTTTAAGCAGTTGCTCAAGGAGAATTCAATGACTCACTAGGGGCATTTTCCATTTAATTAAGAAGAGAAGGAAAACATTCTAAAAGAGGAAGGAAAGTGCTTCAGAGAAATGTGTAGCATCTGAAGCATTACTGTTGCAGACATGTTTGTCTTTGCTAAGGAACAGGAATTTGTCTGTTGAAGACAGGATCCACTTATATTTGTATTAGCCATATGATATGGCATAGTGCCTGGCAGTGGGGTTACATGAATAGTTAGTTGCTGCTTTAAGTCAAAGTGACTCGAATAAGGCAGTCAAAATAAGGAGAAAGCTTTGTGGAAAAGCTTGTAAAACTTAGAGGCGATAATAACTATTTCCTCACCTGAAAAGACTCTTTTACAAGAATCATAGTCCAGTCAAAGCAACTCACCTTCAGTCTTAGAAGGATATTTTAATGACACTATCATGCCTAATTATCTAGAAGCAAAGATGACCAGAGGTCCAAGAAGGGTAATGTGTGCCACTTTGAGGTAAGGAGACCTTGTTGCTCTGGAGTAAACTCAAGCAGCCTTTCTGGTGCGTATACAAAGGCTGTGACTACACAATGAGAGCAATGGGGTTTCCCTCCCATTCATTCGCTATGAAGTCACACAGGTTTCCCTAAGTCTCTCTGCATTAACTGGCCACACAGGGACAAACACAGAATCTTGTTTTCAATATACCAGCCAGTGGCACAGTTAAAAGGGAACAGCCACAAGATGAGGAAGCCTGTAATCATTGCTTCCTAATCTAGCTAACTTGGCCATGAATTGTAACAAAAGCAAGATGTTTTGTCTGTTTTTTTTTAAAAAAAGGATTTAAAAAAAAGAGCAAGCCAGAAGACACTAAATGCAAGAAAGGGGACCCTGTCCTCAAGTAAATAGGGACTGGACCAGCCTTCTTCCACTTGAGGTGAGCAGACTTTGTGGAGGGAAGAAAAAAAATTGCTGACTGGACTTTGCTCACCCCCATTCCTGAGTGAGTACTGGCTTTCTCCTCTCTGTGCACAGAGGGGAAAATTCGGGAAAAAGAGTCGAGGGGGAAGGGGTGTGTCTATGTATGTGTGTGCACACTTTGTCCTCTCTTGCAAGGCAAGAGGTGAGGAAGAAAGTCTGCATGTGCAACCATGCACAACCTTCTCTCCCCTTTTCTGTATTGGTTCAGGTGATCACATGCCTGAACTGAAACAAAGGATTCAGTTTTTCAAGAAGTTGAAGCCTAGAGGAGAAGAGGAAAAACTTTGGATTTGGGAGTGGGAACTCCAGGCTGATTCGTATTTCCCTTTCCGTCATGTAGTCGACAACAAGAGAAAGGGAATCAGCCCACCCCAAACCCATAATATTTCTTCCATCTTTTCCCTGTGCAGTTAAGATCCTGGTGTTAAATATGTGCTTCAGTAAGTTCCATAGAACATATTTTCTTTTGACACCCACAGCTAAATTATAGAAGATGTTCAGCCCCCCATTTTAAAGAAGAGCCTCTTTAACTTTGAAAGATGACCCTTTGTCATTACACAAGCTTTTCTCATCCCTACATTTTACGAATTGGTTTGCTCTGTTTTATGACTAGTTGTCAGAAGGTAAACACAGACTTCATTTGTAAGTGTGGTTGCTGAGGCATGTGACTCTGAGGAATCTTTTTGCCGGAGAATAAACCATACTATCAGTTTACAATTATAAGCTCAGCATCTCATGTAGTTTGACACTTAATTTGGAACAGGTTCAGATTTCAGCCTCATTGCTTAGACAAGCTGCTAAGCCTCATTGCTTTCAACACTTTTTTTCTGTAAAAGAAAGATAATTATACTATTTGGTCTGGTGAAGACAATGAACATGATTTAACCCAAATTAAGCATTTTCCACTCCCAGTGATTTCAATGTGAGAAATAAGCGGGTTACGGCTAAATCAATCTAATTGAACCAACAGAACTGAAAAACATTTCATTTGGTTATTGTATTTTTAAGCAATTTGGTTATTTGTATTTTTATCTTGCATTCTGCATCTGTAAATCATTGTTTTATTGTATTTTTCATTCATGATTTTATTGCATTGTTATAGCATACTCAAAGTTTCATTGTGTTGTTGTATTTTTAAATATATTTTATATTAATGTTTTACTTTGAATTTTTAGTTAACTGTACATCTTCCCCACTCTGCCCCAGAAATAAATCTGATGTGCAGATAAGAGTAAAATACATGCACACATATAAACAGCAGGTATTCAAAAGACTTTGGCCATGATGATGATGATGATGACTTATAGTTACTGGAGTTATAACATTCTTTAGGCAACATGTGAAAAGTGAAGGCAGACAGATAGGAGCTGGGGACCCTAAAGTAGTCAGGATGCTTGACAAAACCAATTAAGAGTGCAACGACATAATGAGGGAAATGCAAATTCACTCACATTCATTTGTTGTGAAGCCATACCAGGGAATTTGAGTCTATGTGATTTAAGTGGCCACACAGAAAATAGACGAGGGCCTTAGTTTTTGTGTTCTTTGCTTGCTGTTTTGCATATAACCCTACAGGTGGCACTGTTGCAAAGAAACACCTCACAAACAGTACAAGGCTTCCTACTTCAATTTCCTCGTATAGTTACCTCGTTAGCTTTTTTTTTTACAAAAAAAACTCTTGACCTTAAAGACAAACTCCTATTCTTAACTTGTAAAACAAAAACAAACCCCAGGAATAATGCCGATGGAGAACTGTTTAAAAAGGGCGTTCTTGGGGGAAAGCCTTTGCTCCCTATAAGGGTCTGCTGCTTGTGTGTGTTTGTGTGATTGTGTGTGCATGGCAAGGGGAAAGGTGCTTTTCCAAAACACTGTTTTGTGTTTGTGTGTGTGTGTGTGTGACTGTGTGCATGCACGTGTGCATGCTCGATTGAGTTTTCCCTTTCGGCATAGCTTCGAAGTGATCACATGCTTTGAACCAAAGCAAAAGGATTTGATTAAAAAGTAGAAGAGTTTCTGTTGGGGAGGAAAAATTATGGATTGGGGCTGTAGAACTCCTAGGTAATTTGCATTTCCCATTCTGTCATGTGATCAACAGGAAAAATGCAAATCAAATGCCCTAAATCTGTAGTAATTCCTGCACTTTCCTCTGTGTAGTCAGGCTCTTTAAAATCCTTGAATTGGGTTGCCTCATTGGGCTCTGGGAGTTCAGTCCAGTAGCTGAATAAATTCCACTGACAGGCTCTTGCCTGGGAAGACACTTAGATAATCTAATGTGGATTGTGGGAGGAACCCACTGCTACATTTCTATCTACCTGAAGCTCCTGACAGTTCTGCCCTACATTCTCCAGATGAGAGTTGAACCATAGTAAGCCTGATTAAGATACAATGAAGGAAAATGGAATATTACCATAGAATTCTTTAAAGTCCACTAGTCCTTTTCCTAAGTGGGAAAAATGCATTTAGAATATAAGCAGTCAAGAAACATTGAATAACTTTTGCCCTAGCGAAAAGGAGAGCTTTTTAAAATCATGAACTCCTTCTCAGCCTGAGGGAACTTCCAAGGGAGGCCCAAGATTGTGCATTGCCCTCCTGCCCCGGAATAAAGAGGTGAGACGCAGGTGATGGGTTAAACTAGGGCCACACTTTATTGAAAACATGTCAGGCAACTTTTTGCCCTAAGAAACCAGGGGTCTGCAGTAGTGAGGGATCAGGTTTGGTGCTGAGAGTCTCACCAGGCCCCCTCACCAACCTTATATGGACGAGTCCCACACCCCATTGCCCTGCAGTCCTTAAGACAGCATGACCCTGGCTGGCAAAATATCAACCCCCTGGGCCTGTAAGCCCCCTCTCTTTTGTGGCCCTCAGCCCGAGGAGGGCCCCAGCATGTCCTCCCTCTCAGCACTATAACCTCACAATCTGCAGCGCATCAAGGTCAGACATGCTCTCACCTCTATTGTATTCCATGGGCACTCACCAATCCTAGTTCCTTCCGCACTACCCACTGTGTGACCTAAACAATTAACACAAGAACCAACAACATGCAACAAACAATTACCCTGTGCCAGTGTGGGATAGGTGGAAAATCCCCGCGGCCACCTCACCAAATCTGGTAGCGGGTCAAAAATTCCTATCTGGCCCCCAACAGGGTGACCAGTCAGACTCACACTGGTTTAAAGGGAGGGTGGGTGGGATGAAAGCCTCGGAAAGAGGCCTAGCACGTAGGCGAACATCCTTTTATGGACGCTCCCAACCTCCCCCCCCCCCCCCAGGTAACTAGACGCGATTCTCATGTCTTGTATTATTCCGGGGGGGGGGGGGAAGGCAAAGGATCCCCACCCCAGTGACACGTGCCAGCAGACCCGACATCATCTTTCACATTAAATTTTTGTTGCTGCTATTTCTCAGGATAGATTGTATTTTTCTTAACTTCTTGTGACCAGAAAAACTATTTTGTTACCAGAATCTTAAAATATTTTTACTATTTTTTGTGTGTTTAATTATTAATTACAAATTAAGTTTTTTGTTAAAGTGTGTTGGATGATAGTAAAGAAGAGGTGGGGAGGTATGAGGGTTTCTCAAAAATGAATACATTTAAAAAGGGTGTGATGCCCAAAGGTTCAGGAACCATTATTCCTAAACGAGAACCATGGATTACAAACATTACGTCTTTAGCCTTCTTTTTGAAAACAGAGCTTATTTTCTTCTTGCCATTAGAAAACTTCATGTACTATCATCAGTACAGCAAAAGTGAAGCAAGAAGCAAAACCTCAAGTAGCAAAATGGTTGGTCTAAGATGATCCAGTCCTCACATTTGTGTGACGACACATTGGAGTTCAAACTGAGGCTCTCCACCATAACTTCCTTGGGGAAATAACAGTTGGCAGTAAGCATGCATTATAGAAGACAAATGATCCGTATTCAGAAATGTTCCTCTCTTGAGCTTTACAAAGATTTCTCTATCCTCAACCATGTGGTCCTATTTTTCAAGTATTTATTATTGTATGGGGCATTTTTCTCTCTCTCTCTTTGAAAGAGACATCGAGACAATGATTGTGTTTTATTCAGAAAGCAAGTGAAAATCATTTCACTTTGTGAAAAATGGCAAAATTTCTGTGTTCTTTGTTAATTTCTCACGGAAAGCTTTTGCTTTCCATGGGCTGGGCCCTCCAAACATCTGAGGAAAGTAAATAATTCTATGTAATTCAGAATAGAAGGATTTTTGGAGCTGGACTATAAAAATTCAAGATGCATAATCTAGTTTTACTTTTCAATACAGGGGGACTGCAGACAAAAATGAGAGAGCAACTCTTCAGAGAAACATGGGTACATTTTGGTTGAGTAGTAGATCTACCAATATCACCATTGACATGAGGTTACAGCATCTTGGTCCCTTTGATCATACCAGGGCTTTGTTGAAAATAGAAAGGGGACATCCAGAAAATGTAATTCCTTTGAATTGTTAAGATAAAGAAATATGAGGCTCCAGTAGTCTGCTTGCAAGGATACTGGACACAAACTAAATGACTGGTCATAAAGTCCAACGAAGGCTGTGTCACGATGCACATTGAACTAGTAACAAGCTAAAAAGCTCAAGAAAGAAAAAAATAAACTTTAAAAAAATCACTTGGTCTCTAAAATTTTTTTCGTGCAATTGCTGAGAATTCTCAAACACATAGTATTCCTCTGTGATAGAGATGGGGATGACTTACCATTTTGGTGAGTCGTTCCACTTCATGAGTCGTCAAAAGTTGACAACTCATGAAGCATGAAGTTGCCCCCATGAAGCGACAAATAATGAACTTATTTGTCAATTCATGGGGGGGTTTAAAAAAAACACCCGCCCCCTCCCGCTGCCACTGCCACCCACCCACTGCCATCCCCCCACCACCCAGGCAGGCTACAGGAATCCAGGCTGCCCTTTGCAAAGATGGCAGCTGCAGCTTCCCTACCCTAAATGAAGCCGCAGCCACCATCTTTGCAAAGGGCAGCCAGTTTCCCTTTCTACAGGCCGTGGCTGTGGAGGCCTCAGCAGCAGTGGCGATGATTACGGTAAAGGGGTGTCAGCAGGGGTGGGGGGGCTGAGGTAGGGAGAGGTAGACTGTGGGGGTGGGTGGCTGCCAATCAGCCCACATTCTGGTAGGCAGAATGGTGTTTTGTTTGTTTGTTTGTTTTTAATTACGAAGGACGAATAAAAACAGGAAAATATTCGTTGATCTGTATTTGTCGGAACTTAAAATTTGATGAATACGGATTGACGAATATTTAACTAATCAGCTATTTTCGTTGAAAAAGCCGATCCGTTTTTATATTTGTCACCATCTACTCTGCGATCATTTCCCAACTTCCCACACAGAGGTCCCTTGGGATTGTGGGCTATTCACAGTCTGGTGTGTCCACACCATGGAATGTACAGCTACCCTTAAACACCCACATACCATATTGCACTATATTTCTGAGACCCTATTTGTGCTTAGTCCCTATCATCATTATTACCCATGACATCATTTGCTTTTAAAAAATATATACCAGCTGCATGGTACGGGTGGAGGAAATACTGTCATCATTAGAGCATACGGGGAGACATACAACTCCCTCTCTACCAGTGATCTCAGTAGAAATTGTTGTTTTCCCCCAGCACTAGTATTTTTCCTGATGCTAACTGCTGGAGAAGGGAGGAGTTACTGCAAACATTGCTGAGGAGAGAAAGTTTAAATAGCCCATTTCCACATGCTTTAATATTAATGAATGAACAATCATCTCTATTCTTACCTTGTGCTGTTGTTCTTGTTGGCCACATTGTTAACTTCAGGCTGCCAGATGTGGACTAAAACGTGATCCAGGAGCAGAGTAAAATTTCTTTGTGAATACATCTAAAGCATTGTAAATTTGCAGACATTTCCCCAACTATTTTGATTGGTGTCTTGGAAAATGGAACAGATGCAGCAAGTTAAAGAGTAAATTGCCTCTTGATCTCCATTGCAGAACTCCACTGCCTCTCTTTTTTTCCTTAGTGTAACTTTAAGCAAGCCACAGTCTTTCACACTTAAAGTTTGTCTAGATTGGTGGGTTGGAGCAGGCTGGAGCAGGTGAAATAGAGTTGCCAGGATGTCCGGTATGCCATTTGGGGCTATCCTATAATCCAAATGGAATATAGACCTCAAGCAACCCCATTTGGTCTGCTGCCTTTGTCAATATCCTAAAGTTTTTGTGTGCTTTTCTCCTAAAAAATTGGTTGAGATTCTACCCACAGCTGAATTGGGCAGGCTCATGACCAGACTTTTGAAAGAAACAAAAGCTTCCTGGAGGAAACTTTCCATTTGTCTTTTAAAGGAAGACACATTTTCCACATTTTCAGCCCCTCCACAGAGCCAATGAATTGATTAATTTGGCAATATCCTTAAGTGGTTGTCTTATTAAGCCAGTTCAAAATATTGGCAAATTAGAGAAAGACTTGCTTTTGGTTTGTTTCCAGTGATAACATATGCTGGAAGTGGACCAAAACAGAGAAATCTACTCACACCAAAAAAAGTAGAAGCCCCTGACAAAGGTTCAGAAAGGTATAGATAGGATTCCTCTGAGGGTGGGATTGTTTGTTCTAGCAAAAACATTGTTTGATTGCCATCTTTAGGAAAAAATTAGCCCGTCCCTGCAGTGGACCAGACAGTAGGCTAAATGCCTCTGTAGTCAGCATCTTCATCTACTTAATAATTGTGTGCCATCAACTTGATTCCAACTTATGTTGACCCTTTCCAGGATTTCCTGCATATAAAATACTCAGAATGAGTATACCAGCTCCTTCTGAGGTGCTCAGGATCTTCATATCTTGACCAAAACCATATAGACTGGCTCTTCTCCTGGGGGCATACTGTGGAATTGAACTCCCAACCATGGCTCAGCCAGGTGTTCCAAATGAATAAGCTGTCTAGTCAGGTCAGTCCATCTCAGGAGCACACAGAACCCTTCCACTTTTTCCCCAATTTTGTTGAAAAGTAGAGTCAAATTTTTAGCATCATCTTCTTTGCTAGTAATGTTCTCTCTCTCTCTCTCTCTCTCTCTCGTAGGATCTCATTGTTTCCAATTTGTTATGAACATGGGAGTATATTGGTTCATCAACATCTGGGAGACCACACATTCCTCAGCTGTGCTTTAGGTTGTTCATTGGCTATGACCCGACAATCTGTGGGCAAGACTCCTCCATGTCTTATGTTGTCTCTGTTATATTTTCCAAAGATGGGGAAAGAAACTTTTTCATCCTTCAGCTACTAGAATATCTCAGCCAATGGTCATGCTGGGTCAAATTTTCTGAGAGTTGTAATTTAAACATGTAATTTTTTTAAAATCTATGTTATTCTCTTACTTCTTGTCACCCAATGTCCAGTTTACACACAGGATGTCAGGTTAGAAACTTTCCTACTCATACCTTCCTTACATGCTGCAAACTATTTCGCTCCCTAAACAACAGCATTGTTAGACATTTATTGTGAATCTTTGGTTACTATAGTAACACTGTAAGTTGTTTGTAAATCTTTCACTTTTAGTTGATATATTCTATTTTAGGTCACAAAGCAGATGCATACATGCTGCACTTCGTTCACCCTGCCCCCCATTTTGTTGTTGTTCAGTTTTCTAACATTTCAGGTGATGGAAAAATTAGTGTTTGCAAAAGGAGATAACAGTCTGACAAGTTAAAACTTTGCAAAGAGTCAGTTGTACTTTTGATTGCATACAGCCCAAATTGTTTGAGTCTTTTTCAAAATGTTAATATAATGCCTTTAAAAAGTACTGCTTTCTTCTACAGTTTGAGTCTCACATTACAAGTGTTAATTAAATTGCTCTCCAACCAACTCCACTGAAGTCTACTAAAGGATTCCCATTGACTGAATGGATTATTCCCTAAGGGAAATGGCACACTGTGAAAATGCCACAGTAATTATGAAGTAAAGGGTCCCCCTTTCATAAACCTCTAAGGAGAAAGAGTCCACAGAGTCTATAGTTGAAATTATATACACACTAAGCAGGAAGCAAGTCCCATCAGCCCTATTCAGCTTAGCTAGTGGGGGTGAGGAGAGTTGCAGTCTAGCAATATCTAGAGGGCTTGGACACGCCCCAATTTTCTACCAGGCAAACAAAACAAAAGGGGCTTGATTTTGCAACAATAATTCCAGTGGAAAACTATGTTTTTTTTCCTGCCACTGTCAAATGTGTAGTGTGATTCAAAGACACCCTACTCCAAGTCCCATGCTGAAACCCTGCTGAGAATTTGGGAGTATCATTCATATCACACATGTGCTGAGACATGCTCTGGAATGCTGAAAGGCTTTCTGGGATGTACCTTTTTGATGACAGAGTTTGTTCTGGAAGCAAATTCCTGAGTTAGGCAATACTTGTATTGGATTACCAAAAAGGTACAAATAGGGTGAGATTTCCAAAAAGTTTGAAGAATTTAATGATGAATGAAAGGCAGTTTATTTATCTATAGCCTTGTGTACTGCTTGATTAGTGTTGGGCACTACTCTGGGTGGTTTACATCAAAGGAATACAAACAAAGTAATGTAATCACAAGGCAAAGCAAAACAAATCATTGAGATAAAATAAATAGTCAAATTAATCAGAAAAAAATCAATACATCTAAGCATAAAAATAAGCAAACCCAGATGATGACAAGACGGTGGCATGCATATAACAGAACATTAAAACAGGATGCCCTTAAAGGCTTCTTCAAACAGCCTAATTTTAAAGTCTGGGAGGGAGGGGGCCTACATTAGGGAAAGACATTCTGATAAGTATTGCTTGAGCTAGAACTTTGCCTCCATAAATGGATCAAACAGCAGTTTTTTATATCAACATTTCTTCAGTGGCTTCCTTATCAATAAATCAAACAGGCACTTTATATTCTTTTGCCCATGGGCCAGTCCTGTCCCACAGAATGTAGCTGATATATTGGAACCATGTGAGTCATTTTCAACCCTATGGATCTGGTTTCCTTTTACTGCTAGGTTTCTTGGAATGGCTGTGTGAGGTGCATGACACATCCATTGTGTATCAGACTCACCCAGGACCTCATGATAGTCTTATACTAGAGACTCTACACCTGCTTAGTCAGGACAGGGTACACAAAACACAAGTAAGCACCATTGAGCATAGAGGTGTGTTTTTGTTAAATAGAACTCTCCATGTAGTTGGTGATCCAGAAGAAATTTGTGAGTCTTAACCAAACCAATGATGCTCTAGGAAAGATTTAGAAATCTAAACTAAATTCAGTGCACATGGTTGCGTTCAACCTAGTCTGAAGTCCCAGGAAACACAAAGTTAGCAGATTTTTTACTATTGCTGTCATATGGAGAGTGATTGGAAAAATTACTTTTTTCGACAAAAACTACCAGAACACTTCAGTGAGTATTACTATGGATGTCCTGGATGAGAGATTCTGGAAGCAGTCATTCAGAAAAGTAACTTTTCCAAGCATTGGTCACAGGCTGAAGCTGTTATACATTTATTTATTTAACAGGTGAGTCACACCTTTTTTGTGAATATAGCTTTATTGAACGCAACAGAGTAGAAAATTCTCTGGAACTGCATAACTCTGCAGTTACTTCTATTTGAAATTTGAACCTCGTATTCTTTACCTGGACACTGATGTTAGGACAAGTGCATCTTTTGAAAGCTATAGCCTCAAGAATCATCATTTGTAGGACTAAACTGGCCAAAAAAGAAAAACACCTCCAGGAGAATCCCCATTGAAATTGATGGGAGGTGCTCTGCAGTCTGTCAATACTCCTGCCAAACTCCTATTTCTTGGGCAGGAAATTATTCCAGCAGGTTGTGGCCACAGTTTATTAAAAGCACCTGTTCCACACAGATTGGTTTGAACACAGCAGGATAGTTGCAGATTGTGCTGAGGGGAAAAGATGAATACAAATTCACTGCTCCACAGATTTATTCAGTATAATAAACCAATTTCTCTGCATTCACTCAAAGACCTGGCAACTTAAGCTGATTACAGGAGCTCACATTGATTGGCCCCGAGTTTGCAAGGAAGTACAATATTGCCAATTTTATGAGGTAGTACTTTCAATCTCCAGAAAACCACCCAAAGTGTGTATAAATATCTTCAAACTAGAAAAGCTTTTGAACCAAAAAGGCTATATCTGCTTATTATTTGGCTGATATATATTTAGTAGATTACTTTTGGCTATGCATAATTCAATCAGCTACTGTAAAACAATGTTCTTGTCCTCCTTCCAGATAAACCACTATTACTATCAGCCACAACACCAGCATTTCCTATAGACCGATCAGATTTGATATTGTCCCTCCTTTCTACCCATCACAATGAGCAGCAAATAAACATGGTTCTTCTGTTCAGCATTTCTCTAGGACACATCTTGGCTACAAATGCAAACTATTTTTTATACCAGTTTTTGTTGTTGTTTTACTGTCACAATTTCCATTCCCTGAATTCTGGAAACTTCAGGTTAATCTTTTTCTCTGTGAAGGGGTTCCCAGTACCTCCACAAAACCATGAAGAGTCTAGTATCTAGGAGGTGCAGGAAAGGGGAAGAAGCTCACAGTGGGAATAGATATTTTAAAAGAAAATACAAAAGACATATCCAAATCTAGAGGGAATGCAAGAACTGCTGCTGTTTCCTCCTACCCAGTGACTTTCGATATGTCAGAGTGCTTTGCCCTTGAGGAGTTAACTTGAGCAGAGCCTTCTTATCTTACACTTAGTCTCATTGACAATAAAAACAACTGTTGTATTGGATTCTGCTTTAAAAAAATGATTTACATTTTTGTGTACACATGAGGTATATGTGTAATGTGACAGGGGAAGGGTTTTTTCTGCTCCTCCACTAGAGGTCTGTTTATTTGGAGGTGGATATGTGTACACCCTTGTCTGCATTATTTTTTAAAATTCCTGCTATCTGATACAGCTCTATACCAGATAGCAGGAACTGACATAAATAAATAAAAACACAATGGTCTACTTGCAGAAAAAGCCAGCACCATGCCAAACAGCTCTTTCCCCTTCCCTCCTCTTTCAGCCTCCACCACCTTCCTCCCCTCCCGCCCTGTCCCTCAACCAACCTCTTCTCCTTAGCCCCTCCAAATCCTTCCTGCCTTCTATTCCCCTCAGTAACCACCCCCACACCCTCACACCCTCACCCCTTGCCCTTTCTTTCCCTTTCCATCCATTTCACTCTCATCCTTCTCCCCCTTCTAGATAGCATTCTCCCCACTGCCCCCTTGTCCTGGCTGAGTGGAGCCACCTGATCGGACATAGCAATGAAGGTGGCAGTGGCAGCAGGGAGACTGAGTTGGCAATGGTGGAGGCAGAGAAAAGGCTGAGACGGTGGTGACAGTGTCAGTGGGGAGGCTGAGGCAACAGAGGCAGAGGTGGAGGGGAGGCCAAGGCGGCAGTGGCGGCAGAGACAGAAGTGGCAGTGGTGGTGACAGCAGTGGCAGCGGGGAGGCTGAGGTGGTAGCTGCAGTTAACAGTTGTTTTTATACACACTGACCCAAAAGTTTTGGATTCGGGCTAAAGTCCATGTGACTTTAGCCCAAATCCAACAAAGCACACACAACCCCCAAAACAGAACTGCTTATTCCAGAAGTGGGATCAGGCCTCTGGTTGCTTTAGACTCGTAAGCCCCATTGAACCCCTCTTTTAAAAAGCGAAAAAGGAATTAGAAGGTATAGAGCTAGAAAAGGTCCAGAGAGATTTGATATATGCTAGGAGGAATTTTTTCGAATACAGTAATAAAAATTCAAAACTTTTAGCTAGATTAGTTCAAACTAAAAGAGCAAAAAATATAATTGGAGTGATTAAAGACAAAACGGGAAAGAATTGTAGTTTAATGAAAGAAAAACTAAAGATAATACATGAATTCTATCAAAATTTGTATAAAGGTAATAGTGTATCGAAAGAAGATATAGAAAATTATATTAAAGAAAATGTTAAGAGTAAATTATCAGAGAATGATAAAAAGGATTTAGATAAAGAGATAAAAGAGGAAGAGATTATAGAGATTATTAATAAATTAAAAAATGGTAAAACTCCAGGTTTTGACGGTTTAGGATCAGAATATTATAAAACTTTTAAACCAATATTGATCCCTAAGTTAAAAGTGCTCTATAATGAAATATTGGAAGGAGAGAGAATACCAGATTCTTGGAAACATTCATTAATAACTCTTATCCCAAAGCCTAATAAAGACTTAACAGACCCAAGTTCATATAGACCCATTTCACTATTAAATCAAGATGCAAAGATTTTTACTGCAATACTTGCGAATAGAATTAATAAATTTATTATAAAATATATTAAAGAGGATCAGAATGGTTTTTTAAAGGGTAGACAAATGGAGAATTTGACTAGGAGGGTATTGAATATTTTATACAATATAGAAAAAGACAAATTGAAGGCAGGTATTTTATCATTAGATATATTTAAGGCATTTGATTGCGTGGAATGGCCAACATTAAAGATTTTGTTAAAAGGTTGGGGTTTTGGAAAGAAATTTAGGGGGATAATAGATCAACTATATCTGGGGAATACCTCTGTAGTAATAGTTAATGATGGGATTACAGAACAAATAGCTTTAGGCCGAGGCACTAGACAAGGTTGCCCTCTTTCTCCAGTTCTGTTTTGTTTGATTATTGAAATGTTGGCAAATGTAATAAGGAATGATGATTTAATCGAAGGTATGGGGAAAAAGAATAAAATAAAGATCAATTTATTTGCTGATGATTCCTTGTTGACAGTGAAAAATCCGTTAGAATGTGTAGATAAAATTAGAACTCATTTAGAAAAATTTGGAAGAATAACTGGATTATGTGTGAATTGGCAAAAATCTGAATTAATGTTATTTAATCATAATAGAGTAGAACAAGAAAGGTGTGTTGAAAAATATGATTTCAGATTATGCAAATCAATTAAATATTTAGGAATAGATCTAGCAAAAAATATTCAAAAAATAAAGGAATATAATTATAATAAACTAAAGGAAGTGATTAAAAACAAATTACAGGAATATAGTAACTTTAAGCTATCTTGGTTTGGAAGGATTGCATTGATAAAAATGAAAATCTTACCAAAAATTAATTTTTTATTTAGAATGCTACCAATACAGTTAACAGAGGATGATTTGAAATTTTGGCAAGGAATAATTAATAAATACTGTAATGAAGGGAAGAGATCTAGAATAAATAAAAAGTATTGGTATAGAACAAAGCAAAAAGGTGGTATAGGTTTACCAAATATAAAAAATTATTATTTGGCTAACCAATTGAGGTTTATTGGGGAAATTATATATAATCCAGAAAGGCTAATTTGGTGGGAGATGGAATCATCAGAATTACAGGCAGATATAGAAACATATTTATTTGGTATAATTAAGAAAGATAAAATAAGGGAAATTAATAATCCATTTTTAAAGACATTGTTAAATATATGGTATAAGTGCAAAAAGAATTTATGTTCATCATATTCCCCACTTGGATTAGTGACAGAAATAGAAAATTTTCCTACCAATATGAAAGTATATATGGATCTATTTAAAGAAAAGAAAGTGATTAGATTGAAAGATTGGTTGTATAAAATGAGATCGATAGATCAAATGAAACAAACTCTTCAGAATAGGAGCATTTCATGGTTGAATTATATACAATTAGAAAGATGGACTAATGAATGGGTAAATAAATATAATAAAGGTAGAGAATATACAAAATACGAACAATTGTTATTGTCATATGAGGACATTCGGATGACTGACTCAGTGAAAGGTACTGTGAGCAAAATTTACTTCTTCTTAATTTAGAGGAAGAGGAAAGTGAGAAAGAAGGATTAAAAATAGTGTGGGAGCAAGATATTGGGAAAAGAATAAATGAAGAAGAATGGAGGATGATATGGAAAATGAGGGTGTTAAGATTTATGTCAGTAAGAATAAAGGAAAATTTTTTTAAACTTAGTTTAAGATGGTATTTAACACCGTCAAAATTAAATAAAATTAATGCCAATCATCCGAATGTCTGTTGGAAATGTGAGAAGGAAATTGGTACATACTTTCATATGTGGTGGGAATGTGAAAAAGTGCAAAGATTTTGGAAACAAATTTTTAAAGAATTAAGCTACATATGTGAAAAAGATATAGAATTTAATGCTGAGATTGCTTTGTTATCAATATTTGAGAATGTGGAATATGACAAAATGACTAAAGAATTGATAACCAACTTATTAACAGCAGCTAGATTGATTATAGCTAGGCAATGGAAATCAAAAGTCGAATTGCAAATTGAAGAATGGTATAAAGAAATATGGAATATAGCAATAAATGATAAATTAACTTGTAACTTAAAGGTTAAGAAAGGAGAGTTGAAAAAAAATAACTTTTATGATATATGGGGGAGATTTTTGGAATATGTATTAATAAGAGGAAAAGGGAAAGCTCCAAATCAAGAATCAATGCAGTTTTGGAGAAGAGGACAATAGAAGAAGAGGAAGAAGAAGAAGAAGAAGAAGGAAGAGGAAGATTATGGCAAGAGGTCCCGCATATGGTGGTGGGGAACACAGTTAAATTGTATTTTAGTTTGTATGTTATATGTTTTTGTTTAAATTTAAAATAAAGGGAAAAAAAATTTCAAAAAAAAAAAAAAAAGCGAAATCTGAACCACTATAAAAGACACAAATTATCCATAGTCATGAACTGCCAACCTAAAGAGAACAAGTTTCTTTTCTGAAAGCATTAAGCCCTCTGTCACTGGCAATCTATTTTAGTAAGTAATGAGATAGAACTTCCTTCTTTACACTTTGGTTAATCTTGTACCATTAAAAGACTAAACCAAAGTAGAGAACCACTCCTTGTAATGGTTATGCTGAGCAAGATCTTTGATTTGTAGCCAAGACTGATGTGTGTCTCATCAATCCCTATAATGCAAAAGGCAATAGTCCATCTTAAATCCATTGTACACTCTTCAATTATTTCTAACTGAGGACTTGAAAATCAGTTCCATTTTGCTTTCACATGGATTCAGGCAGTTTTTAAAATAATCTCACAACTTTTTTCCTACCCAACATAGGAAATTTTTTACCCAGTGTGTTGTTAGTCTGTGGAACTCCTTGCCACAGGATGTGGTGATGGCTTTTGGCTAGGTGCCTTTAAAAGGGGATTGGACAGATTACTGGAGGAAAAGTCCATCACAGGTTACAAGCCATGATGGGAATGTATAATCTCCAGGCTTCAAAGGAAGGTACCTCCAAATGCCAGATGCAGGGGAGGGGTATCAGGAGACAGGAATCTAGTTGTCTCATGTGCTCCCAGAGGCATCTGGTGGGGCCACTGTGAGATACAGGAAGCTGGACTAGATGGGCCCTTGGCCTGATCCAGCAGGGATCTTCTTATGTTCTTATATAAAATGGGGGGAAATGTAGATTTTGGTGAACATTTCAACAATGGAATGACACAACATTTCTAAACTATTTCAAATGGCAGCCCACAACCACCAGCAGCTCAATCTGATAGGTATTGTTAATCCTCACATCAATAATGTAACACTGTATCTTCCTACCATATGGATGTTAGAGTGGGAGATGCTTCTGCTAAACAATCCCAACACAGCACTAACAAAGCTGGACATCCAGGGATTGCAACCCAGACTTGTATGAGTTAAGTACTCAAAGACCTGGATCTCAATGGATGAACCTGTCAGTTGCAGTTTTTCATAAATCTGCAGATTTTAAACCTCAAGTTCTTTCCATTCCAAATATGAAGAAGCTTGTCATTTTAAAAATAATGATCAAAACAAAGCTGAAATTAAATTCTCACCTATCCATACTTCTGCCTCAGTAAATAATAATAATAATAATAATAATAATAATAATAATAATAATAATAATAATAAGAAGAAGAAGAAGAAGAAGAAGAAGAAGAAGGAGAAGAAGAAGAAGAAGAAGAAGACCATCAATTTTGCCAAATTTATAGTGAGTCACAACAAAGGTAATTTAATCCTAATCTTGTTCTCATTACCTCAGCTGTAATTCTCTCCTCTTTGTGAGGTACTGAGTCTGGGACACAGTGATTGGCCCAGAGTCATCTACTGAATTTCAGCACTATCTAGGGGGCACTTTGAACCACGTGATATCCAATGGAGATTGGTGGTTTTGATGTTGTGCGAGTAATGAAAGGTGCAAAGCAACCTTTTGCTTTCCCGATGTTTTGGACGTCAACTCCCAGAATTCTAAGCCTGAATTGCCAATCATAAAGAACTGTGGGAGTTGTAGTCCAAAACATCTGCAGCACCAAAAGTTTGCCACCCCTGTTCTAGGTTAAGTCCAAGTTTCAAAGGAGCTGTCCATGGTACTGAACCTTTATTTTTTTGTTATTATTATTATTTTTGGTGGGGGGTTGTTGGAGAATTCCTGGAAAGTTCAAATTAAAAGCAAGAGCAGATTCACTGCCCTTGCAAAACTGAAGTCTCCTTGCTTATAGTGAGACACAGTACCTGCTACCGTGTTTTGGTTCCATGTGCATAAATGAGTCGGTAGTATGGCAATATAGCATGTACTTTACCTTCCAAGTATAGCTTCAAGCCAGAAGGTTAACTTAAAATTCTTTATGGCAAGAATTCCAACTTATTACTTTCCAGTTACTACATTACAGTCATTTATTGAGAGTATATCTATAGTATTCATAAACACTTCTGAATGTAGTCAGATAGTAGAAAGGAGCACAGTTACCTTGCTTTTGAACAACTTATTACTAAGTAATGCTTCTGTGCCAATGCTTACAAATCTCATGTCACAAGCAAACAACAGAATGCAAAATTCAACATAAAGAATTATACTTTTAGCATCCCCACATACAATTCATCTCAATGCTTCTGATCTGTCAGTGATTATTTGTTTTGTATAATGTAGCATAGCATAACGTCATGCCATATTTTCATCCAAGATCTTCAGAAGAATATTATATCAGTCAGTATTTAAGCATTGACTGTACTCATAAAGTTTGTGAAAACAAATTTCACAACCCACAAAATACTTGTTTTATTTCAAGATTGCTAAAAATTAGCTAACAAAGTGACTGAAGTCCCAGATAGCTAGGTTCTTTTCCCCTCCCAATCTGATTTCAAGGAACCCCAGATCTAACTTTCCCATACTGTCACTTTCTGAAGTTATCAACTATATGTTTCTCTGCCCCTTTCACCCAGTACAGGTGACCTTTGAGGATCAACTAAACAGGAAGTTGTTCTAAAGAATGAATTTATTTCGAAGCTATACATCTGTTGAAGTTAACATCTGCTGAAGGTCCATTCTGTGGGGTGTCTTTTTCTCCAGTGCCCAATCACAGGGACAGACATAAGTGTCAAATTTTAGAAAATACTATAGGTATAAATGGCTAACATACTGGGGAAGCTAAGAGGAGTAGATACAAAAAAAGTCATTTTAAAATGTGGCTTGGAATTGCCAGTTAATAGACAAAACATGAACAATTTCTTCACAAACAAGTCAGTAAAAGAAAACATTTGACAGGAGAATGAAGACTCCAATAGTGCCATTTTTCAAAAAAGTATAAATATTTGAACCCTGGGAAATTCATCAATATGTTTCACTTTTGTATCTTTTACAAAAACAAAGGTACAATTTTCCTAAATTTGTAAAATAGTCAAAGTATCAAATGTTATGAAAACTATTTTGACAACTTTATGAAACAGAACAGGATCTAAGTCAATAGAGTTTTATATTAAATGAGAACATGTAGTAATCGCACATAGTTGGGAGACCAAAGTTAGCAATTATAATTGTTTATAAAAGTAGTTGAAATCAGACAGCCAGTTTAAGGAGCTGATTTGATGCCTAGCAAGTTTCATTAGATGAGAGAAAATTCTGCTGGGAGGGTAAGATTTTTTTCCCCATGTGATTAACTCTTTAATAGGTAAATTAATCATATTTTTACTTTGTTATTTAAAAAGTCCATTTTCTGTTGCTAAAAAGTCCATCAGTTGATCAGTTGAAGTTGTCTGGTCAGTTGTCAACACTCTGTGATATCTAGCAGCTTTTATTGCTTCCATGGCTCTGCACTCATTGCCGGCCCTGCCTTGATCAGCTCTGCCCTGCTGAAGATGTGCCTCTGTCTTGGGTTGAAGATCAGGATATTTTGATTTTAGCTCTAACTGAAAAGGAATAGAGAGAAACAAATATTGCCAACAAAACTGGTTGGAAATAAATTATGATAAAACAAAGGTCATATCCTTTGCTAATAGACCAAAGAGGCATACCTGGTATTTAAATCAAGTCCGCATTGAATAGGTACAACAATACAAATATTTGGGTGTTATTGTTCAGGCAAATGGGAAGAAAAACTCGCATATAAAGTATGTTGTATCTAATGTACAAAAAAGTGCTAGTGCAATACAAAAATTCTTTTGGACCAAAGGGGGGCGAAATGTGACAGCAGTCATCAAACTATTTATGGCAAAATCCTTGGCACAATTGACCTACAGTGCTCCTTTTAGTATTGTAGCAAACAGATCCACGATGGAAAAACTTCAAACTAAATTTTTTAAAGCCATACTATTGCTGCCAACCAATGCATCAAATGCAATGGTTTGTCTGGAAACAGGACTAGTAACTATAGAGGCTAGACTTTGAATAAAAATTTGAATATGAGAGAAACAAAAACAAAATAAAAAACACTCCTCTTTTTCTCGGTGGACAAGAGGAAAGCATCTGTCATGCTTAGGCTTTTACAGAAATTAAGAATTGTACTAGCATGGGCAAGGCTTTCAAGACTCAAACATAAAAAGAAAATTAAAAATTTAAAAATTTAAAAATTTAAAAAATTAAAACAATAAGCTCCTTTAATTTCCCCCCCAAAAAAGAATTTGTTGTACTCATAGGATATTCTAACAGAAGTGCTTGCAAAGCTCACTTCAGTTCCTGTATAAGCTCTATTTTCCCATTTGAATGTGGATGAAACAGGATTGAAAGAGTGTGTCTGATTCCCCACTGTGCAATACAGGCTTGCATTTTTGCGTTCACGAATGCTAACCCATTTACTGAGTGAAGACTCTGATACAGTAGTAAACAGAAGATCCTTGTCTGTTTCTTTAATTCCAGGTTTATATTCAGAAGGTGCTGGGTCCAGATCCTTGCAACTAACTCCAAGTAGGTCTGGAAAGGTCTCCTGTCTGAAACCCTGAAAGTCAGTGTAACTTCCATCAGTTAGTATAGACAATATAAGCTAGATGCACCAATGGACTGGTTTGGTATAAGGGAGTTTCCTACATGGATTAAAATTCAACCCCATTGTTTTCAGTGACACTAATTCTAAGCATGTAGTCTTGGGGATTTCTGCCTGGGGAACTGATGCCAACTTCTGCCCTAACATCCCTGGCTGCAGATCCTGCTGTTAGCTCTGCTAACTGACTCATGCCCTTCCTGTCAAAGGGCAGTCAATAAACCTTGGAATTAAAGAAAGATTCCTTAACACTAATAATTATTGTCCAATGGACTATAAAACAGCAGCTGGAAATAGGATTTCCACTTCCCGAAAGGCAGCCACAAATAGATCCTTCAATTACTTTTTCCTAGGCACAGATTTATAATCAAAATTATTAAAGTAAAGAATTTACATACTCCAATCAGAAGATATATTTTCACTTCCTGAGAAATGACCTAGAGTCTACGATAAGAAATCAAGCAGCTATGGAGAGATTCTTTTCTACGTTTATATTCCCAGGCCAGTCAGGCAGAGTGGTAGACTCTGGGAGGTGTCCAGAAAAATATATTTTGCAGCTGTAGCACAGCTGAGAAGACTCAGCTAGGATGAGCAAAGCGTGGCATTCCAGATGTTGGACTGAAACTCCCATCATCCCAGGCAGAATTGCTAAAGGTGAAGGATGCTGGGATTTACAGTCCAACATCTGGAAAGCCATACTGATAACAAAGTTATCCCCAATAAATAATTGTAAGCGAGGGTGCCATGGAGTCCTGGCTTACAGGGATGATGCTCAGGGATGTTTTGATTAACAAGGGCAATGCCATCTGCCATCCCCTTAAGTCTCTCTTGTTCCTTTTTAGTTTAGCTGTAATATTCATATTTTTACAGCAACAATAGTGAGCATTTCCTTTTGTAATGTGAAATATGTGTGGGAGACTTGATTTTGAATGGACAATTAAAACCATTCATTTTACAAAATATGGAATTGGAGAGCTCCTGCCAATGAAGGAAATCCAACACTTACTTACTTACTTACTTACTTACTTACTTACTTACTTACTTACTTACTTACTTACTTACTTACTTACTTACTTACTTACTTACTTACTTACTATCCTGCCTTTCTCCCAATTAAGAGACTTAAGGTGATATACAACAGCTAAAAAAGGATACATGTATTTAAACTTACAATAAATTATTGGTATTAAAACAAAACAGAACGTACAACAATATTCAAAACATAACTAGTTTAAAACAACTTAAAACAAATTTAAAATAGATGTTGAAATTAGAATATGCCACATCCTCCATTCAGATCAAACCCAAAAGCATTTAAAACAGGAAGGTTTTCACCTCCCAGTGGAAGGACAATAAAGAGGGGGCCAACCTAACATCAAGTGGGAGGAAATTGCATAGACTGGGAGCAGCCACCAGAAATGCCCTCTCTCAAGTACTCACCAAATTTCCAGGAATACAAAAGGCCCTCCTCTGAAGATCTCAGAGATGGGAAAGGATTATATGATGATAAAATCTTTCAAATAGCCTCGTCCCAAGCTGTATAGGGTTTTATTTTAAAAAAATTAACAGCTGTGTCACTATTCTAGAAACCTACCTTGCTATAAGAAGGCATTCATCATTCTTTTTATCCAGTCCCCTTCTGGCTGCTTTCATAAGCCAGCAAGGACAAAGATCTGGCATCCACGTGGTGGCCTGTACCCCTCTAAGGATCCTGTCCACATTCTTTCCACAGAATGAAATGTATTTATTAATACAGGACAAGCAGGGGCAAAGTTATGTATATCTGCAGGGTTCAAGTAATTTTGCCTGCAAAATGCAGTGCAAATTCATCACATCGGGCTGTTGAGTGGTCAGCATCTTGTTCTTGTGGATGAACAGCAATTAGCCCATGACCACTTGAAACAGCTCAGCTAGACAGCTTTGTGAAGATACTATGGCAGTAGAGAAGATTTATTTATTTATTTATTGCTGTAGTCATTGCCATGGAGTAGGCCTTCAAATGAGATCTAGACTGTGTTTGGTCAGATTTGTTCCAAGTTTTCCATCATCTTTGATGTAGTATCCATCCCACTTGTTTCATCACCAGCAGCTACCTAGTAAACCAAAGGGCTATGTTTGGCTCCACCTGGTGGGAGGGGACACTTAGGAGTGACAGTGTTCATGGCCCTAGCCATTTTCCTATTCCAGAGGTCAACCATGGCTTCATAGAGTTACTCTGGGATAAATACCCATTGGAAAATACTCAGAAGGTAGCTAATTTTACTGTAATTTTAACGTTGAGTTTTTAGTTAGATTGAGATACATGGCATGTAACAGAGGTTTCACCTCATAATTTGATTGACCCCAGACCTCATTTCCAACAAACCTTGGATTCACAGACCAATATGTATACTTAAATTGAGAACCAGCACCATCTTTGGGTCAGGAAGGCACATTGTCACTTAGAAGAAGCCACCCAAGGTGTTTTGGCACTATTGCCAGAACCAAAATATCATCTGTCTTTCTACTGCTACTGCTTTTCACATTTTCCAGCAGAATTACTGGGAACATGGGAGTGCATGCAGTCAGGAGATACACATGTGCCCCACCACAATTTAAATACAGCATTCCTAGGGTCTCTGGATCTAGGTCTTAGGTTTGGGGCTAGCAAATGCTATAAGCTCCCAACACAACCGAACCCTGTCTAAACCTATTTATCTTCCTCCTTGTTTGTCACAGCTCCTCTTGTCAATCACAGCAATTTGTTTTTAACGAGGATTTTCTCTCCAATTCAACTCATCTTCTGCTTCTTATTACCACATACCCTGCAGCACCGCCGATACAGCAACAATGTAATCTCTCTCTTTTTTATTGCAAAATTCATTAAGGACAGTGGCTAGCAATTCAAAATTGGTAAATATTCTGATAAGTCTATTGCCCCCTGTTCATTTTACACCCCTAATCTGCCAAAGGAAGACCTGCCAGAGGAGACAACGTTATCAGTTCCATGGCATGTTCTGCAGCAGCATGTTACTGAAAGGTCTGGAAAGAGCAAAATAAGGAAAAGGAGGGGGAAAAGCTACCCGAAGGTGGAAATAAAAAATGTTGCTGTGACAGAATTAAAGACTGAACACTGCAGTAATTATTGCAGAAGGGGAAATAGCTGGAAAGCTGAATCGTAAGATTATGACTTCACTTTTGATAAGGGGAAATTCAAGTTTATATGGGTGTCCAATATGATTGTTATTTTTATGTGCATCAAGCTGACACTGACTTATAACAACCCAAACAGTGCTTTTAAGATAAATTAGTTACTGAAGAAGTGGTTTTATCAGTTCCACCTCTGCAATGAATTTCCATAGCCAAGCAGGGATTCAAACCCAGATCTTCTGAGTTCTAGTCTGTCCCTCTATCCACTATACCACACTGGTTATTAGGAATGGGATTTTTGAATTATTATTTTTAACAACAACACCCAGAAGCCTACTGGAATTACCCCAACTAGAATTCTGGGGTTTTAGCTCCAAAACAAAAACTCTCTTAGATGTTTAATATAACTTACAGCTGGTGCATAAATGAGGGAAAAAATCCTCGATTTTTCAGTTCCCAAGCAAAGGAACTGACTGGGCAAGCTAAGCTCTGTAGCACTGTCAAACATTCGGGGTTTTGTAGTCTCCTGAGAGACACCCTGTAAAGAGCATACTGGGCACGGAGACTACAAGATCTGTAATGCTGTGCAGTGCCACAGAGTGTAGCCCACCCAGCTAGTTCCTCTGTCAGGGAACTCAGAAATTGATGTTGTTTTTTCTCATTTATGCACCAGCTGTAAGTCATATCAAGCTCCTGAGAGACCTTTTTTTTTCCTTTTTTTTTTTTTTTTTTTTGCTAAAACCACTAGAATTCTAGCAGGAGCAATTCCAGCAAACATCTGGGTGTTGTAGTGTCAAGATGTGGAAAAATATGTGTATAATTAACGAGGGAGTGTAGAAAAAGTAGCCCTGAAAATGAAAGTGCTTTTGCAATTGAGGCTTGAATAAGAGTTTACTAAACAATTAGCCAGCTCTTCAGCTGAGCAAGGCCATTCTACATAATGTGCCTGACAGCTTAACATCTTTATGTTGCAATGTGGAGGTGGTGTATGCAGGTTTTATTACTTATAGTTATTTGTAGTTCCAATACCTGGGTGTTACAATATTCTGGCATTCCAGGACTCTGGTGTGAGAGAGCCTTAGTCCTCCAAGCTTTGCAGAATTTTAGTCAAAACAATAATGTTAACATCATAGTGGCAACCTGACATATTTTAAATTACAAACCCTTGAAATTACAGTAGATACAACAACAATAGAATTTGCTATAGAACATTTTTTCCTGGAGCACCAAACTTCTGGATCTTCAGGCCCCTGGAAAAGATATTGTTTATAGTTTGAAGGGAAAGAAAAACAACTGAAAGAACTATAAATATAGGGAGATAAAACATACACACACAAACATATACACACAGACATGAATTCATCATATAATTGCAATTCCACATCACTTGGGGCACCAGACAGCATAGAGCAACAATCATGTAGCTTTGGAGCAGCAGGCTTTGTTTCCAGAAGCCACCACCAACAATCATCATGAATTTCCCTCCATAGATGCAAACTGGCACAGGGCTGGCCTGGCTGGGTGAGAATATTATTTAATAATTTTTCATGTCTGTTCATTAATATGCTTAAAGGCTTAAAAACACTTTTGTTCTTTATATATTCTTACTTATAACAACTTTGGTATTTTAGATATGTCTTCTCTCTCTTTTTTTGCTTTTTGAATGTGTCTGTTTAGGTTATCACTCAGCTTCTTTATTTTTTGATTCAAGCATTATATAAGTTCTTGTCTTGAACTTTTATAGCTAAAAGGTTACAATCCATATATTTTACTGATTTACGGCTTACAACTTAAGTTTTGTTTTTGAATGTACTTTTGTTTGCAACTTCTCATAGCTCTAAGACTTTTGGATGTTTGAATATGTGGGATTTTATTTTAGGGTTTAAGGAACATTAAAAACAATGTGAAATAAAGCTTGTAGCATTAGACAAGGTGATGTTGCCTGGAATTATTGCAACAATAAAAAGACTTATACCTTGATACCCAGATGAATTTTGATATAATTGGAAATTACTGCCTGTTTTTATTCTGGAATTAACCCTTAATTGAGATAAATACCAGCTGTGATAAACACAGGTTTCTGATTTTTCCCTGGAGGTCTATAAAGTTCTATAGCGCTCTTGGGGAGATGTTCAGGTGTCCAAATTCCTAAACTAACAGTAGTTCATAACAACTGTGGAGCTTTGTGCCATGTGTGCAACTTGGCCTAGGGGAGAGGTTGAAACCACTTGCCCCTGCACAATGCTGGCTAGTTCTAGGCCAGCTTCACTGGGTCACATGTGTCTTTAATGTGTTTCAGTGATAGCCTCCATGGGGTTCTAAAGGATGGTGCCTGGAGGAGGAATGGTTTGAAACCACACAGTGAGAGCAAAGTTCAGGGTCTGGTAGCTGCTACTGGAGGTGCCACTGGCTTTCTTTTTGCCTCTGTCATCTTCAGCATCGTGACTGTTTCCGTGTGGGGCTTCTTTGGCCTGGCTCATGCTGACAGTGGAGATCACTACATAGAGGCCAGTGGGGCTCATGCCAGCTAGTGGTCTCTGGTGTGCTGCCTTGACCTCGGAGCACACAAAGTTTGATAAGGACTCCTGTCCAGGGATCCTTGCAATACAGGTACTGGCAGTCCCCCTCTGGCTCTGGGATCTCCTTCCCGCTGTAGGCCTCTTCCACCTCCTCCTGCACATCACCCCAGGCTCCTTCCTCCTCCTCTGGATGGCATGTGTTCCTTGACCTCCCTCTCACTGACTACCCCTCCAAGACCTCCCTTATAGTCCCCAGCTCTAGGGAGACTCCCCTGTCTTTGTCTCTCCCCAGGTGTTCCTCCTCATTGGTGGTCTCTTTTTCTATCTGGGTCAGTTGTCCCCATTCCTCACCCAACTCAGATCCAGCAGCTACTGGTCCAGAGATCTTGCTCGGGCATCTGGGGTGGGCTGAAGGCACACGTGGGGCATTATGAGTGCCCACCCACAATAGCCCACTAACAATTTTATTTGATTCCCACCAGCCTTTTGTTGTCTTTCTAACTCTACAATAATGGGGGTTAGGCAAATCAGATCACTACGTATATGTAGCAACAAACTTATATCAACTTGGAGGATCATGGTAGCATGACTTAGGCTTTTCGGCTGGAAGAAGAGTGACCATATCAGAATACACAAAACTCAGAAAATGTATTTAGCTGTCTTTAGGGTTTTGGCTATTTGCTGGACAAACCCAGAGACTTACAATGAGATTGATGTTTTATTTTCTGTTCATTGCAGTGCAAAGACACAAACTGTGGGTAAGGGAACTGCATTGTTTTAAACTTATTCTGAACTTTTTCCAGATTTATCATTTTTTTCTGAGAGAAAATGCCACTGCCCACAAACCGTACAAAAGCACTCTTTTGTTATTTCTTGCTTTGAGTAGTGAAAAAACTAAGCAGATGTTGTTTGATGTAATCAAAACAAATTTGCAGTCTTAAAAGATCATAAAATACTCTCCATTTTTATATTATTTGATGGTATGATTGTTGGAAAGCATGCTTTTCAAGTAAGATTAGCTTAAGTAATTCACCTTAAATGGTATCCCAATTAACTTTCTACTTTCCTTCGGGCACCGACTCTTATTAAGTAGAGTATGTTATACTTTCATCCATGAAACTAAAAGTGTTTTACAAATACTAATTACATTTCATAAGCACTGCCGGCAGATCATGATAATACATTGTATATCAGTTTCCCAATGAGCTCCTCAAACTCTTATAATTCCAATAGTAAAAAATGAATTGGTATGTTTTCTTTTAGCAGTTTTTCAAATCCCATCATCTTACCATAGAGTTCACCATTCCTATTCGATTTGGATATCTTGTTGCCAAGTGGTTTCTGTAAGGGCTGTGCTAAATGATCCATTTCAGACTGGAGGTCAAAAGTAGACCTTTTATATGAAAGGGGGATGTTTCCAAAAGAAATCAATAATAACCATTCCGCTACCACACCCACAAGATTGTTGACTACCTCTGTTTGCTTTACATGTTTCTGCATCAACATACTTTTCTTTCATTTATTTTTTGATGGACATTTCTTCTTTGATTAGTCACATGGACATTTCTGGACATCTGCCATGCTTACCTGAGCAACCAGACTTCATGGTGTAATAATGCAATTATTGACAAAATCATGGCAGAGAGAGGAGGGTGCTTGTAAATACACTAACACTTTTTAAAAACATTCTCCAAGCAAAACAGTTAATGGTGAAAAAGTAATTTGAACATTTGGAGCAGCTTAATTTTTAGGCAAGAAGTAGGAGCAGGATAGGCCCATTGCCCTGCCATTTGGAGGTGAAGTGCCATCTTCTGCTCAAAGTGTGGGCTACTCCGGTTTGCCTTCTGTAGTGATTACAGTATAAAACATTTACCAGTTGGGATTAAGCTGATTTAATTGTCATATCATTGCCACAGGAAATCCTGGAAACTTTTATGTGAGGAGGTTTGAAAAGAACTGTTCCAGAGAATTGTCAGTCCTGTCATCATACCATAGTTACTATTCCTTGCAGGAAGACAAGGCAGTTCAATCAGGATAAAATCCATTTGTGAAGTAGCTGTGCTTTAACTTTGTATCCTTGTTATATCCTCTTTATAAAGTTTCTACAAATAGACTCATGATTTATAATTTTCTCAGGAGTTTCCCTTTCTTGATATTCTTTGTCTTCAACTTTCCTGGATATTTGCTTTACTCATCCCTTCTGGTCCACAGTGGACAATTATAAAACAATGGAGATTTAAATGAACTGATACATGGAAATTGGCATTTCCTTAATTACTATATTTCTTCAGGGAGAGATTTCAGCCCTCTCTCTAGCACATACATTATCCTTAATGCACAGGCCCCGAATTCAATCCTTTTTTCCCTCTTGAACATTTTTTTTATTACTTCCAAATGAGAGATGGAGATTTAAGCTGCTCAGTAATCATATCAAACCGGTAAGATACCAGTCCTTGAAGAGACAAAATTTTATAGGTTTTTCACCATTGAAACAATTGTGTTGCGTACACCATGTCTCAACAACGTTCTGTAGAACATAGGCTGATTTCTGGAACACACGGAATACACAAAATCTCATCTTGTGACACCTAATGAGATAGATAGATTGTCTTCACAATACAGTTTCCAATTAGTACAACTAAATTTAAACTGATGTGGCATTTCTGTTGCTCAATTTCAAGCCAAGCACCCAAGGTGATTCTGCCTGTGGAGTTATGGCTGGATCCATAACCCAGTGGGCTTCTTATGAAACAATGTATCTGAAATGCAGGACTCCTCAGCCATCTTCTTTCTTTCCCCAGCCCCACAGAAATAAAGACAGAAGTGAAGTGACAAATACATCTATTATTAAATACAGCATAACATTTCCTGGTTCATTAGTCAATACATTTTAAGAAACATGTTTCTGATAGTTAATTGCTGCCCAAGAAATTAATTATCTACTGTGTTTGGAATGCTCAAACTTGCTATCAAGATATGTGCCCATCCATTGAGGCTTTGCCCCCCTTACCCCAGAATAATGACGCGAGACCAGAATTATGGATTAAACACGGCCACACTTTATTGAAATAATCAATGTTGCCAATCCTTTGGCAAAGGGGAGTCCTGCCATAGTGCGGAATCAGGTTTAAACCCAGAGGTCTGAACGGACCCTTAAACAAACAAATGGGCGAGTCCCTGGCCCAAGTTTTCGCAGCCGTGAAGACAGCGAGAAACCTGGCTGGCCCAAATTTGACCACCCCCAGACCTCAAGCCATCCTCTCCTTGTTGACTGTTGGTCCGGGTGTGGCCCCAGCGCATCTTTTCCCCCCAAGCACTGTAATTGCACGATCCGCAGCGCTGGGAGTTCAGATGAGCTATACCTTACCTGAGATTGCTATGGGACTCACCAAAAAACCTGTTTTTTCTGCACTACCCGCCACAGCATTGGGACTAGCCATGCTAAGTCCCATGCCCGCCATTGAGCTCACCAAGCAATAAAAGCAGGCCCCCCTTGATGTCTTCAAAGAAGACATCCAAACCTCGTTCGGATAGATGTACGCCATCTGACCGGAAAAATCAGGCCTATCCATGCAGATCATTTGGTGACCAATCACCGATCCAAGGCCGCTGCAATCAGCTCTGCAGACTACCCTGCTAACACTCCTTTGTGCAGCAAAAGAGACATACCACTTCACTAATCCTGAGGGCGCCGAAAAAAGTTATTAAGGACGCCGCCCTGAATAAAACAACTTCATCATCATCTCTACAGATAACCTACCACTGCTTACAAATACTTTCTAATAGTCCCGGTGATATAGGTAGTCTCGAATTTTTAAATCTGCCTCTTTCCTTAGACCAACCTTCAATCATTTTCCTAAAGCGGTTGTCTGAAGAATAATTCTGATACCATGAACTTTAGTGTAGCAAGCCTGCGCCAATAACCTACCCTGGCCACGTAGGTTCTAAATCAACTACGTTCCTAAGCTCCTGAAACTCTATACTCACTGCCGAGTACACTTATCATGTCCTCAGTGCCAGGGCCAGTCTTATTGCCCTTTCCACATCATCACGCCAAATTGCCAAGCCCCCGGGGTAAGAGTCTCCGGGAACTCATTGGATCCTGGATCTAACTCCCTGAACTGCTCAATCTGTTGGCGTGATAATGCATCGGCTAAGCTATTATCTACACCTGGTACGTGTCTAGCCTGCACCAGTGTTGTGACACGATCTGAATGCCCGTGGGGTTATTAATTATATAGACTACCGTCAGATTGTTGCACCAAAATGTATGACAGTGTTAGCCCATTCACCTGCCCAAAGCCACAAGGCACCAACTATTGGGAAAAAATTCCAAAATGTCAAATCTCTGGTGATTCCCCCGTGGCACCACTCCTCCGGCCATTTGCATACGCACCATTTGCCTCTAAAGTAAATTTTTGAACCCGAAGGAGTCTGCAGTGGCCGACTGGACCTGAATTTCGGCTTTAAGCATCTTGTTTCCTCACCAAAAGGAAATGCCATTGCACTCAGCTAAGAACTGACCCCAAACCTTCAAGTCTTCTCTCATGTCATACGTAACTCTAGTCCTATGAAACGGGCAATGGAGCCCTTTCATTGCCTTGGAAAGCTACGCAAAAAGGTGCGACCTGGTCCCACGACTCTACAAGCAAAATTTAAATGTCCTACCATCTCCTGAAGCTCCTTCAGGGACACTTTTTCCTTTCCATCGAGGCTACCCTGACCTTAAGGTCAGCCAACTCGACGTCTGGCAGCCTAGACATTAGCCATACCGTTTCCACTTCAATGCCCAAGAGCGTCGGGGACATGGTTGGTCCCTCCGTTTTTTCCTCAACCAGAGGTAAACCTAACTCTACTGCCATTGAATGAAAGGTATCTAGTATAAATTTACACGTTCCCATGTTCCTTTCCCCACAAAAAGATAAGCATCCCAATAATGGGCCGTATTGTTACATCCCCATTCTACACCTAAGCTTCCACTCAAGAAATGAACTGAAACGTTCGAATGCTGCACATGAAACAGGGCATCCCATAGGCAATGCTCTATCTATATAGCAAAAACCCTGGAAGTAAAATCCCAACAGATCAAAATCCTGCGGGTGAACTGGCAAAATCCGGAATGCTGATTTTCTGTCACATTTTGCCAACTCCGCCTCTGACCACACCTACGGACCATGCGAACAGCCTCATCAAAGGAGGTGTAGCGCACAAAGTTCCTGAGGGATGGCATCATTAACCGACTCCCCCTCGGGGTAAGACAGATGATGGGTCAGTCTAAACTCACCTTGTGCCTTCTTTGGTATTATTCCTCAAGGTGAAACCCGCAAAGTCTCCAGAGGAGCTGTTGCAAACAGTCCCAACACTCTCCCCTCCTGTACTTCTTTGGCAATCTTTTATTGAACTACAACCTCCATACCATATACCGATTTAAGATTTTGGGCAAAGAATGCTGTGCACTCCCTGACCACTGGTATCCTAAGTCTTCCTAAAAACCTTCCAGTAAATAATTAACTTCATCCCTACTAGGATAATCACACAACCATGCTTCTAAAACTGGGACCTTAATTGGGCTGGGGCCCTTTACCAGAGTTACCCCTGCCCCATTGGGCTTCTTCCCACCTCCAGGGCCCTTATTCTGACTCGGGGCACCGTCCCGGAAGCATGTGGTACTGGGGTGCTGACCACCGCAGACTTTACACTCGTGTCTGAAACAGCAAGGTTTCTTAGTGCACACACCCCTGGAGTTGTACTCCCAGCAGAGCAGGCGGGGTTGAACCACCTGCCCTGCACTTGCACGGGGAGTCAAATTCAAAGCAGTCTTCCTGATCAGCTGCCCAATATCAGTTCTGTCGCCTAGAGTGGGTCTGGCAGGAGTCATTGACTGCAGCCAGAGACCCGGCAATGGCTCGTCCAACATAAATTTGGGGTACAGCCAAATGCCTACACCAGCAGCTGGAGTTACCGGGGCTGGACATGAAAGTTGTGGGCATGGCGTGGCGCAGCCACCAAATTGGGTGCTCGTACAAGGTCCTGAAGAACTCAGAGCCCCAAAATTCTGAATATTATATGTTGGATAATATGGTGAAGTAAATTGCCCACTGCCTGGCCAAGGCCATGCAGGCAATGATGAGGAGGTGCCGGGTGCGGTGGCTTGTCCACCGCCTGGCCAAGGCCAGGCCGGAAACGGTGGAGTGGTGTCAGATGTAGTGGTTTGTCTGTGGAGAGATGTCCAGTGCAACGGGTAACTCACCAGACAGAGGTGTCACAACAGGCTCCTCCCTGCCGTACGTGGCATCCGGGCCAACCTCATCCAGTGCCTCCTGCCTGCCCGATGCTGACGCACTGGTCGCTGCCATAATTGAAGTTGATCTCCCTTTGTCGGTGCCCTGCTGTGATGCTGCTACCGTCGCCCCATCAGCATCCTTTCTGGATGTCCTTTCCGCCTGTTGCTCTGCTGCTGACAAAGGCGGCATCGCAATTGGTTCCTCACTGCAGTACAGGTAGTCTGGACTAGCCTCATCCATCGCCTTTTGCCTGCCCAGAGCCGCTGGCGCTGCACCAGTTGCTGCCGGAGTCAGGGTAACTCCTCCTTCTTCAGCACACTGCTGCCGTGGTGTTACTGCTGCCCCATCAGCTTCCTGTCTGGACGTCCTCTCATCCTGTTGCTCTGCTTCTAGGATGGTAAACCTAGGCGTTAGATCATCAGCTATAGCCCTAAGTTTAGCCCTGCGATGACTCTTAGCCTCGCTAGCTGAGTGGCGCGGCAGTGCCCCTCAAGGCTGAGGGGCCTGTCTCGCCTCTCTTTCAGCTTTCAGTGCAGAAATTTTTTCCTGCAGCTGTTGCCATATGGGCCAAGATTCTTCGTCCGAGTAAGACTGAGGCGGCGACACTTGAGGAACTGACCGTTTCTTAGGCATTGTGTTCCCTACCTAATACCCCGACCCTTCCGTGAGGCTATTATAAGCCTATGCTCAATTCCCGTCCAAATTAGTAGCAAGCCTCAATATCTTCCGGACTTGCTCAAACCGGGATCCTGTGTTTCCTTTTACCACAATGAGGGACACCATCTGGTGACACCTAGATGTGACCCAGTTGTTCAGGGATGTAACACCTTCTGTGCTGTAGCTATTTGTGCTATACCAATATTGCTAATTTAATTAAAATACTATATATATATATATATATATCTTATCGATAAGACTTAATTATATCAAACCGCTAGTATTAATTTTTAATTAATTATTATGCAAGTATTACTAATAACACTAATTACCCATGTATGTGTTTGCAGTTAAAACTTATGCGTTAGACCATTATTAGCAATTAATTAATTCACTTAATAAAGTTTTATTAATCAGTTAGTTAATTAAAATATCTATTTATTTAATTACCATGAATTTAAAATATGTCCGCAATCCTCTTAATGAATTATAAGTATTAAATTATTTCTGAATTAATTACTATGAATTGATATACAGTCAAACCTCGACCTACGAACGTCCCTACCTACGAACATTTCGACTTACGAACGGCTCCGATCGCAAAAATTTATATCGACTTGCGAACGGAGCCTCGATTTACGAACGGAAAAGGGCAGGGGGAAAGGGCGGGAAATTCAAAACTCAGCCTCCCAGGGCTTGCCCAGCACCATTTTTGAATTTCCCGCCCTTTCTCTCTGCCTTTTTCCATTCGGAGGCTTGCCCAGCACCATCGGAGGACTGGCGGGGGACCTCTGAAAGTGGCGATTGCCGTGTGTGGGGACCCCCGCCAGTCCTCCGATGATGCTGGGCAAGCCTTCGGAAACCTCTGAAAGCGCCGATCGTGGTTGCGGGGGACCCCCGCTTCCGAAGGCTTCCCCTGCACCATCGGAGGACTGGCGGGGGTCCCCCCACGCGGCGATCACCACTTTCAGAGGCTTGCCCAGCACCATTTTTGAATTTCCTGCCCTTTTCCCCTGCCTTTTTCTGTTCCGAGGCTTGCCTCCGATGGTGCTGGGCAAGCCCTGGGAGGCCTCGGAAGACGGCAATGGTGGTGGCGGGGGACCCCCGGGAGGCTTCGGAGGCTTCGGACCGGTAAGTTGCTGCTTTTATAAATTGCTCTGGGTGGGTTTTGGGCTGGGGTGGTATGTTTCTGTGTTGTTGTGTGTTTTTTTGGTGATTTTTTTTTTTTTTTTTTGCAGTCCCAGCGCGGGACTTGCTCAAATGTTTATTTTTGGATGTTTTTGTTTTTTGTGTGTGTGTGTTTTGCAGTCCCAGCGTGGGACTGCAAGTGTTTTATTTTTCATTTCTTTTTTTGGGGTATTTTTTTTTCTTTGGCCGGAACGGATTAATGGGTTTTCAATGCATTCCTATGGGAATGCATAGTTCGACATACGAACGTTTCGAAGTACGAACGTTAATCCAGAACAGATTAAATTCGTAAGTCGAGGGTTGACTGTATAACATTTCTCTTGACTATAGAAGGACTAATGAATTAAAATGCTGATTAATACGCTTGAGGATATTTTGTGTGTGTGTGTGTGTGTGTGTGTGTGTGTGTGTAATTATTTTACTTTTATTTATTTATTTATTTATTTATTTCTTATATCGATGCCTCACCGATGAAGCGCTCTTATGCCAACCGCCCAGCACATGGTGCGGTTCAAATCCGAGCTCGGCCAAAAGCTCAAACTCTCTCTCTCCGAAATAGGGAGGGGATGGGGGAAGCGGAGTGCCAGACAGCTGAGGAGCCGAGCGGCTGCGTCACGCTGCAGCAGCCACCTGTCTACCTGGCCCCCAACAAGGTAAAGCATTAGGCTGGCTCCTATTTGCCCAATCCTTTTTTCTTTCACCCCTTCTTATTATTGATATATATCGGTAGTCAAAGCGACGATCAACACAAGGGATCCAATCGCACGTAAGCGCACCCGCGTGACTCACGAGGTTGTGCCCCCCCTGTTAACAGTCCCGAGGAGGTAATCCAGTTAAAAGTCATGCCCAATAATCTTAGTATTATAATTAAGTAAGGAAATGTCGAGCAAACCACGGGAGGGAGCCGATGCTACCCCTCTATTCCAAAGCACTGAGCCATGCAGGCTTCGCCTCAAACTACGCAGTTGAAAATAGCCAAGCAGATGGTCTCCATCCTTGTCTGTTGCCAGCGAAGGAAGAGGAAGAGGAGGGGGGAACAGCCTTTAAATAACCTAGTGTTCCCCCCTCTCCCACCTAGCTGCTCACACGAGACTGAAGAGGTCTCGCCACCTCCAAGGAAGAAGGCAAAGGTGACCCGCGCGTGGCTCAGCAGCGGCTCAATCATTCTCACCTTTGTTGTTGTTGTTGTTATGTGCTGTCAAGTCGGAACTGGCTTGTAGCAACTGTACTAGGGATTTCAAGGTAAGTGAGATATTTGTTATTGTTGTTTTATACACTGCCTTCAACTTGCAGTGACCCTATGAATGAGTGATCTCTAAAATGTCCTGTTATCAACAGTCCTGTTCAGTTCTTGTAGACTCAAGCCTGTGGCTTCCTTGATGGAGTCAATCCATCTCATATTTAGTCATCTTCTTTTCCTATTGCCTTCAACTTTTCCTAGTATTGTTGTCTTTTCCAGAGAATCTTGCACCCCATGATGTGCTCAAGATATCAGTTTCATCTGTTTTGCCTTCACAGATAGTTCAGACTTGATTTGCTCTAGGTCCCACTTGTTCATCTTTTTGGCAGCCTGGGATATCTGCAAAGGTCTCCTACACCACCATATTTCAAATGAATCATTCCCCCCACCCACCCCATTAGCCTTTTTCACTGTCCAGCTTTCACACCCATACATAGTGACTGGGAATACAATAGTGTGGATGATCTTGGCCCTGGTCTCCAATGATTCATCCTTGCACTTGGAAATCTTTTCTAATTCCTTCATTGCTGCCCTTCCAAGTTGCAGCCTTCCTCTGAGTTCTTGGCTGTAGTCTCCATTTGGAATGATGACTGAACCAATGTATACAAAATCTCTAACTATTCCAATTTCTTTGACATTAAAGTTGTGCAGTTCTTCAGCCTGAGTCCTGTTTTGGCACTTCCTTCTTTCCCTTTCACTAAAAGTTCTTTCAAGTTTCTGTCAATAAGATGGTGTCATCTGCATATCTTAAATTATTGATGTTTCTTCCACCAATTTTTACTCCTTCATCTAAATCCAGTCTGGCTTTCCATATGATATGTTCTATGTATAAGTTGAACAGATAAGGGGATAAAATGCACCCTTGTCTGACACCTTTGCCTATAGGAAACCATTCTGTCTCTCCATAGTCTGTCATAATAATAATAATAATAATAATAATAACAACAACAACAACAACAACAATAATAAACAACTTAGAACTGCAGAGCTGGAAGGGACCCTATGAACCATCGATTCCAGCCCCAGTCAAGGAGAAACAGCAGGGAATTGAACTTCCATCCTCTGGCTCCACAGCCAGATATCTGAACCAAAACTCCAGAACACAGTGACCACCTAGATCTTTATTCTTCTCCTGCTGGTGAAGGTTATATATTGATGTGTGAGATGAAATAATCTTATACACAGAGGACAAGGCTGAGTCTCTAGAATCTGACTTTTTCCCAATAACTATTTGCCAAGAAAAATATTTATTTTTATATTATTTACAAGATTTTTTAGCCGCACCATTACCAATGGTCTCTGAGCGGCGTACAACAATATTAAAACTTTAGAAAAACATTAAAACGATTAAAAATACCTAATATTATAATAATACCCTACATTAAAACAGTCAATTTATCATTAATAAATCCTGCTGCTCATACGGCCAGCTAAAGGATACTATTTACAGTGGTGCCTTGACCTTCGAAAATTTCAACTTACGAAAAGCTCCGGCCGCAAAATTTTGCTTCGACTTGCGGCCGGAGCTTCGACGTATGGACGAAAAAAGGCAGGGGAAAAGGGCGGGAAATTCAAACCGTTGGTGGCGAAGAGGCTGCTTCTTTGTAGCTCTTTTGTACCAATGGTTAGGAAAAGGGAGGCTCAGCCTCCTGGGCTTCCACCGCTGCTGCCACCGCCACCGGGAGGCAAGCCGCCGGACCATCCTGGCTGGGCTCAGCCTCCCCGGCTTCCCCGCCGCTGCGACCGCCGCTGCCAGAGGCCTCCCGGCCATCGGAGGCCTCCGGCGGCGGCAGTCGCAGCAGTGGGGAAGCCGGGGAGGCCTCCGACGGTGGCGGGGAAGCCAGGTAGGCCTCCGGCGGCAGCGGTCACAGCGGCGGAGAAGCCCAGAAAGCCGACGACGGCAGCGGGGAAGCCGGGGAGGCCTCCGGCGGTGGCGGTCACGGTGGCGGAGAAGCCCGGAAAGCCTCCGACGGTGGCGGGGAAGCCCCAGGAGGCCTCCGGCGGCGGTCGCGGTGGTGGAGAAGCTCGGGAGGCTGAGGACACTTCGGTCTGCCTGGTAAGCTGCTGCTTTTTCCTTTTAAAAAAGTTGTCCTGGGTGGGTTTTGGAGGGTAGGTTTGGGCGGGGGGGTTATGTTTCTGTGTTGTTTTGTTTTTTGGTGATTTTTTTTTTTTTTGCAGTCCCAGCGTGGGACTTGCTCCAATATTTATTTTTGGATTTGTTTGTTTTTTTGTTTTTTTGCAGTCCCAGCGTGGGACTTGCTGTTTATTTTCATTTTCATTTTTATTTTTTTTGGTATTTTTTTCTTCAGCCGGAACGGATTAATCGGTTTTCAATGCATTCCTATGGGAAATGGTGCTTCGACTTACGAAAATTTCGAGTTACGGCCACCGTTCCAATACGGATTAATTTCATAAGTCGAGGCACCACTGTAATTAAAATGCTGGCTAAACAGAATTGTGTTTGCCTGGTGCCAAAAAGCCAAAAGTGTTGGAGCCAGGCAGATCTCTATAGGGAGGGTGTTCTAAAGTTGGGGGGCAACAGCCGAGAAGGCCCTATTTTGACATGCCATCCCCCTCACCTCTTTCAGGGATGGCACCTTCAGAAAGGCCTCCTGGCCTGATCTTAGAGGACGGGCAGGCTCGTATGGAAGAAGGCGGTCCTTTAGGTAACCAGGTCCTAAGCCGTTTAGGGCTTTATATGTCAAAGTAAGCACTTTGAATTGGGCCTGAGCAGCAACCGGCAGCCAGTGTAAATTTTTCAGAACCGGCGTAATATGAGTCGGCACGGTGGCACCACTTACCAGCCGCACAACCCGGTTCTATGCCAGTTGCAGTTGCTGGACCATCTTCAAAGGCTGCCCCACGTATAGCGCATTGCAATAGTCCAGTCTGGTTGTTACCAATGCATGTGTGACTGTTGCCAGGCTCCGCTCATCCGGGTAAGGGCAAAGTTGATATATTCTCTGCAGCTGTAAGAAGGCACCCCTGGACACCGAGTCCACCTGGGATTCCAAGATCAGACACGGGTCAAGGAGCACCCCCAAGCTGTGGACCCTGTTCTTTAGGGTGAGTGTAACCCTGTCTAGGGCAGGGAAATGGCCCTTTAACCTATCTGGTGGAGCACCTACCAGCAGCACTTCTGACTTGTCTGGACTGAGCCTCAGTTTATTGACCCTCATCCAGTCCATTATCGAGTCCAGGCACAAGTTCAGAACAATGACTGCCACACCTGGATTGGTAGAAAATGAGAGGTAGAGCTGGGTGCCGTCAGCATATTGCTGACTCCTCAGCCCAAACCTCCTAATGACCTCCCCCAGCGGTTTCATGTAGATATTGAATAGCATGGGGGACAGTATAGAACCCTGAGGAACCCTATGGTGCAACTGCCATGGATCAGAGCTACTGTCCCCCAGCACCACCTTCTGGACCCCGATCAGCCAGGTAGGAGCGGAACCATCATAAAACGGTGCCTCCCATTCCCATCCCAGCCAATCTGTCCAGAAGGACCCCATGGTCGATGGTGTCAAAAGCCGCTGAGAGGTCCAGGAGAATCAACAGGGACGCATTCCCCCTGTCTCTCTCCCGGCAAAGGTCATCAAACAGGGCGACCAAGGCAGTCTCCGTCCCATAACTCGGCCAGAAACGCGATTGAAATGGATCTAGATATATGATATTTTAATGCATCTGTGGTGACTAACTCATCATAATGGACCCCAAAAGGGGTAAAGCCAAATTTAATGCACAGTGCTATTCATACAAAGCCTGAGGTTAATTGAGTTCATTCCTAACAAAAAGTAAGGTTGTTGGTCTTGAAACAGTTCTTTAAGATGTCACACTCCTGGTCTTCCCTTGTATCCTCATGTTGTCACTATCACTAATCCTTCAGAATCTAGTAGGATGAGAAAGACAGAAATTCAGTTGAGATTCAGTTACATAGGGTCACATATTATCTGTGAGAATAATCTCTTTTCACTTCCAAGACCTCCAGAATCATAAGGGGAGGGGGGGGGAAATCATTGGCCTGCTTGGACCTCTGACAGCTTCTAATATTGTTAAGGAGCTTTGTGGTTGCCTATTCAAGGAGCTCAGACAGGCAGGTTATTTTCCAGAGAATGGAGTGATACAGTTTAGAAAAACTATAGATACTTTATTTGTCAACCCTTGATCATGTCAACCAGGCATTTCTCACTATATTTCACCTCACAGGCTTCTTTATCCAAATAACTCTCCACCCCCGTAAAATATACATCATGGCCTTCTACCTTCCAGTATGCTTTCTAGCCTTCAGACCCACCTTTCCTTGCTAAATGATCATCTCTAAAGTAGAGATGGGGGTATTCGTATTCGTATACGAATATCCCCATGTGGCTGGACTTAATAAGGGTCCAGCCCCTGGGGCCAGACCATCCACTCACAAGTCCGGTGGCGGCGGCCCCGGTCATCCTTCCAATCGCATCCAGAGCGCTGCTCTCTTCCCATTCGGCTGGCCACTCCAGGCAGGGGGAGGGAGGATGAGTCTCCCGCCACAGCTGCCAAGTGGCCAGCCAAGTGGAAAGAGAGTGGCGCTCCGGGTGCAATTGGAAGGATGAGCGGGGCTGCCACCACCGCTGGACATGTGAGTGGACGGTCCGGCCCCAGGGGCCGGACCATTGTTAAGTCCAGCTATGCAGGGATATTCATATTTGTATATGAATATGAATACCCCCATCTCTACTCTAAAGCATGGGTGGGATTCATGAGACCCAAAAGATGCTCAAGGATACTTTTACAAGCCCCAAAAGAAAGAAAGAAATCCACCCAAGCTCCCCTCAAAAGGGAGAATCAGATCTCCAGGGGGTGGAATTATCTTTTAAAACAAGTTGCTTCCCCCAGTCTTGTTTTAATAAATATTTAATTTTTTTTTCATGTGCTTCTTAAAAAAAAAAAACACACACAGATGTGGCCTTCCAGTTATTCTTGTTCAGTGAAGCAGGTTGCCAAGACAGTCCAGGTAGTAAATTGTTCTTAGGTAAGGCAATGAGGGGCACAAGTGAGAAGCTGTTAAAGAGTTGCCTCCCACAAACTAACTGTAGGTCATGGAATTTGTAGGCCTCAGCGTGCCTCTCCCAAACATACTGCTGTTTCTAATTAGTTGCCAGGAAACCTTGAGACACTGTCACTGTTTTTGCTCAAATCTTCTTAACTCTCGGGCAAATGGGCCTCACATCTTCAAGGCTTTCTTCATTGCCCAACACCTCACTGGCTTTTTCTCAGGTGGGTCACTAATTTTTTCAAGTTCACCAGCCCCCTCTGGCTGCAAGATATTCTCTCCTCCTTCTGAGAATGACAGTTCAAAGTGAGGCATGACAGCAAGGCTAGTTGTACCAGCAGAAACGGGCTTCTGCCCATTCCGAATCCATTTCAAGCAATGTAGTGCATTTAAGGTTAGATTACACTATCTGTTTGATTCCAAAGTTTCTTTAAAGTCATAACTAGAGATGGGGACAACTCACCATTTTGGCGAGTTGTCCCGCTTCGTGAGTCATCAAAAGTTGATGACTCACGAAGCATGAAGTTGCCCCCATGAAGCAACTTCGTGGAGGGGGGGTGGTGGTTAATAAAAAAATAATTAGCCTGCATTAAGGGAATCCAGGCTGCCCTTTGCAAAGATGGCAGCTGCAGCTTCCCTACCCTAAATGAAGCCGCAGCCGCCATCTTTGCAAAGGGCAGGCAGTCTCCCTTTTTACATTCCGTGGCTGGGAGGCCAGATGAAGACCTCAGCAGTGGCGATTAAGGTAAGGGGGTGTCAGTGGGGGTGGGGTGGGGGCTAAGATAGGGAGAGTAAGGGGTGGGGGTAGGCTGTGGGGGTGGCTGGCTGTGGGGGTGGTGGCTGCCTATCAGCTGCCAATCAGCTGATCAGTGGCCGGTAGGCAAAATGAGTTTTTTTGTGTGTTTTTGGTAATACGAAAGATGAATAAAACCGGGTAAATATTCATCCCTTCATATTCGTGGGGGTCTCTGGAACCCACGAATATGAAGGGATGAATATTTAATGAATCGGCTATTTTCATCGAAAAAGCTGATCTGTTTTTATATTGGTCCCCATCTCTAGTCATAACCTTAGTTAGAAGTATTTTCCTCTTCCACTCCTCCTCCCCTTCCTCCTAGTCCCAGTTTTCCTTAATGCTCAGGAGGAAATATTGAGGAATTTTGGTAAAAAGGGGGGTTAGGAATTTAGTTATTCCTTTAGTTAGCATAGTATAAGGCAAAAACCCACAGAAGCGTGGATTGATTAGCCCAATCTCCCCAATTTGCATGCAAAACTAACACTTTGTATGGTAGAAATTACTCTAGAAGCATTTAAACTAGTAAAAGGTATCTATACTTACACTAACCATCTGTAATTACAGTCAGAGGAAAAGGGGGGATGGAGTTTCCAGCAATCAGGAGCCCCTGGATGCTTGTTACCTGGAGGACAGTGAGAGGAAGAAGAGAGAGCGATCAACAAAACAATGGGAGCAGAAACAAACAGGAAGAGGGGGCAGAAGCATGCCTCAAATGCCAGAGATGAAAAAAGAATTTTACCAATGAATTTAGTGCAAAGAAGAATCACATTAGGCTATAAAGGCCTCTGCTACTGGTACCCAGAGTTAGTGTATGCAAGACTGCTATTATCCCACAAGTCTCTATGTACTTACCTTCTTGTGTCCTCCACTCCCAAATAAAAGGAAACATCTGTAAAATAAATGTCATGTAGCCATGTGACAAAAGCCTGTAATGTGTGTGACTTTTCCTCTTTGTTGTTGTAGCTTCCATAAACACAGCTGCCATGCTTGCTGAGACCATTTCTTTCAGAGTTTTTTGGGGAATTGGTTGACATTTTTAATTTTATTTATCATAACAATAACCTGTTGTGCTGTTACACAATGCGTGATATCACCAACAACAAAAGAAGTAATGATTTTTCTAATTGATTCATATTCAGTGAACTGCAGAAAATACAAGTTGTAGGGGCAGTTTAGAGAGTTCTTTATACACTTTGCTTTATTTTATTTATATCTCAGCTTTCTCTAGCATCTTTTTCTAATATTGGGCCCCAAGGTGGTGACTTGGTCACAGGCTTCTCCACTACAATGGGCTGTATTGTATTCCTATTCATATTATGATACCATTACTTTATTACAATGAAATATATATTTATTAGCTTAAATTAACACATGCACATTTAACACAAACAGTTGTCTGTTTTATTGGTGGTGGACATCCTGCTTTTTTGTGATCAGAATCCTTCCTATCCTTTTAAGTGATGCCTCTTCTCTCTTTTTGTGATGGAATAGCAGGAAGCATAAATAAACCTTAGCCCTTTGTTCTGGCAGATTTCAAGAGAGCTTTTTCCCTCTCTAAAACCCCAAAGACAAAATTTCAAAAAGCTGGGTCCCCAAACAAAAATATCCAGCCATCTTGTTGCAGGTCCTCACTTGTAAATGTATGAAGGCAACTTATATCCTGAGTAAGACTATTGGTTTATCTACCCCAGTATTAACTACACTGACTGGCAGAGACCATTCATAGTCTTAGGGGCTTCAACCCACTGACAATAAGACCTTCTGTTGTGCCGGATTCTCAAAAAAAAAAAAAAGACTTGAATTTTAGAGTACACACGAGGCACATGCATGTGTGGAGCACTGTAGCAGGGGAGGGAGTTTTTCTGCTCCTCTGCTACAGGTACGTTTATTTTGGAGCAGATGTGCAATTGATTCAATGGAATTGATTCTGCATATGTGAATACCCAATCTGCTTTTTAAAAAATTCCTTCTATCTGATACAGCACTATACCTGAGAGCAGGAATTAAAACAAAATAAAAGTCAGTTTGAGTGTGTCTGCTTGCCCCTCTTACTTGCTCGCCTCTGCCTGCCTGATCACCCATTCACCCACCCAGTTGCGCCCCTCACTTGCTCACTCCTTCACCCAGCCGGTCACACCTTCGCACACCCAGTCACTCCTTCACACACACCCCTCAGGCACCTCTCCCCACACCCTCCTACCCTCACCCCTTGCTCCTCACCAATGGAGATGGTGGCTGGGGTAAAAAAAACCCCAAAAAACCTGATCCCTCTGCTGGCTTATTTCAGCAGGGGGAACAGGCCCTTAGACAGAAACCATAGACCAGCTTCTGGAGACCTTCCCAGAAGTAAATGTAAAGATGTACAGATTATTTACTTTAACACTTAGCTCTGAGACTTCTCCCTTACAATTCACTCCAAGATATTCATTTGAGATCAGCCACTTCCTTTTTTTATAGATGTACCTTTCATTTGTAGCATCTGGCATCATTCTTGAAAACAAAATTGTCTGTCCAAGTTTGTAGATACATAAAGGTTTAATTTTCATAGTCTCTTTTTTTTCATAGCTGCTTTTACCACCAAAGAGGACTAAAAAAATATGCTTCTGGTTATTTTATTTCATTTGCCATGGATTTACAGGAGCTTTAACTGTTCAGAATTCCTTGATAGATTAAGTAATAATAAGGCAAGCATGAGAGTAATATATTTTATTTCAGAGAACAGGGACATAAAAATCTTTGAGGGGAAAACACACGAGATGAAATCTTTTGCAGTGGTTCATTTACTGGTGGCTATAAATACTTCTCTAATGGTGCAAAATGTTTCAAGGTGGTAAAAATGTACGAGTTAGATATTCCACTGGCAGGATTTCCCTTATTAAATAAGACAAACAGGTATAGCAAAAGCTTTCTCTTTTTAGCCCATAAATAAAAACAAAAGGATTGTCTTCCTGAGAGAGATGAGTATGAATTCTATTTTTGCTGTGAAGGTATTGCTTTTCTCTTTAGGAAAGTAGTCAAAAGAATTGGCAGTGCAATATTGACTGGGAACTTATTGATGTTTCCAGAAGGTTTGTATAACTTGCCATGACTCATTGATAAGGTGCAAGGCCTCTTCCTAGTTGTGATCAGGCACATGACCAAGATAAACTTTGACATATTTCTGGTTAGCCCCCATTAGTCACAGAAAGTTATGCAAATCTTATACAAAGACTAGTATGATTCTGGCCATTATGTATTTGCACAATTATCATGTTATTATCATTTTCCTTTATATTCTGCCTTTCTGCACAATGTCAGGGCAGTCTACATGGTTTTCCTCTTTGCTTCATTCTCACAACGCTCTGTGTGAGAGAGTGACCAGTCTAAGTCATCAGTGGGTTGTATAGGCGGGGGGTATTGTTGAACCTCTGTCTCTCAAGTCCTGATCTACCTCCCTAACCACTAGACTATACAGTGGTGCCTTGACTTACGAACGCCCTGACCTACGAACAATTTGACTTACGAACAGCTCCGGCTGCAAAATTTTGCTTTGACTTGCGGCCGGAGCTTTGACTTACAAACGGAAAAAGGCAGGGGGAAAAGGCGGGAAATTCAAACCATTGGTGGCAAAGAGGCTGCTTCTTTGTAGCTCTTTCGACCCAACGGTTAGAGCAGGTGGTTAGGGAACTTTTTTACTCCTGGGGCGCAGGAGGAGGAAGGAGAGGTGGGGCGGCTCCGGATCGCCGCTGGGCGCAGGAAGCTGGTGCGCTCCCTGCCCATCCCTGGCGAGGGTCTACTCAGGAGTAAGTGCCGCAGAAGGTGCAGGTCTACGCGTGAGTAAGCGCCGCCGAAGGCCCTGGGCGGGGGGCGCGGGTCGGAGGGGCTCCGTGGACGGAGCGTGCTGCAGCGGCGCAGGAGGAGGAAGGAGAAGCGGCCGGGTGCCGGTGCTTTGGAAGCCCGGGAAGCCTCCGCAGAGGCTTCGGACTGGTAAGGTGCTGCTTTTTCCTTTTAAAAAAGTTGTTCTGGGTGGATTTTGGAGGGTACGTTTGGGCTGGGGGGGGGTTACGTTTCTCTGTTGTTTTGTTTTTTGGTGGGTAATATGTTGGACTATAAAATGCCCCCCAATCACCTAGAGATGCCCAAATTGAAGCTTCCCCTGACTCTCCTCTACAATCCCTTCAAGTTTGGTGAAGATTGGGTTCCCCCAAGCCAGCTGCTAAAGAGCACTTTCCTCGGGGGACCCACTTTGTGGGTGTATAACTTGGATGTCGAAAACCCAATCTTCACCAAACTTGGACAGACTGTAGAGGAGTGTCAGCGGAAGCTTCTCTGTGATTTTGGTGTCTCCAGGTGCCTGGAGGAAACTTTCCTAGGGTGTCCTCTTTGTGGGTGTATTACCAGATGTCTGAAATCCAAACTTCACCAAACTTGGAGAGCTTTTAAGAACAGAGTCAGAAGAAGCTTCTCTGTGATTTTTGTGCCCCTAGGTGCCTGGGGGGCAACTTATAGGATTTTAAAGCCAAATTGAATCAACAAATCGATTCATTGATTCATCAGGAAAAAAAATCGTAAACTCGTTATTCATTAACCTTGATGAACCACGAATCAAAACCAATCACCATTTTTCCAATTCATGCCCATCTCTAGTTGGCATGTCTAGCCTGGAGAAAAGAAGAATGAAAGATTATATGATAAATGTCTTCAGATATTTGAGAAACAGTATTGTGATGATAGAACAAACTTGTTTTCTGCTATAGCAGAGGACAAAGCCCAAACTAATGGACTAATGGATTCAAATGGCATGAAAGGAGATAATAGGCAGAATTTCGTAATATTAACCACTGTTCAGCAGTGGGATAGACTTTTGTGGAAGGTGATAGACTCTTGTCAGATTTTTTAGCTATCTATCATGGATGTTTTAGTTCAGAATTCCTACACTAGTGGAACTCAAGAAACATTCCAACTCTACAATTCTATTTTGTGAGGACTTCCACATAAAGAAATACACACATGCACAGGTTAATGTGAAAACCATACAGAATAGACATGTGTATAAAACATGTAACCTAATACATACTACAAAAAGGAAATATCTACCTGATACATAAAATTATGATCCTAACCATATCTTGGTTTCTAATTTGTTTGATGTATGTGTTAGCCTGATTTTTTTTTCATTTTCTCCAGCACAGAACTGAATTAGTTGAGGACAGAAGAAGTATAACACCATCTGCTTTTGAATGCAGAACCAAGCTTTTGAACGAGTTTCATCCAAGGGTTTTCTGTCTCTGCTGGAGATAAAAGACAACATTCTAGCTAGTTCCGTCTCTCAGGCCTTCTCACTTTGAGATACATGGGAGGAAGACGAATAATTGCTATTGGAACACTTACAGATGATTTTTAAAATTTATTTTTGGGCTGAGCTGAAATTACTGCTGTTTGTCATTAGAATTATCAGTAGCTTTGAAAAAGAACTCCTATTTCAACTGTCTGCAGATTTTTCACTTATGCATTTACATTGACTTGATTGCTGTCACTCTCAAGATATGTCAAGTCCCAAGACAAATGTGATCGACTCCATAACATAGTGATATCTTCTGCACTGCATTATCTGGGATTGCCTTGAATTCACCTACATGATTGATCCCAAAACTTGAAAGAAACAGTAGTTGGGATAAGATTGCAGTGACTGAAACAACAAAAGCCAGAGGAAACAAGGACATATGCCTCCAAAATGGTGAGTATTTACCCAGTGGATGGGGTGAAGTTAAGGGAGATATTTCTGTCCCAATGAAATCCCTATGTATAACATGGAGATGAAAACTTGATAACATGTACTGTATTCCTAAAAATCAAAATAGTCTGTGTGGTCTCCAAACAAAACAATACAAATGCAGAAGCAGGCGATACCTTCATTAGACCACTGGAAAAATCAATTAGATTGTGAGTTTTCAATTGTGACATATTCCATCTTCCTCAGGCAGTTTCAAAAGTTTCTTGCCATGGTTGTTGTAGTACATACCAGGTAAACATTCTTGAACAACATGCAAAGAGCTTGTGGGGTGAGTGGGTGGAAATTCCCCCTCAAGTAGCATCAAATAGCATCTTGGAATTTGTGTCCCATCTCTTCAAACACAGTCTGAATCCTTCCCTGGTGGTTAAACTAAGTTTTATTCCCAGCTCTCTAATGGAGGCCAGCCATGTAACTGTGTTATCTTTTTCTCCCCCCCCCCCACCCCGGCCATATAGAAGCCAACAGCTTCAAAGGAATGGCCATATTGGGGAGGGGGAGGGGGATACAGATTGTCTGGTGACTCTTTGTTTGAAGAGATGGGACACAAGTTTCAAGACTGTAATTTTAATTTCCTTAAGTTATTTGATTGTGTCCCTCAAAATTAGTTCTTTTCCTCAAGAAAAAAAGGTTTGAAGGTTCTCTTCTGTCCAAAGAGCCTGGAATGCTGCAGAATGTTGCATATTTCTTTAGAGCCCTGAGGACAGATGAACTGCTAGCTTGGCAGATGGCCAAATAGGTGTTCTGCAGTCTGGTGCCCTGCATCCTCTGGCGGGCACTCACTCAGAAGTTGCACCCTGGCCTCCCTGCCGCACCTCCTCAGAGTTCTCTCTGAGTGGGCACTGCCTCTGAGTAGATTGGGGCACCGAACACCTGTTCGGCCATCCACCAAACCCATCTCTAGTCCTGAGATTCTGATATGTCACAGAACTCCCTCATAGTCCTCAAAAGTCTTCCATTTTTACGTAATTAGCCACAGCCGCTGACCTTAAAAGCTATCAGCAATGATTTTATTCACATGACAGAGAGGTGAAGGATGTTTCTTAAGCATTTTGGTCCCAAACCAGTGATGCAATATTGATTAGATCAATTCATCTTCTAAAACTATAGTGGAGAAGGTTAGAACTCTTTGAGGATTCAGAAGTGGTTTATCATCCCCTTATTCTGGGGCATCCTGGGACTGTGCAGCTTGCACAAGGCCACACAGGCTGGCTCTTCTGGGATGCACAATGGGGAACTGAACTCCCAATATTTGTCTCTGCAGTCAGATACCTAAGTCACTGAGCCTCTCAGTTAAATACTTTTAAGCTCTGAAGACATCAGCTTCTATTAACAAAATGTTTCCAGTTTTTATGGCTTTAGAAAGGGTTGAAATGTGAACTAGTACATTTGGTTAAAGCACCTGGCTGCAGAACCTGGGGCTAGGAATTTGATTCCCCAGGGAAGAGCCAGCTTTGGCCAGGCTAAAGTTTCCAGAACAGCTTCAGAAGGAGGGATAGATAAATCATTCTTGAGTATTTTATTACTAAAAAACACAGGGCATGACTGCCATAAGCAATGACTTAGTAGTAGGCATCCTTCAGTCTCGAGATATTATGGTAACGTGCTCTGTATGGAGGTCTTGGAACAGCGTCTAGTGTGGCTGAGAAGGCCAATTCGAGAGTGACAATCCCTTCCACACTGAAGACAACTACAATCTGTCCCCTGTCCAGCTCCCTGGTTTTGCTGGTTTCGGGACTGCCTCTTTGCCTCAGCCTGCTGTACAAGTGTCTCTTCAAATTGGGAGAGGCCATGATGCACCGCCTGCCTCCAGGCTGAACGCTCAGATGTCAAGGTTTCCCATCTGTTGAGGTCCATTCCTAAGGCCTTCAGATCCTGCTTGCAGATATCCTTGTATCGCAGCTGTGGTCTCCCTCTGGGGCAATTTCCCTCCACTAATTCTCCATGCAGGAGATCTTTTGGAATCCGACCATCAGCCATTCTCACGACATGCCCAAGCCAACGTAGATGGCGCTGTTTCAGTAATGCATACATGCTAAAAATTCCAGCTTGTTCTAGGACTACTCTATTTGGAACTTTGTCCTGCCAGGTGATACCAAAAATGCGTCGGAGACAACGCATATGGAAGGTGTTCAGCTTCCTCTCCTGCCGTGCACAAAGGGTCCAGGACTCGCTGCAGTACAGGAGTGTGCTCAGGACACAGGCTCTATAGACCTGGATTTTGGTGTATGCCGTCAGCTTCTTATTAAGCCATACTCTCTTTGTGAGTCTAGAGAACATGGTAGCTGCTTTGCCAATGCGTTTATCCAGCTCGACATCTAGGGAGAGAGTGTCAGAGATCGTTGAGCCAAGGTACACAAAGTCATGAACAACCTCCAAATCTTGCGTGGAGATAGTAATAGAGGGAGGTGAGTCCACGCCCTGGCCCATGACTTGTGTTTTCTTCAGGCTGATGGTTAGTCCAAAGTCTTGGCAGGCCTTGCTAAAATGATTCATGTGTTGTTGGAGGTCTTCAGCAGAGTGGGCAACAATGGCTGCATCATCGGCGAAGAGGAAGTCCCGCATGCATTTCAGTTGGACTTTGGTCTTTGCTCTCAATCTAGAGAGATTAAAGAGCTTTCCATCTGACCTAGTCCGGAGATAGACACCTTCTGTTGTAGTTCCAAAAGCCTGCTTCAGCATGACAGCAAAATAGATCCCAAACAGGGTCAGCGCGACGACACAGCCTTGTTTTACTCGGCTTCGGATGTCAAAGGGATCTGATGTTGAGCCATCAAAAACTACAGTGCCCTTCATTTCCTCATGAAAGGACCTGATGATGTTATGGAGTCGAGGTGGACATCCAATCTTGGGAAGTATTTTAAAAAGGCCATCCCTGCTAACCAAATCAAAGGCCTTTGTGAGATCTATGAAGGCCACAAAGAGTGGCTGTTGTTGTTCCCTACATTTCTCCTGCAACTGTCTGAGGGAAAATACCATGTCGGTGGTGGATCTATTAGCTCGAAATCCACACTGTGATTCTGGATAGACTCTGTCTGCAAGCACCTGGAGTCTCTTCAGCACAACACGGGCCAGCAGCTTCCCTACAACGCTGAGAAGAGAGATACCACGGTAGTTATTGCAGTCGCCCCTGTCTCCTTTGTTCTTATACAATGTGACGATGTTTGCATCCTTCATGTCCTGTGGTACTCCACCTTCCCTCCAGCAAAGACAAAAGACTTCATACAGTTCGGTGGCGATGATCTCTTTACAGCACTTCAGCACTTCAACTGGGATGTTATCCTTCCCAGGTGCCTTGCCAGAGGCAAGGGAATCCAAGGCCGCTTTTATTTCTGCTAAAGTTGGTTCACTGTCCAGCTCTTCCGAGACAGGCAGGCACTCGATGTTATTTAATGCCTCTTTGGTTACTACATTCTCTCTGGAATATAGCTCAAAGTAGTGCTGCACCCAGCGGTCCATCTGCTGTGCTCAGTCCTGGATGATCTCGCCTGTAGCAGACTTCAAGGGAGCAGATTTCTTCTGTATTGGACCTAAAGCCTGCTTGATACCGTCATACATTCCCTTGATGTTACCATAAGCAATGACTTAATGGCACATTATTACTATTTTTTATATTGGCCAGAATCCTATTTATGTGCTCATAAGGTCTGCATAACGTGCTGTGGCTAATTCACAAGGTGCCAAGGTGCATCTTGGTCACACAAATAGGACCATAACCAGGCATGGAACCCAGACATGCCCAGCATCTCTTCAGTTATCCCCAATTAGCTGCAGCAAGTTATACTAATCTTTACTTGAGCACCAGTAGGATTCTGGCCATGGTATAAAATAAGTAAACATAGGCAAATTAGAGTAATAGTTTGTTTATGCAGAGATTGACATTACTTGCTGATTAATAGGAGTGTTTGGGGCTAGGAACAGCTAGATAATCAGGCATGGGTAGGGCAGCAGTTTGTTCAAAGTAAGTGTAAGCTACAGCTTCTTCTTCTTCTTTTATTTTAATAGTGGAACCGGAAATGAGCTACCCATTAGTTTAACTCCTGGGTGTTCACATGATGCTGGATGTAATTAGAATGAACTTTGTTCCATTTCATATCATGCTGTCACAGAAAATGAGAACAAGCAGACATACACTAAAATTAGAGGACAGTAAATTTAGAATCTTGAAAACAAAATGTTTTGCGGTTTTTTTGCTTTGTTTTGTTTTGTTTCTGGGTTTTTTGTTTTGTTTTTTTCTTTTTGCATCAAAGCAGGCAGGGATTTCTGTGCCTCGGGAGGTCATAAAGCAAAATATTATAACTGCTTTTCAGAAGCTCTTGGTAGTCTTGGGATCATTAATAATGTTATGCAAGCTAGGATAATGACTCAGACTTCAGGCTTCAGTGCATAAGGCCTAGAGAGAGAGGGAAGGAGTTTTCTTTTCCATGTGTAGCGTTTCCCAACAGCCAAGGCTTATTATGGGCTGTTTGTCTTCTTCTGAAGCATCACGTATTGCTAGTCCCCGAGGCCAGATAAACTAATGGTCTGATCAACTATGGCAACTTCTTCATCCTCATCAAATGATTATCCACTTTCCTTAACTACATTGGCAAAAAAGGGGACAGATATATGTGTTTCAAGGAACAGAGCTTTCTGTGATGATAAATAGCTGTACCTATCATGCATGATGCTGTCCAAATGGCATTTTCCAATCAACTCCCAATGTCATCTGAATGTCAAATAATTATATTGTTCAGCAAAAACAGAAAGGAGACATTTGGTTTCTAGTAAATTAACATGTACCACTAGAAACTAATGATTTGGAATTTCATTATGAGGGTAAAATTAGCTCAGCCCTGAGTTCCTTGAAGAATATTTTTGCTCTTATTGTTATGTGCCATCATGTCACATCCAATTTATACCAAAGCTATTAGGTAACTCAATGTATGTGAGATATTTAAGGTGTGGTTTTACCATTGCCACTTCCTTGGTCAAGCAGGGAGTTCAACCCAGATCTCCTGAGTCCTAGCTAGACATGGGATATTCATATTTCTATACCTGGGGATACGAATCAGTACCCCAGGTGCCTGGGAAAACCAGTCCATTCCCCCCCCTCAAACCAGTGGGTCCACTTTCCACTCGCAATGCAGCACACATGGCTGGCGTCGTTCTTGTCACACCAATCCGGGAAGCTGCCTGCCCGGCACGTCCCTGCCTCTCCACTCAGCTGACCATCTGGCAAGGAGGTGAGATGAAGAGTCTTCCCACTCAGGTGCTGAGTGTTCAGTTCAGCTTTGTGGGGAGGCAAGGAAGTGCTGGCTGGGTTGCTTCCTGGATTGGTACGATGAGAAGGTTCCAGCTGCCGGACGGACGTTTCAACGTCCTGGAACGGCGTGGCTGGCTTTTGCCTTCCCTTCCCGGAGGACGCGAGACTGCTCCGGGTCACGTGTGCTGGGAGGGAGGGCGAGCGACTATTTAAAGAAGTGTTCGCCCCCATTGCGCCCTCTTTCCTGTTCGGGCATCGGCACAGAAAGAGTTGCGGTGGAACAGCTGACGAGCGGTTTTGCTAGCATCGGGTTTGAGCGCTGCAGAGGCAACAGCCGGCAAAGCTGTGGATGGGAGGGCTGCTTTCCGCGCCCTCCCCGGGTTATACACTTTACTTTCGGCTTTGTTCTACTGAATCTACATGTTAATTGGGGACTGATTAAAGTTTTTACTTGATTTATTGATTGGAGGTCGGGCGAGAGAAGAGGGAAGCAGCGGGGAGGGTCGTGCCCGCCACGGCGCTGCGGGGCGCGCTGATCCTTTTGAATTACTGGGGATCTATTTGTGTTAGCTGTGTTTTCTTGAACTTTTGGTAGGATGCACTCTTGGAGGATTCGAGTTTTTCATATTAATTGTGGCATTAATAAATTCATAGGGGGTAGCTAGTTTAACGACGCCATTTTGTTTTCTGTAATTTCGCACCCTTTTTCCTCACCCGCCATTTTGTTTTAACATCTGTGGGCGACAAAGCCTTCTGAGTTATCAACACCAGACATAAGTTGATTGTGGTTTTGGTTTGTTCTATCAAAAATACATTTAATTGGATTAATTGCTATTTAACATCATTGATTGAATAATTTGATTTATTATTGTAATCAGAATAATTTAGATCAAGAATAAAATAAAGTAGGGATCAATTTAAATATAAGTAGCTGATAGGAGCATTGGGAAGGGTCAGCCTTAGGCTTAAATAATAATAATAATAATAATAATAATAATAATAATAATAATAATAATAATAATAATAATAATAATAATAATAATAATAATAATAATAATAATAATAATAATAATAATAATAATAATAATAATAATTAAAAATAAAAAATTGAATTTGTAAAAACTTATAATTCATTGAGTCTTTGGCAATTGTGTCACCAGCAGATTAAATATTAATTATAAAGGTTTTAGTTCATTGTAAAAGGGTAGGGATAGGTTGGATAGGGCGCCATCTGCTGGCTAATAGAGGTTGGTTCAAGGGTGAGAAGGGTTGTTAGTGGGCAGTCCAGGTGCTTGCTGTGCATGAATAAGGTGAGTGCTACCTCTGGTTAACTAGGGTCATAATGACTTCTAGAAAGGGGCGTGGTACAAGCAAAGGAAAAACCCTGGCTAAAAAGAGAACCGTGCCACAGGTTTCACTTCAACAGTCCTCTTCTGATGAGGAATCTTGGCCAATCTGGAAGGACCTGCAAGAAAAAAATTCGGCCTTGGAGGCACAAAAGCTGTCCAAACAAGCCCCTTTACAACGCGAGGCTTCTTTCCAATGCAAGGCTTTTCCTCGCAGATCAGTTAGGGATACTAAGGGCCATTGCAAGGCCAACCTAAAAGCTTTGGCGCAGGACCTCGTGGAGCGATTTGTTGCTTTAGAATCCAAGCAGGTTTCTGACGACGAGGACCAGGCCGTGGAGGAAGGGTCTTCGGATATGCACAGGGTGCCAGGTGGTAGAAAGCACAGAAGGACGGGCGTGTCCGGGATGCACGATGCTGCGGATTGCTCACAGGCAGTTCATTACATCACGGAAGAACCCTGCACGAGTACATCTTGGGTTATGGATGCCCCTGAGGCATCAGCGTCTTCATCTGGTGAGTTTGCCACTATACACAACACCCAGTCACCTCAGGCCGCCTGGCCTTGGGCCAGTGGTCTGCAGTATCCTCACACCACACCTACACCTTCTGGTGCACCACCCATGGGGTGGCCCAATTGGGTTTGGCCTCCGGTTAACACACATTGTTGTGGCTGGGGTACGCCTTATGCAACTCCCTCCGTGGCCGGAACATCTAGTGCCGGAACCGGTGCAGGAAGCTGGCACCACCCTTCAGTGCCCAACACCAGGTACAATACAGTCCCGCTGGCGGCTTTGCCTTGCGGGGACTACTCGATGCCGCTGTGAGATCATTTGACCCCGGCCACCAAGGAAAAAATATGAGAGGGAAAGTATGTGGACTTTTTTGATCTTCTGAACTGTGAGGTCGACATTAAAGAGATTGACAAAGACGATGAGAAAGAAAAGGAGAAACGTAGGAAAAAGAAGCCAGATAGAACTTGGCCCAATTGGATCACCGGCTTTATTATATATGCTGGGGTCTTGGTTAAGGTTCAACCATGGAGGGCCTCCTCGCTCTTGCAATATTTTGACATAATATGTAGGGCGAATTCTGATTTTGCGGGTCAAGCTTGGCTTTTATACGATCAAGCCTTTAGAATGAAGAGTGCCATACAGCCCAACCTGCGTTGGGATGAGCCACAGCCAGGTCTCTGGCTACAGTATATGACACCTGCTAGGCCTAACTCAGGTGATAGATTCGATAGCGGCCACCTGAATAGGAAATTGGTTGGCAGTACTATTACCCGTCCTGGGGCGGGGCAGGTGGTTCAACCCCGTCTGCCCTGCTATGAATACAATTCCAAGGGTTTCTGTTCGAGGACCCCATATAGGTATAGGCATGAATGTATTACGTGTGGAGGAAAACACCCAAATGCCACCTGCTTTAAGGCGGGAGCGCAGCGCCAAAACAAAGGTGCCGGAAGTGGTAAAAAGCCCGATGGGGGTGGCGGTTCCCTTGGCAAAGGGACCCTCCCCAATAAAAATTGAGATTTTAGAGGCTGGGTTGTTAGATTATCCAAGGAGAGGAGATGCAGAGTACTTATGCCATGGGTTTAGATATGGCTTCCGAATCCCGGCGTTAGGTGCGAGAAAGGCTTTTGTAGCAAAAAACCTTCGTTCTGTAAATGGTATGGAGACTATTGTGCTAAATAAAATAAACAAAGAAGTCAGAGAAGGTAGGGTGCTAGGGCCCTTCAAGGAGCCACCCATACCAAATTTGAGGGTTTCCCCTTTAGGGATCATACCCAAGAAGGCACCGGGTGAATTTCGTTTCATACACCACCTGTCCTTCCCAGAGGGGGCGTCAGTCAACGACGCCATTCCCCCGTAACTGTGTTCGGTACGATACACCTCATTTGATGAGGCTGTTCAGATGGTCAGGGCCTGTGGAGTGGGGGCGGAGCTGGCGAAGGCTGATGTTAAATCAGCATTTAGAATTTTGCCAGTTCACCCCCTGGATTTTAATTTGTTAGGTTTTCAGTTTCAAGGGTCCTATTATATTGATAGGGCTCTTCCAATGGGGTGCTCGATTTCATGTGCCGCTTTTGAGAAATTTAGCACCTTCATCGAATGGAAAATCAGGCAAAGGGTGGGCTGTAATTCCACAGCTCATTACCTTGATGATTTTCTCTTTTGCGGAAAAGTGAATTCAGGAAGGTGCAGAATGATTTTGGACAATTTCCGGGACATGGCACGTGAGATGGGTTTGCCTTTAGCAGAGGAGAAAACAGAGGGACCGGCCACATCCCTCACTTTTCTTGGGATTGAGTTGGATACGATACAACAGACTTCAAAGCTGCCTCATAGTAAATTGACAAACATTAGGAATAGAGTTGGTGATTTGTTAGGGAGGAAAAAAGTGACTCTTAAGGAGTTGCAAGAAGTAGTAGGACATTTAAACTTTGCTTGCAGAGTAGTAGCACTGGGGCGTGTCTTTTTAAGGTGACTCTGTGGTGCCATGTCAGGTTTGAAAAGGCCAATGCATAAGACTAGAGTAACTAAGGGTATGAGGGAGGATCTCATGGTCTGGAAGCAATTCCTAGAGCAATTCAATGGGATCTCTTTTTGGAGATCTGAAATGAGTCTAAGAGCAGATGTCCAGGTGAATTCCAATGCCGCCGGGGCATTTGAATTTGGGATTTACTTTCGCGGCAGTGGTATGCAGGTACATGGCCCAAAGAGTGGCATCAGGAGGGCATCACGAGAAATTTAACATTTTTGGAGTTTTTTCCAATTGTAGGAGCCCTTTGGCTCTGGGCGGAAGAATGGTCCAATACTGTAGTCCGGTTTTGGTGTGACAACCAAGCGGTTGTCTACATCGTTAACAACCTTACATCACATTCAGATAGGGTAATGGAATTGGTTAGGGCTTTTACCCTGCGGGCACTGCAGTTTAAAGTACTGGTGCATGCCCGACACGTCCCTGGTATCGACAACAGGATAGCTGATACTCTCTCGTGCCAACAGATCGAGCGTTTCAGGGAGCTAGCCCCGGAGGCCAGGGACTTGCCAGAGGTTCTTCCAGCAGAGGTCTGGCAGATTGGCGTGAAGAGGCGTCGAGAGCGATAGGTCTTGCGTTGGCTCCGAGGACAAGAAAGGGTTACTTAGCCGCAGGTACCGAGTTTCATGAATTTGGGAGGACGATGGAAATGGATCATGTGTGGCCTGCTCCTATGGAACACCTCCAACAATTTATCATATTTTTACATAGGAAAGGATTAGCGCCAGGCACCATTCAGGGTAAACTAGCGGTTCTGGCTTTTTATGCCAAAGCTAATGGATACAAAGATTTTTCTAGTGACTTTCGGGTTAGGAAAATGTTGGAAGGATGGTCCAGGGAGAGGGGGAGGGTGTCTGATGCCAGGACACCCATATCTCCAACTCTTTTGGGATGATTGTGTGAACAATGGGCAACGTTGTGTAGGGACCAATACAAGGTGATATTATTTAAAGCGGCTGCCCTGGTAGCATTTTTCGGGGCCCTGCGAATTAGCGAGTTGGTGGCTATGGGAAGGGCAGACACCTCTCAAAGGGCTTTGCAACACAGAGATGTTTTAGTCCAAGATGGGCAATTGAAGATTACAGTCAGGCGGTCCAAGGCAGATCAGATGGGTAAAGGCAAGCAATTAGTGTTGGGACAATGCAACATTAAGCGCATTTGTCCTGTAAAGGCTGTTCAGGAATTTATGGAGATTAGGGACCAGGGCTCAGGGTATTTTTTCCAGCATGCTGATGGGTCGCCGCTGACCAAATATCAGTTCTGGAAACTTACAGACATGGCGCTGGGTAGTATCGGAGTGAAGGATATGAGATTTGGCATGCATTCCTTCAGAATAGGAGCAGCATCGATGGCAGCAACCCTGGGTTATAATACAGACCAAATCAAGCAGTTGGGGCGTTGGTCGTCGACTAGCTATCACAGGTACATTAGACCTTTACCTAACGTGTAGGCAGGGGCCGTTTATGTCGTTTCAGGTGCCAAGGATTCCGAAGGTCGAAGGCACGTGATGATCGTCGGCCACAGTTTTGTTTACTGGGCGGCGCGTTATGCTGCTTCTTCCCCATGGGGGAATGATTTGGGGCTTGGTGCCCATGCGTATATTACTTGGAGAGGCATGCATGGCATGCAGTGGATCCAGCTTGGCAGAATGACGGCCTTCGACCAAACTCCACCTGATATTTTGGTAATCCATTTGGGAGGTAACGATCTACCTAGATCGCACGGTAAGGCAGTGATATTGGACATTCTAAGAGACCTGAAGAGGTTGAATGAAAGGTATCCTGCAATGCGGATTGTGTGGTCCACAATCATCCCGCGGTTAGCCTGGCGAGGTGCCCGGAGCATTAGCAATGTTAACAGGGCCCGGCGGCGGGTTAACAGGGAAGTGTGCAGAGGTGTCTGTAGCGGCAACTTCGGATCGGTGGTTAGTCACCATAGGATCCAAATTTGTAATACTGAATATTTTCATAGTGATGGTGTCCACCTGTCAGATGCAGGTTTGGACATCTTTCTAGAAGACATCAAAGGGGGCCTGCTCTCTGAGCTTGGAGAGCTCGGTAGCGGGCATGGGACTTAGCCAGGCTAGTCCCTATGCTGTGGTGGGTAGTACGGAAAAACAGGTTGTCTCGGTGTGTCCCATTTGTAATTCAGGTAAGCCAACAGCGCATCCGACCTCCCGGCTCTGCGGATCGTGCGATTACAGGGCCGGTGGTGGGAAGATGCGCTGGGCCACTTCCGGACCAACAGTCATCAAGTAAAGATGTCTGGAGGTCTGGGGTGTTTATTAGCGGCCGACCGGGTTCCTGCTGTCTTCAAGACCGCTGGAACCTGGGGCCTGGGACTCGCCCATTGACTGATCAAAGGGTATGGGGATACCCTGCCTTTACCTGTTTCCGCACTACCGCAGGCCCCCTCAATTGACAATGTCGGCGATATGCAATTTGGATTTGATTTAATAAAGTGTGGCCCGTATTTAATCCATATCACTGTCTTGCGTCTTTATTCCGGGACTGGGAGGGCAAGGTTCCAGCCGCCGGACGGACGTTTCAACGTCCTGGAACGGCGTGGCTGGCTTTTGCCTTCCCTTCCCGGAGGACACAAGACTGCTCCGGGTCACGTGTGCTGGGAGGGAGGGCAAGCGACTATTTAAAGAAGCATTCACCCCCATTGCGCCCTCTTTCCTGTTCGGGCACCCACCCGCCCGCTCTATTTCTAGTGTGATTTTATGGTCGCCTTGTAGGGGCTGGATAGGAATTTTTGACCTTCATCCTGATTAGCCATTGGATGGGGGGATTTTTCGTCTATCCCACACTGGAGAAGGGTTGTTGGCATTTTGTTGGTGGTAAATTTCGGTCACACTGGCGGGTAGTACGGAAAAACAGGTTGTCTCGGTGTGTCCCATTTGTAATTCAGGTAAGCCAACAGCGCATCCGACCTCCCGGCTCTGCGGATCGTGCGATTACAGGGCCGGTGGTGGGAAGATGCGCTGGGCCACTTCCGGACCAACAGTCATCAAGTAAAGATGTCTGGAGGTCTGGGGTGTTTATTAGCGGCCGACCGGGTTCCTGCTGTCTTCAAGACCGCTGGAACCTGGGGCCTGGGACTCGCCCATTGACTGATCAAAGGGTATGGGGATACCCTGCCTTTACCTGTTTCCGCACTACCGCAGGCCCCCTCAATTGACGATGTCGGCGATATACAATTTGGATTTGATTTAATAAAGTGTGGCCCGTATTTAATCCATATCACTGTCTCGCGTCTTTATTCCGGGACTGGGAGGGCAACTATGCTGGTGATGTGCACCACATGGCAAACAGTAAGTGAACCTGCTGGTTCAGGGGGGAGGGTCCATTTTTCCCAGGCACCTGTGGTGCCAATTTTCATATTCATATCCCCATGGATACAAATACAAATATCCCATGTCTAGGCCTAGCCTTTGCCCACAACTCTGTCAAGTGCACCATACTGCCTCTCTTAAAGGATTGATGAGATACAAATGGAAATATATGAGTTGTTTAATTGACTTGAACGAAAGCTAGCGTAGCATATGGTGGCTAAGGGAATGAGTTATGGTTCACTTTTTCTCATGTAATTTTTACTTTTGCAGATTTTGACTGCTCTGGGACCTTTAGGCCTTAGTTTGGCTTGATTCTGAGAGAAGCTTCAGATTTTACGATGGGTTAGACTGATTCTTCTGGTTGATTCTACACCTCCCTCCCTGTGTTCTTTTATCTCTCTCTCTCTCTCTCTGTCTCTTTCTCTCTCTCTCTCTCTCTCACACACACACACACCAGTGACTTCATTACTTTATTATATATTTTTCCTTCTGATTTTCCCATCTGAATCCTTTTAGATTAATTCTCCCACATTCCCCTGAGTCTTCAGGAAACTGTTTCTTGGAACAGTAGGTTTATGTCTTTCTTTCTCAGTCTTTAGGCCAAAGACTGCTGAACATAGTGAGCTTCAACTAGAGAGCTGGTGGAAGATTAGGGGCAAATATAATCTTTTATAAAGGGCTAACTGTAGCTAATTTTGGATAACTGTAACTTCATCTGATACTTTAATACAGGTTGTTCTGTTTTGCACTTTTCATTTCATCATTGCATTGTACTGTGTTAGAAATTCATTGATTTTTTCCCTTTGATTTCTTTTATATTGTGCCTTCATTTGTGGACTTTATTCCTTTTTATCTGCTGTGATTTCAATAAATCTTTAAATTAATTGCACCTCTGAATAGCCTCAGATCATCTCTGATTACACCTTTCACCCACTGGGGCAAATAAAGGACCTCATTTTCAGTGCAAGGTCTTCTCATCAAGGATGGAATGAGTTCTCTGTGACTTCATTGCAACTATGGGTTGCAGACACATTTGTGCCCTAGCTGGGAGAACAAGATGAGAGATCTTTGTTCTGAGCCTGCACCTTCAAATGCACAGGTTATCTCAAGGGCAGTGAGATTACCTGTCATGGCATTCGCCCAGGTCATGAATATCCATATGCTATTTGCACATACCCATAGTTTTGTCAAGAGAACAAGCTGGTCATCACAAACACACTTTTCAAGCAACACAAGAGGCAACTCTACACATGGACATCACCAGATAGGCAATACCAAAATCAGATTGATTATGTTCTCTGCAGCCAAAGATGGAGAAGCTCTATACAGTCAGCAAAAACAAGACCTGGAGCTGATTGTGGCTCTGATCATCAGTTTCTTATAGCAAAACTCAAGCTTAATCTGAAGAAAGTAGGAAAAACCACTGGGCTAGTCAGGGATAATCTAAACCAAATCCCTTATGAATACACAGTGGAAGTGAAGAACAGATTTAAGGAACTAGATTTGGTGGACAGAATGCCTGAAGAACTATGGATGGAGGCTCGTAACATTGTACAAGAGGCAGCAACAAAAACCATCGCAAAAAAAAGGAAATGCAAGAAAGCAAAGTGGCTGTCCAATGAGGCCTTACAAATAACAGAGAAAAGAAGGGAAACAAAATGCAAGGGAGATAGGGAAAGTTACAGAAAATTGAATGCGGACTTCCAAAGAATAGCAAGGAGAGACAAGAGGGCCTTCTTAAATGAACAGTGCAAAGAAATAGAGGAAAAGAATAGAAAGGGAAAAACCAGAGATCTGTTGAAGAAAATTGGAGCTATTAAAGGAACATTTTGTGCAAAGATGGACATGATAAAGGACAAAAATGGTAGGGACCTCACAGAAGCAGAAGACATCAAGAAGAGGTGGCAAGAATACACAGAGGAATTATACCAGAAAGATCTGGATGTCCCAGACAACCTAGATAGTGTGGTTGCTGACCTTGAGCCAGACATCCTGGAGAGTGAAGTCAAGTGGGCCTTAGAAAGCATGGCTAACATCAAGGCCAGTGGAGGTGATGGCATTCCAGTGGAACTATTTAAAATCTTAAAAGATGATGCTGTTAAGGTGCTACACTTAATATGCCAGCAAGTTTGGAAAACTCAGCAGTGGCCAGAGGATTGGAAAAGATCAATCTATATCCCAATCCCAAAGAAGGGCAGTGCCAAAGAATGCTCCAACTACCGTACAATTGCACTCATTTCACACGCTAGCAAGGTTATGCTCAAAATCCTACAAGGTAGACTTCAGCAGTATGTGGAGCAAGAACTCCCAGAAGTACAAGCTGGACTTCGAAGGGGCAGAGGAACTAGAGACCAAATTGCGCTGGACTATGGAGAAAGCCAGAGAGTTCCAGAAAAACATCTACTTCTGCTTCATTGACTATGCAAAAGCCTTTGACTGTGTGGACCACAGCGAACTATGGCAAGTCCTTAAAGAAATGGGAGTGCCTGGCCACCTTATCTATCTCCTGAGAAATCTATATGTGGAACAGGAAGCAACAGTTAGAACTGGATATGGAACAACTGATTGGTTCAAAATTGGGAAAGGAGTACGACAAGGCTGTATATTGTCTCCCTGCTTATTTAACTTCTATGCAGAATACATCATGTGAAAGGCTGGACTGGAGGAATCCCAAACCGGAATTAAGATTGCCGGAAGAAATATCAACAACCTCAGATACGCAGATGATACCACTCTGATGGCAGAAAGTGAGAAGGAATTAAAGAACCTCTTAATGAGGGTGAAAGAGGAGAGCGCCAAAAATGGGTTGAAGCTCAACATCAAAAAAACTAAGATCATGGCCACTGGTCTCATCACCTCCTGGCAAATAGAAGGGGAAGATATGGAGGCAGTGACAGATTTTACCTTCTTGGGCTCCATGATCACTGCAGATGGTGACAGCAGCCACGAAATTAAAAGACGCCTGCTTCTTGGGAGGAAAGCGATGAGAAACCTAGACAGCATCTTAAAAAGCAGAGACATCACCTTGCCGACAAAGGTCCGCATAGTCAAAGCTATGGTTTTTCCAGTAGCGATGTATGGAAGTGAGAGCTGGACCATAAAGAAGGCTGACCGCCGAAGAATTGATGCTTTTCAATTGTGGTGCTGGAGGAGACTCTTGAGGGTCCCCTGGACTGCAAGGAGATCAAACCTATCCATTCTGAAGGAAATCAACCATGAGTGCTCACTGGAAGGACAGATCCTGAAGCTGAGGCTTCAATACTTTGGCCATCTCATGAGAAGAGAAATCTCCCTGAAAAAGACCCTGATGTTGGGAAAGTGTGAAGGCAAGAGGAGAAGGTGACGACACAGGACGAGATGGTTGGACAGTGTCATCGAAGCTACCAACATGAATTTGACCAAACTCCGGGAGGCAGTGGAAGACAGGAGGGTCTGGCATGCTCTGGTCCATGGGGTCACGAGGAGTCGGACACAACTTAGCGACTAAACAACAACAATTTGCATAGACCAATGGGAGTGCTGGAGGGGCGGAGTCATGAGATATAAGAGACTCAGCAGGAGGAGGAGGAGTTTAGATAGACATAGATAGGGTTTTGAGATAGAGAGATAGGGTTTTGGAGATAGAGAGATTTGGAGATTGGGCAGGAGAGTGGTGGTTGAGAGTGGATAAAGGAGAACTTTGTTTAAAAGTTAACAACATTACTTGTTCTGTCAACACCTGTATCAATAAATAATTTCTTTTTGGTTCTTTTAAAATGACATATGGCCTGGACCTTGATTATTAATAATAGGTATTGTTGATTAAATCAGCTGGTGGCAGCTCTTTGGTGAAACAATCAGGGGCCACGTGGAATTGTGACACCTGTTAAGGACAGGAAGATGATGACCGGGTAATATCATCTTTGGGAAAAATTTGAACCTAGACATCTCCAGCCTAAGTTTATCAAGTGACCTACTACCCCATGGTGACTCTTTTTCAAAGGCAATATCACTGTATATTTTTCAACTGTAGTGCATGTTGTGTTGCAGGCATCTATGTGATCAAATCAGTTCCTTTGCAGGCATTCACATAAGTCTAAACAAGGAGCACCAGATGTCTGCAGCATCACTAGGAATGGTTAACTGCGGCCTGAGACAGAGAACAGAATGGTGTCCCATCCAACCCATTCTACACATCTAATCTACTTGACCAACAATTGACTCCAACATCAATACAGGTGAGGAGACAGCTTCATTCATCCATAATTGTGGAATGTGGGGAGGTGAGACAGGTTGATTCAGAGCACTTTGGGAGAAATGGTAGGTGGCTGACACCCTGCCATCAGTTTCTATTGCCAGAGCAGATGAGTGATCATTTTACTTTGCCTAATGGTATGTCTAGCCCTGCTGATCTATAATTTCAGGAGGAAGAAAAAAGCAGATCCAGTAATTCTGTGCATAGTTGCTTTTGCTAATTGTTGGCTGTAATATCTCTCAAAATCTTCCACCCCTCCCACTTCCATCCCAATGAAAATTTGCAAGAGTTTCTATAGCTCTTCTGGAAGAAACAATTCTTAAAAGATGGATTTCAGAGAAGGGGAAAAACCCCTTAAGTACAGTGCAGATCTTCCCAATTAAGATCTTCTAATAATAAGGCTAAAGAAGGCAAATTGCAAGCATTTCTTGTATAATTTAATTTTTTAAAGAAGAAGAAGAAAAACTCCTGAGTACTTTCTGAGAGACCTTTCCATGTACAGGAGAAAGAACTCTATCTGCTACAGTTAATACTTATCCCGTTACCCACTGTGTCAGCTGGTAATTCCCAGCAGTCAAGAATCAATGTGCTGCATCTATTCAGTAGTATCATGCCAGCTGCTCCAGAGGGTGGAAGCATGATATATTATCCTAGAAATGATGTGTGAAGAAAAAAAAGAAAAGGGGGAGGTGAATACTCAGAAAAAGAAAGAAAACATTGCGAGGTTACAAAAACACCATAATGACAGTTACTCTCTTTTTCTGAAAAGCAAAACAACCTGCTGGCTTCATACCATCAGATAACACAAGTCTCTCCCCATTCAAACATTAATTCTGACCCCCCCCATGATAAAAATTGATTAAGGGAGACAAGGGGGTAATGTGGTAGTTCCATCCTCGATGCTGCAGTTGTAACTCTTCACATGTTGGAGGGTGACTAGAGTGGGGCCCTCTATTTTAGATAGTAAGGATTTAACAGAAGTTCTACCCACCATATAGCTATCACTGGTGTGAGGTCATCGTGTTATCTCATAGAAATTAATGGTGCTCCCTGTGTTTCTTCCCTTTTGGCAATCTCTTTATTATAAATGTTATTTGTGGATCCTGCCGTTCTACAGCAATCTTATACTTTCTAAAGGCTTGGAGTTTCTGCTTCTGTCTTTTACTCAACAATGTAGAGTAGCAATTGTTGGGTGAAATGACTAGCTTTTGGTGGAATGTATTTGTTCTGCAGGAGAAGTTTATTTATTTATTTATTTATTTATTTATTGGATTTTAAGTTGGTATCCTTTCTAAATGAGTCCAAGGTGTTATGTTGCCGTTGACAGTTTGCTTTATTTACTTCGTGGCTTTAGAAAACTTACCTTAGGTTACTAACAGCTCTTACTTCAGGATATTAAGAAAAGTGAGATTTTCACTTCCCAACTTTTAAGTTGATGTGTTTCTAGGGGTAGTCAACTTTAGTATAAAGCTAAAACTTATAGTTGAAGCTATATCCTCTTCAAGTAAAGAAACTCAAATCAGAAAAAAAGCCCTTTACCAAAATCATTGGTACACTGATGGACCCTTTTTTGTACCCTAACGTCCACCTAAAGTAAGCTTCGAGTCCAAATTAATCTCAACCACAGGCAGATTTGAAAGAAACCTTTGTGCTCAGTGGGCTGATGAGCTGGAAAGCCTGTAAATTTTCTTTGTTATCTCTAATCTTATGTAGAACCCCCAACTCCATTGCACTTCTCTGACAGTCTTCTTGATTGCAGGAGCTATAAGTAGCATATCTGGCCTAGTTGTTGGACTTTCTCCTTGAATCCTAAGTCGTATACCATCTTTGCCTGATGAAAACTTGCATTTTTTTTGCAACTTTAGTGATTCTCTACATCAGTCTTTTTCTTCTATGAATGGATTGCATGGCTGCAGTTTAGTTTAGCTTAGCTTAGTTTACTTCATTTTGTTTTGTATGACCACATTGGAGGATTCATATTAAATTCTTTAAAAAAAAATCCTCTGGTTTATAAATGTGGGATAGTGTCCTCAATTCAAAATGCCAGGAAATGGTCCAATATTGCTACAAAATATCATGTTTGCATTGCCAGCAGGAAAATTGATGTCAAGCTTTACATAGCAAAGGGCAGCCTGAATGTTGACAACACCAATGGCAGCAGCTAAGATGGTTCACAGGATACTCTCTTCTGCTCACTGCCATTCACAAAGTGAGGCCAAACAAGGGAAAATCTCAGAAGCTGACTCCTTTTTTCATAAATTAACCACTTCTCACCCAAACACAAAACAATTGTCAGGACTGTTTTGACAAGTTGAACCTCTGTTGGAGGCTTGTTCCAGAGGGAAGGGGCCACAACTGAGATAGCACAGTTCTTGCTGTTAGCTCTTTTGGCCTCCTTAGGTGTCTCTATTTTAACATCAAAGACTGTGAGCAGCAGTTGGGATGAGTAGCTGTATTGTGGGAGAGATTTTTCTGGCAAGTATCAAGGTCATGAAACATTAAGGGTGTTATAGGTGGAACTAGAGTTTAGTAGGCATCCTTCATTCTCGAGAGACTATGGTAACGTGCTCTGAAAAGAGATCTTGGAACAGCGTCTAGTGTGGCTGAGAAGGCCAATTCGAGAGTGACAATCCCTTCCACACTGAAGACAAAAACAATCTGTCCCCTGTCCAGCTCCCTGGTTTTGCTGGTTTTGGGACTGCCTCTTTGCCTCGGCCTGCTGGACAAGTGTCTCTTCAAAATGGGAGAGGCCATGCTGCACCGCCTGCCTCCAGGCTGAATGCTCAGATGTCAAAAGGTTTCCCATCTGTTGAGGTCCATTCCTAAGGCCTTCATATCCCGCTTGCAGATATCCTTGTATCGCAGCTGTGGTCTCCCTCTGGGGCGCTTTCCCTGCACTAATTCTCCATATAGGAGATCTTTTGGAATTCGACCGTCAGCCATTCTCACAACATGCCCAAGCCAATGTAGACATCGCTGTTTCAGTAACCTAGAGTAGGCCCATTGAATCAATGGAACTTACATTGGTGTTGACTCAGCAAATCACCACTAATTCAGTGGGCCTACTCTAGTTTCAACTTACTACTGGATTTCAGCCAGGAAGATGTAGACCAGAAAATAACTTTCCCAAGCTCTCATTGATACACATATTATTCCACATTATACAATATTTCATAGCTGACATATAATGATATAAAATCCTCCAAGGCAGGCTTCAGCAGTATGTGGACCGAGAACTCCCAGAAGTACAAGCTGGATTTCGAAGGGGCAGAGGAACTAGAGACCAAATTGCTAACATGCGCTGGATTATGGAGAAAGCCAGAGAGTTCCAGAAAAACATCTACTTCTGCTTCATTGACTATGCAAAAGCCTTTGACTGTGTGGACCACAGCAAACTATGGCAAGTTCTTAAAGAAATGGGAGTGCCTGACCACCTTATCCATCTCCTGAGAAATCTATATGTGGGACAGGAAGCAACAGTTAGAACTGGATATGGAACAACTGATTGGTTCAAAATTGGGAAAGGAGTACGACAAGGCTATATATTGTCTCCCTGCTTATTTAACTTATATGCAGAATACATCATGCGGAAGGCTGGACTGGAGGAATCCCAAACCGGAATTAAGATTGCCGGAAGAAATATCAACAACCTCAGATATGCAGATGATACCACTCTGATGGCAGAAAGTGAGGAGGAATTAAAGAACCTCTTAATGAGAGTGAAAGAGGAGAGCGCAAAAAATGGTCTGAAGCTCAACATCAAAAAAACTAAGATCATGGCCACGGGCCCCATCACCTCCTGGCAAATAGAAAGGGAAGATATGGAGGCAGTGACAGAGTTTACCTTCCTGGGCTCCACGATCACTGCAGATGGTGACAGCAGCCACAAAATTAAAAGACGTCTGCTTCTTGGGAGGAAAGCGATGAGAAACCTAGACAGCATCTTAAAAAGCAGAGACATCACCTTGCCGACAAAGGTCCGCATAGTCAAAGCGATGGTTTTTCCAGTAGTGATGTATGGAAGTGAGAGCTGGACCATAAAGAAGGCTGACCGCTGAAGAATTGATGCTTTTGAATTGTGGTGCTGGAGGAGACTCTTGAGAGTCCCCTGGACTGCAAGGAGAACAAACCTATCCATTTTGAAGGAAATCAACCCTGAGTTTTCACTGGAAGGACAGATCCTGAAACTGAGGCTCCAATACTTTGGCCATCTCATGAGAAGAGAAGACTCCCTGGAAAAGACCCTGATGTTGGGAAAGTGTGAAGGCAAGAGGAGAAGGGGACGACAGAGGATGAGATGGTTGGACAGTGTCATCGAAGCTACCAACATGAATTTGACCAAACTCCGGGAGGCAGTGGAAGACAGGAGGGCCTGGCGTGCTCTGGTCCATGGGGTCACGAAGAGTCGGACACGACTAAACGACTAAACAACAACAACAACAAATATAATGATTGACATATAATGACTTTCCTAGATTCCCAGTTTTATGGAGACTGCATTTGCAGAAAAAGCTTTCCTTTTCAGACATTCATTTCCTTTGTGCAGGCAGCAACAGACAGGGGGCAGGTCTAGAACTGTTTCCCAGCTTACATTTCTAGATTGACTCTTTTTGAACCCCTGAATAGGGTTGGAGTGTTACTGATCTTCTTTATATACTTTTTAAAAATTGTCAGATAATTCAGCAGAGGAAGAACCAGCATAGCTGGTACATATATCCTCACTTGTCTTGTTCTTGTGCATTGCAGCAAAAAATGGCAATTTCTCCCTTCTTTGCAGCAAGATGGTACAATATTTTCTGATGCTGTGGAATGAGTTCTTCCTTGTCAGAATGGTTTTTGCATAAATTGCATAAAATTATGATAGCTGCTACCTTGGTGTACTAACGTTTAAAAAATCAGAAGCATCAGAATGGTTTTACTGCATTTATAAATCAATCAGCCAGCTCATGTATGCTTGGGGTGTGTGTGTGTGTGTGTGTGTGTGTGTGTGTGTATTTTTGCACAAATTATGGAAAGCCTGAGAGGGGGGAAACTGGTTCTTATGCTACAGATGAAAATGCTTGTAGAAGCTTGCAATTCTTTAATGTGCTATCTTGATGCGTTGAGACAGACTGTCTTGTCAAAAGTGAGTGATTTTGTGAGTATCTGTCACATCTTTCCTACAAAGTCCCTTCTCTTGTGGTTTTAAACTGAATTTCTGTGGCTTCCGCATTTCATGGTGGTTCTGACTACTGAAACAGTCATTATTCAGCCTTTCTTCAAATGAACACATACTGTAAAGCTCTAATAATCTCTCTAATTTGGTGACCTTTCCGGTTTTCTGTAACTTTCTTTTCTCCTTTTTCTTTCTTATACAAAAGAACATTTTATTCAAAATGAAAAAGCCTCTCAACAGTTTATTTCCAGTTTTCACTCTTTCCCAAAATTATGTTAACAGCAAAGAGAATTAATGTATTAAATAAAGCATGCTCATTCAAAATGATGAATGGAAGTGAGTTGCTGAAGCCAGGCAAATTAACTGAACAAAATTATTCGCTATTGATTCTTGTCAAAGTTGTCTATGAATATGATGAAACATGTCAGAAATTAATTAGCCCCACAAAGCCTCTTTGTGGGACCACTGTATGGGTTTCCATGAATAAACCAGAAAGGGCTGTCATACTCTCAGCACTACTTATGCACCATCATTTTAGAAGATCACATAGTAAGGACACCATATCCAAAATAAATCTTCATTCTGTTCCATCATTGTCATTATAGTAGAAAATGGGCATGTGAATGGCTGAAACTTTCATTTTATATTTGGTTTGGTTGGTTTGACCAGAGGACTCTTAGGTTTTCAGTTCTTCTGAGCACCAATCCTTTACCTTGCCATGAAAGGGGGTGGTTCAGGTTCTTTTGGTTGGGTTTTCTCCATTAGGCTGGGCAATGACATGCATGCAAGGCAGCAGTGGCAGAAAGGAGTGTGTGATTGGTTGGGCAAGAGAATGTGCATAGCAGTGGGAAGGAAGGAAAGGAGCAGGCTGACCTCTTGTCAAGGTAAGGAAGCACATGGCAGTCACAGGAAGGAGGGGAAAGAAGAATTTGTTTGTTTGTTGCATTTGGATACTGCTCAGCTAGTGGAAAACCACTACTTCAGGCAGTGCCCAACTAAATCTACAAGTGCCTCTATTCGCTGTCTTATGAGCTAAATCAAGGTAGGCACAGCTCATCCTAGCTAGGACCTCCTCGTCCCTTGATTCTGCTTGCACATTGTACCCAGAACTTGAAAAAACAATTTTGCGGGGCCACAACCAACCCTCCCTCAAAAGCATGGATTTTGGGAACTTCAATCCAAACAAGCATGTTTTCTGAATTCTGCTGTAACAAATTCAATCTCTTGTCTATATCTTGTTTTGTACATATGTCGGAATGGTCATGCAGTTGTAGACCACAGTTTGCATTTCTGTGCACATTCCTGGCTTACTAAGCCTCAAAAAACATACCTAATGGAGGTACAATCCATTCACTTAAGGCTGCTGATGGGTCAGTTTATGTTTTCTTCTCTGGACTAAGCCCTCTAAGAGAATACTTGAACCTACAAAGAAGACTGCAGCTGGTAAGAGATGCAGAGTCCACTGAAATTAAAATGAGTTCTGCAACAGCACTAGCCGTAATGGTGAAACAATGATTTATAAGAATGCCAACAACATTCCTGGTTGACCTGCTTAAGTGATTTCCAAAGCAGCTGTTACGATCACTTGAATGAGCCCAACTATTAATTATCTCATACTTTGATCCCTAGATGAGACTCTGCAATAAATGCTACAGTACATTGTAGCCTTAAGTATTACTGCAGGACAACTTCATAATGAACCCATGGTCTAATCTTATGAAATATGTTTACTATTCCCACCTACCATGCCAGTCAAATTTGTTTATTAAGCCTGAAAAATAAAGTCACATAAGGAGAGAGAGAGAGAGAGATACAACCATGCTGAGCATTTACTTACAGAAGTCTAAATCAGCTGTATTGCTATCAGCTCAATCTACAAAGCAATTAAAGCAAAGTTTACTTGGACTGAAGCTAGTTTAATCCACCATCCTAATGTCAGCCTGTTTCTCAACAGGCAGGTAGATAGAAACCATGATACTGTGCTCTGACTCTGCTTATGTTGCTGAGTATCTGAGAAATGGTGGAGAAAAGGAGAAAAGGGCCATGCAGGACTCATTGGGTTGATTGGCCCCCCCAGGTGAGATGGGTGAGAAAGGTGACCAAGGGCTGCCAGGGAACCAGGGAACACCAGGCCCTAAGGGCGACCTTGGAATTATGGGACCTCTTGGCCCACCTGGCCCACCTGGATCTCCTGGCCTCTCAGTAAGAATCTTCCCTACTTCATTCTAGATTACAAAGTAGCTTCAAAAACGGGATGTGAAAGTTCTGACCCCTGTACATGTTGCGCTGGAGATCTTCACAAGTGTGACATCGAAACATAAGGCTCTAGCAGAATCCAGATACTTTCCAACAGCTCAATCCACCTCCTTCCTTCCACTTCAAAACCCTTCTGATCTTTCTTCTTATAGATGTCTATGTGCCTTTTATTTATTTATATGATCCTCTCCAGTTATATAGTTCAGCCCTGGAAGGCAGCCCATCTAGGAGAAGGAAAACTCTGACTTCTAACCCCCACTGAGGCGCCGTCATCGGCCTCCATGCCATGAGGGAACAGGCCGGGTAGGTGGGACTCGTTCAGCCCTGGAAGGCAGCCCATCTAGGAGAAGGAAAACTCTGACTTCAAACCCCCACTGAGGCGCCGTCATCGGCCTCCATGCCATGAGGGAACAGGCCGGGTAGGTGGGACTCGTCCCATCTAGGAGAAGGAAAACTCTGACTTCAAACCCCCACTGAGGCATCACCATCGGCCTCCATGCCATGAGAGAACAGGCCGGGTACGTGGGACTCGTTCAGCCCTGGAAGGCAGCCCATCTAGGAGAAGGAAAACTCTGACTTCAAACCCCCACTGAGGCGCCACCATCGGCCTCCATGCCATGAGGGAACAGGCCGGGTAGGTGGGACTCGTTCAGTCCTGGAAGGCAGCCCATCTAGGAGAAGGAAAACTCTGACTTCAAACCCACACTGAGGCGCCACCATCGGCCTCCATGCCATGAGGGAACAGGCCGGGTAGGTGGGACTCGTTCAGTCCTGGAAGGCAGCCCATCTAGGAGAAGGAAAACTCTGACTTCAAACCCCCACTGAGGCGCCGCCATCGGCCTCCATGCCGTGAGGGAATAGGCCGGGTAGGTGGTACTCGTCAGCCCTGGAAGGCAGCCCATCTAGGAGAAGGAAAACTCTGACTTCAAACCCCCACTGAGGCGTCACCATCGGCCTCCATGCCGTGAGGGAACAGGCCGGGTAGGTGGGACTCGTTCAGTCCTGGAAGGCAGCCCATCTAGGAGAAGGAAAACTCTGACTTCAAACCCCCACTGAGGCGTCACCATCGGCCTCCATGTCGTGAGGGAATAGGCCGGGTAGGTGGGACTCGTCAGCCCTGGAAGGCAGCCCATCTAGGAGAAGGAAAACTCCGACTTCAAACCCCCACGGAGGCATCACCATCGGCCTCCATGCCATGAGGGAACAGGCCGGGTAGGTGGGACTCGTTCAGCCCTGGAAGGCAGCCCATCTAGGAGAAGGAAAACTCTGACTTCAAACCCCCACTGAGGCGCCGTCATCGGCCTCCATGCCATGTGGGAACAGGCCGGGTAGGTGGGACTCGTCAGCCCTGGAAGGCAGCCCATCTAGGAGAAGGAAAACTCTGACTTCAAACCCCCACTGAGGCGCCGTCATCGGCTTCCATGCCATGAGGGAACAGGCCGGGTAGGTGGGACTCGTCAGCCCTGGAAGGCAGCCCATCTAGGAGAAGGAAAACTCTGACTTCAAACCCACACTGAGGCGCCACCATCGGCCTCCATGCCATGAGGGAACAGGCCGGGTAGGTGGGACTCGTTCAGTCCTGGAAGGCAGCCCATCTAGGAGAAGGAAAACTCTGACTTCAAACCCACACTGAGGCGCCACCATCGGCCTCCATGCCATGAGGGAACAGGCCGGGTAGGTGGGACTCGTTCAGTCCTGGAAGGCAGCCCATCTAGGAGAAGGAAAACTCTGACTTCAAACCCCCACTGAGGCGCCGCCATCGGCCTCCATGCCGTGAGGGAATAGGCCGGGTAGGTGGGACTCGTCAGCCCTGGAAGGCAGCCCATCTAGGAGAAGGAAAACTCCGACTTCAAACCCCCACTGAGGCGCCGCCATCGGCCTCCATGCCGTGAGGGAATAGGCTGGGTATGTGGGACTCATCAGCCTTGGAAGCCAGCCCATCTAGGAGAAGGAAAACTCCGACTTCAAACCTCCACTGCCTTGTGGCTATATCCACTGATGGAAAAGGCTTCAGGAGTTAACCTCGAGGCAAAATCCGGAGCCGGAGTCCCGGAGGCAGTTCATGTCATTCTGTCAACTCCTGCGACGTCGCGGAAACCAGTTGTATTGGCTGTTGCCTTTCCATTGGACTATTTCAGTGACGTGGAGAGGGGGGATTTACTGCTTGCGTAACAGCCTATCCTCCATATTATTTTACCCAGGCTTCGTGCCCTGGAGAGGACACTCCAGCTTCGCATACAGCGTCAAAGTCCTCCATACAGAGCACGTTTCCATAGTCTCTCGAGACTGACGGATGCCTATGATCTGAGAAATTTATTGGAGCGGGGGGGGGGGGGAGTTGTCTTTCCAAAATATTGGAGAATTTCACTCCAATCCTACTGAGAGTATTTGGCAAAATGATCCCTCTCATTTCTCCACTGGAGAATAGAGTGAAGAATTCCAGATGTAACTGAAGATCTAAATTAATCTGTTTTATTGTTGTTGAAGGAAACATTAGGCTCAGTCCCCTAATAGACATGAGAAACATGATTGTTGAAGTGCAGCCTTCATTTCTCACCATTAGCTATCTGGGCTTGGCTTAATGAAAGTCTCAGTCCAACATCTTCTGGAGGATTACATGTTCTCCATTCCTGCTCTACTCCTAGCCTTCTTCTCTTAACCCATTGCTTTCTATACCCACCAGTATGAACTAACACTTGATTTGTTCATCTTCCAATATTAAATGGACTGGCAACAAGCATATTTTTATTTCCACCCCCTACCCCCCGTTGTTGGAACATTCTGACTCAATCTGTGAATATTCAATGAAAACCCCATCACCTCCTTTTTCCACCTGCTTGGAGGATGGATAATTTTGGGAGGCCACTTTTGCTTTCTCTTGAGGGCATGCTAGAAGGAGTGATTAGCCTTGCATACTGCATGAGCCTAATGTACCTCATACATTGTCAACATAATCACTAATTTAATTTCATATGGGAATGGATCCACACTGTCTAGAAGCCCCACATTGGAGTGAGGAGCATTTGGTCCTAGAAATGTTTTGGTCTTTAGCTCACGTCAGCTACACCCAGCATATTCAATGGTAAGGAATTATGGGAGCTGCAATACAAAGCATTTACAGGCTATATGCTCCCTACTTCTCTGCTAGAGTTTTGTATAGCCATTGCAGCCTCCCACTTTTGCCCAAATCCTCTTGCCTAGTTATGCTGGCATAGAATAAGAAGTGTAACTTTTGGAGGCAAATTGCTCTAAGTTAAGAAATGACTATAGGCATTATTTATTTTTATTTACAAGATTTTTTAGCCGCGCCATTACCAGTGGTCTCTGCGTGGCGTACAACAATATTAAAACTTTAAAAACATTAAAACCTGTTGCATGACTCAGCATGCAGCTAATAATGTCCAGAATGATTTCTTAACTTGGAAAATTTGTCTCTAAAAGTTGAGTAGCTACACAAGAGAATTTTGGCTTTCATGTTCTCTTGCAATTGTCTTTGAGTTTGGATTCATGATTCAGTGTTAGTTTCTCAGCCACACATTTTGAACATTGTTAATACTATCTTGGCTTTTACCTTAATATACACTGAAATTTGGACTAAAAATAACTTGTTTCTAAAGGCAATGTTCTTCAGCAAGCAAATCATTGTTTTATCTCACATATGAAGGGAATCCAACTGCATACCTGATTACTAGTGTGTAAAAAGTATACATTCATGTCTATTAGATATAAGTGCTATCATTTTCCAGATGAATCTTATAAAACAACAGTAAATCCATCCCCTTCTTGACAGGAGATCCCTAATAACACTGGCCCGTGCATTGGCAATCTCGAGGATTGACTATTGCAATGCTCTCTATGTGGGGCTGCCCTTGAAGGTGGTTTGGAAGCTGCAGCAAGTGCAAAATGCAGCGGCCAGGCTGGTCACTGATACATCGAAATTTGACCATATTTCACCTGTCCTGGCTCGCTTGCACTGGCTGCCGGTATGCTTCCAGGCCAAATTCAAGGTATTGATGCTAACTTATAAAGCCCTTTACAGTTTAGGATCTTGCTACCTGTCAGGTCATCTTCCCATCCCACCCGCACCTCCCAGTCTAATGTTGCAGGTGGTCACTCCAAAAGAGACCCGGAAGGCATCAACCAGGAACCGGGCCTTTTCAGTAGTGGCTGCTCCATTCTGAACTCTCTTCCTGTGGAGGTGCGACTGGCCCCCACCCTCCTGAGCTTCCTCAAGCAAATTAAAACCTGGCTTTTTACCCAGGCCTTCCCAAGCACCACCCTTTCATAAAATTATGCTGGCCCGTTATCTGCCATCCTATGTCTCAGACTGGTGATTTTATGGGTGGTGGTGGTGGTAGGGTTTTGTTTGTTTTCTTTTAATATGTTTTATATGGTTTTAATATTTTTAGCTGTATGTTTTATAATATTTTGTAAGCTGCCCACAGTGGCATGCTCACTAAATGGGTGGGGTATAAATTTAAATCAATCAATCAATCTGCTCTTATGCTTTAGATTGCCACAAGAGCAGAAAAATTTAGGAAATTAACCTTTTTTCATGATGATGTTTTTTTTTTAAAAAGGCAATGTTTTAGATTCTCTAATAATATTGCTAAATGGCTCTTTCACCTCAGTTATGTTTCCCGAGTTCAAGTCAAATTGCTGGAGAAAAAAGTTCAGTCTGTAAACCATTGGCAAGTTATACATATTATGGTTGCAACCAAACTGGACTTACAAAAAAGATGTCCCTGCACACATTAGTCAGAATAATTAGCAAGCTTAGGTCTTTGCATTTGATGGAACTCTTCTGTAGTGGTTTCACTATGATGGGGATGGTTGGGTTCTGAAATGACAGTTCATGTTGGCAGGAAAGATTCTGGGATGTGTAAGCCAAAAAAAGACTTTTCCAAATTGTGGTGTACTTAGATAAACTCTCAAACTGTGTTTCTGGAAGTGGTAGGACCAAAAAGTAACTTTGCCAAACTCTTTCTTTAAGAGATTTGTAATGGAAAGCTATGCTTCTGTTTGCAAGAGGAAAAACAGATGGAGTTTTTCAATGTTACAGTAAAATCTCCCCACTGAGCTTCCATTAGTAAAAAAAAAAATAAGGCAGTCCATGATTGGGCTCTGAGGCAGACTTACAGTCTCCAAATTTCTTCATATAGGATAAAAGACTAACAGTAAAATTATATGCATGTTTACTCAGAAGTTAAGTCCCATGCAGTTCAGTGGGGCTTACTTACCAGTAAGCATGCATAAGCTTGTAGTCTGAGTCCCTCTGCTCCCAGGACCCTGGATTGGTTTAAACTGCTTCCTTTGTTGTAAAATGACTATAAAATCCAGAAAACAAAAGGGGGCTAGAGATGAGAAAAGGTAATTGATCTTTCCTTGTCTGAGGTGAAACCTGGTGCCTCAAACTGATTCTAACATTTTCAGCCTCTCCCTTGGGTCATTACTTTTGATTCACATCCTGATGCTGCAACATCTGGTCAGGATGATTATTGGACTTTCCTGTTTATCCCCTGAGCTCTTCAAGTTCTGCCATGCCTAGCCTGAAGCATAGTTCTGTTGGATTTGAAAGCTTGTCTATTTTTGACATGGTAGGGATCTCAGAAACATATTACCTACCCTTGTTTCTGTATTCCTTTGTTGTGATCCCAAAAGGGTGGGATACTAATACTAATATTGCCCTGGGGCAAGGAGCTGCAAATTGCAGCCCATGGGCTCAAAGCAGCCTCCCAGGGGCTTTCTGTGCCTGCCCCTAGACCACCTCAAAGCTCCTCTCCCTCGTGTCCTCTGTGTGGAAAAAAAAAGAAAGACAAAAATTGCCAGGAGTATCAGCATCAGATTTTGCTTTAGAGAGGTTAGGGAGCACCTCCTTTAAAACCATGGCCATCCAGACACTTTCATTTTAACATTTTCTATTTTTCAAGTATTTTGGGCCATTTCCTGTCTGGTGTGGCCTGTGGCAGGTGCTGAGGGTAGAAGTTTGGTCCCCAGATCCACCAAAGTTGTATTCATCTGTTTGTGGACTGGACATGGTGCTACATAAAACTGTGTATATCTCATGCATGAAAATAGTTTATCGAGGTCTAAATTTTAAAAAGGCTGTTAGTTGCTGGGACGCAGTTCTCTGCAATGGCATTGTGCTGCTTGGTGTCAAAGACTATTATAATCAGGAAAAGTCATTAACACATTTCTGTCTTAGAAGCCTGATCCCTGCTACATCATTGCATATCACCGCTTGATAAGGACACACACGCTTTTTCAAAGAGCATTACTTTAGTGCAACTCTGTAATTGTAATTGATCTTTTGAGGGAAAATATCTATTGGGAGCTTTTACCAAAAGTAGGATTAAGCTACTTCTCACACTCCAGATGCCCTGTTTTTCCTGGGGAAATACAATAGCAAGGCTGTTTTTTAGGCTCCCCCCCCCCCCCCCGGGATGTCAATACCCTTAGAGTCAAAATACGGGTCAGTCAATTTCAAGCATCTGCTTCTCTATCCATCAAGAAAAAAAATGAAAAAGAAAATTGCAGTAGCGCTATGTCCTTGAGATCTATCACAAAACATTACTGCCCAAACTTATCACTGAAGGAGATACTTAGATGTTATAATGATTTATTTTCATAGATACAGGCTACAGAGAAAAAGAAAGCCATATCTCACTGTTTGTGAAATTAGCAAGATATGCCTTGTTTACATTAAAGCATCAGACTCTGTTTTGTTCTTTAGCATGGAAAGTAAAGGGTGTCAGTCTTTATGAAAACATACCGTATTTTTCTGTTTATAAGACAGTTTATAAGTCACCTCGCCCACTTTTCTAACCCCAAAATTATGAAAACATAGCTTTGAAGATTCAGCCTCTGGGCTCAGAACACTTGGACATTAGGAGTCTCTGTTGAATCTGAGCCTACAGACTCCACCTCCAATGAGGTGTGTTCCAATTGGTTTGTTCAGCATCAGCTGATGTCAGTTCCATAAGGCTTGTGATTGGAGAAGCTAAGTCTCCTGACTGTAGGAAGCTAAGCCTCCTGATTGGAGGCAGCTAAGCCTTGTGATTGAAGGAAGCCTGTTTACAGAGGCAAGGTACAGGCCGTTTTGTTCTCTCCGTGTTCTCAGCTTACTTCTGTGTATAAGATGCCCCTCAATTTTTAGTGTAATGATGTTAGGAAAAAGTAGCATCTTATACACGGAAAAATATGGTACTTGTATGCATCTTTATAAACAGGAGCCAAATTCTGCCATTCTTCCTCTTTAAATTGGCTCCAAAGTTGCAGATAGGACTCTGTGAGCCTCCCCTTATCACGGCTGTGGCCACGTTCACAGAACATACCTGCAGCCTCTGGCACATTGATTGGATGTCATCAACAAACATTGAAAAACCACATGCTGATCTGAAAGCCACAGGAAGGCCTCATGCTTGGAGTGAGTTTGGGAAGGAAGCAGTAGGGTGCCACATCCTATACAGAGAGTGGAAGGATAAAAACTTTTCACAGAGCTGAGGATAGGGCAGGGATAAGGAAAACCCTCCAGGTACTGTTGGATTATAACTGCCAGCATCCTTCACCATTGGTGATGCTACCAGGGGTTGAAGGCAACTGGAATCCATGAACACCTGCAGGACTACATGTTCTTCATCTCTGGTACAGCAGGAGCATTATCATATGGCAACACAAACTACAAGGGCTTGTGAATATGAAAGAATTCTCCAAAAAGATCCACTGGGACATTTGTGATCTCATGCTCCCAGAACTAGCAACCCTTCTCCTGTAGTAAAGACAGGAGCTGCCTTAAATGAGCTCTATCCTAATGAGGATACAGAAGGAACATAGACCATAGGAAGCTGCTTTAAATAAAGCTGATCTCATTCATGATCTGATCCTGGATGGGGGTGCAGATCTGGCCTGTATCACTGAGACCTAGGTGGGCACAGAGGGTGGTGTGGCCTTTTCTCTAATCTGTCCACCTGGGTACTCCATCCAACATTAAAGCAGACATATACAGACACATATCACCAGTACTCATCTCTCTCTGCAAGGCCTCTGCTCCCCTAAGCTGCCACCTCTTTTTTAAAAACAGCTGCCACCCCAGTCCTGTTTATTCATTCATTCATTCATTCATTTTTTAAACAGCTTTAGGAACTCTTACCACCAAGAAAAGCAAGTAATTGGGAGGAAGGAAAGCATTCTTAAGACAGTTCCTTTGAACTGTGCCACCTACAGGTGTTTCAAGTGGAACTGCCAGTATAAAGCCTTTATCCTCTTCTGGCTTCTGTGACCACTTATATTGGATAGAACCAAGCACCCCTGTGAGAATTTGCAGTGAGAGAAGGTGAGTTAATTCACATTTCCCTTGCTGTGTAGTCATAGCCTTAGAGAGAAGCCAAACTGTTTTTTCCACAACTTGGGAGATAGCTTCACTTATTTCTGAACCAAACCAAACTGAGCCTATCCCATTTCCTGCTTGGCAAGCCCACAGATCCTGCCATTCTCCATTGCAGACACCCTATGCCCTGCATTTTCCAGCTTCTCCTGGTATAATATTTTAAAGCCAGTAGTTAGGTGTACATCATGGTTGGTACTATAGCTGTGCCTCCAACACAGCCCTGTTGAGTTGCATCAACAAACACCTGCTAGGAATTTTCATCTCCACTAGGACTCCAGTAAAGCTCATGGCTTTTGCTCACACCCAAAAGGCCACTACTTGCATTACAGAAGGATAACTTACAACAATTTGTTCATAGGGAGATCCTCATGAGTACACGAACTGCTGTGAGAACTGCAGCTAAGTTCAGAAGGAACAAAGAATAATGAACGCCAGAAGGAGGAGGAGATGTCATTGTCTTTACTAATCAAAAAGCCCTGCGGTTCAATCCTATGCTCCACTACAAAAAAATTCCAGACGTGTGGCTGTGTCAGTCTGTTGCAGCAAAAATAACAAAGAGTTTTGTGGCACCATAAAGGCTAACACGTTTCATTTGGCATATGCTTGCATAGATTGCCATCCACTTCTTCAGATGCCTTTCAGCTCTTTCTGTCTCAGAAGATTAGTACTATGTGGAAAATCTCAGTGGCTGCTCTCAGGTTTTGGAATGCACTGCCCAGACAAAGCCAGGTTGTCCCACTCCCTCTTATCCTGCCCTTGTCAGGCAAAGACCTTCCTTTTCAAGTAAGCTTTTAAGCAAGAAGTGGGAGGCTAGGGAATGCTCTATTAATGAAATTCAGATGTTTTAAAATGTTTTTCAAAATGTTTTAAAATTGTTTTTAAATTCTGATTAATGTTTTGTTGTTGTTTAGTCATTTAGTCGTGTCCGACTCTTCGTGACCCCATGGACCAGAGCACGCCAGGCCCTCCTGTCTTCTGTCTGATTAATGTTTAATTATTTTTAACTGCAGAGCTAGAAAGGTCCCTGGAGTTGAGCTCCTATCAAGGAGGCACAGTTTTGTATAGTATTTTAAGCTTGTTATGATTGTACAGTTTTAACTGTTGTGAGTTGCCTTGGCTCACCTATGTGGAGAAAGATGGCATATTGAATGAATTAATGAATGAATGAATGAATGAATGAATGAATGAATCTTGAGCAAGATACTATGTTGTAGTAAAACCAAGAAAGAATTTTATGGCCCTTTGTTTAGTGGAAGCATTTGTGAGTGTTGTCCACTTTTTCACATTCGCCTGGGCTATGCTCCAGAAAACCCTACACCTAATGCAACATGTTCTTTTTCACTTTTTATTTTTTGCAATGACACAAGACTTTGCTGCTTTTGCTGCAGCTGGGCTTCACTACAATAATGGTTAGAACCTTAGGGGTAATTGTGTCTAGCAATGACATGTGGTGGTGCAGGACGGAAGGCACTGGTGAGTAGAGTGAAGGAACAGAATGAACTAAGTGTTATCTACAGCTACTTCTCATGCTATCCTGGCATGATAGATGAAGCCTCCCCTCCCCCCCAGCTCTCCAAGCCTCATTAACCTTGGAAGTCATTGACTTGGGGCAGGATCTGTGTGATGTTGGTTGCTCAGAGAGTGATGAGGTTCCTCTGCCTAGTTTTCCAGTGTGTGGGCAGTGAAGAACAATAACTAGCAATATCATAGATCTGATGCTTGCATCCAAAATCCATAGTGAGTCCATACAAAGTGAGCAGCACAAAATGCCATATCTAAATTATTGCCTTGGTAGTGAACGTATCTGCACTGAGTTCAGTTTTCACTCATTAAGAATATTGCAGATCAGACATGTGAACAAATACATTCATTGCTTGCAGTTTGACCCATTTACTGTCTTTTATCCTCAATCCAGGGATATGGGAGCAAACATGGAGGATATTGCTGAGCAAAATATCACATAAAGTCAAGTGAGGTACAGGAATCTCGAGACTGCCTTTCCAATCCTTAATAAACCCTTGTATCAACACTCTTTTGTTTACCCATAAGCTGTAACAAGCTCCACATAGAAGAAACACAGAATTTATCATTTGTCAGATTGATTGGCTAAAAACTAGATGCTCAGATCCAGTAAATAACAAACTATACAAAAGGTTTAGAAATCAAGTTAGTTGCCTAAATAGAAAAGTCCACTGAGACATAGAAAAGCCAAGCTGAAACATTGGCAGAATTTCTGGAAAGACAGACAGGGAACTGTTCTGACATGTTATAGATGACAATACAACTGAAATTGCCAGAGGGCACCAGAGTAAATGAAAGAAGCTGTTCAGACTAGTCCAAATAGTTTGTTCCATCATGTTTGATCTGCTGATTTTAATTTGTTTGTATGTATGAAAGGAATGGTCACATTCCAACTATTATTAGTCTCCTGTCCAGAATCAACACAGTTGTCCATAGTGGATAGAAAGGACAAGTTGTTCACCATCTGTTTCTGACAGGGATATGAACAGGTATTCAAGATCATCTAATTCTCATTTGCACGCCAGGATGTTTTCAACCATACGCTCTGCTTTATTCCTTATGAATTATAAGTGCTATGCAATCTGTACCTCAGCTCTCACAGATGGAAGTCGAGGGTGTGGAAGAAGATGCAAGCTGACCATCGAATGGATTCTTGCCTGCCTCCCCAGGCAGTTGTGAATCAGTCAGTACAGCTCTTGGTTACACTCTATAACTTCTTCAGACTACCACCTTTTCCCCCTCCAAGGAGTGCCAATGTAGTGAGTAAAAAGCAATCTCGGCAAGAAACTTAATTAATGCCCTCTAACACTATTATCAACACTTCACTGTGCTGCACACCCAGCCATTGTGTGGGGTACTCCATTACCAAGTGATATTGATTAAAAAAAATCTCTTTCTCTGGTGTAAAGCACTTATGGGACTATGTGGGAAGGAACGGCATATAAAGGCTGCAGCAGGTGCCTCTGAGGCTGCCTGTACAAGGAAAGAAAAGGAAAAGGCCAGAGAAAGAGGGAAAGAACAGAAAATTGTTGTGCATCTGGTGATTAGGGTGGAACTAAAAAAAGAAACCAGGAAAGTAGAAGATTGGGTTGAAAAGTGTTTGCTTTCATTGGAGAATTTCAGTGGCCTACGTAGCACTTTCCACTTACCTAAGAAGAGTGTAAAATCCACCCCCCAAAAAAACAAAACCAATAAAGAATGCATGCTTAATAGTGAATGCTTTGTTTCTTCCAAAGCTAAAGCATGTTTTGTTGTCTCCTACGTGCAGTTGTTAGCTTTATGATGGATAATCAAGGAAAAACTAATGATGCTTTTAGTATCCCGCTTTGAAGTCACCCAGCATAGAAGATAATTATGATAATGTACACAACAGCTTTTGCTTCAGTCAAAGCATCATCTCCATCAATCTCTCCTCCTCCGTTCTCCCCCACTACCAAGTTTCCCCCTGGCAGTATCTTGGGTAGCAATAGGAGGCCCAGCATTGCTCCTTTTTTCTTACCACTACTGTTCACTGAAGCACATTTAATTAAAGAAATGTATATTGACATGCATAATATAACCAGGTCAGGTAATGGAACTGAAATTGATTGAGTAGAGCTCTTTCACACTTGTTTCAATTTATGAACGTCCAGATGCAGATGGATAGTGAAAAGGTTTAATTTCCGTATGTGTTGTTTTGCACAGTCTTGCATAATGTAAGCCTTAATTGAACATGCTCTCTTTCGGCATGGAGCAATCAAGCATGTCCACTTTTTCATAAGCAGAGGGCACAGGTCAATGCTGAGCGGTATCTAGCAATCTAGTTAAAGAATCATATTTACATTCGATTCAGCTATAATATTAAAGACTATGGATCTGGAAAATCAGCATTCAGACGAGTACACAAGGCATCAATAGGAATGGCAACACTTTATTCATTTGACTGAGATCTCTTTTCAACATTGGGAGCTGGAGAAAACTGAACACATCTGGACTACACAGTTTTGATAGTAATTTAACTGTCAAGGCTCCATCCTATAGAATCCTGGGAGTTGTAGTTTGGTGAAATACAAATTCTCTGCTACAGATGTCTACTTGTTCTTTCATGGAAATATCATCCACAATATCTGACAGTTTAGATTCATTGTAAACTGTAGCTGTGCATTTCACTCAACACCATCTATGTTGCAGTCATTTTGATCTGACAGTCTTGTAGCATTTATGACTCACAAAGTGTGTTTTTTCCCTGTCTGTAAAATATGCACAATTTTTCACCTGCTGGGAATATTAAACTGGAGCAGTATGGGGTAGCCTTTCAAAAATACTTATTTTGCTAGAGAGAGTGTGTTTTATCCATTTGACAATCCTTAGCACTTTACATTTTATCAGCAAATGGATTTTTTTGTTGCATCGTGTGCATAAAACACATTTTGCTTACGTCCAATACATCCACATAAACCATTATGCAAATATTTATGGTCTAATGCAAGTGGCATTTCCTCTTTTTTTTTTCAGGCAAGAGGTGCCCAAGTTATCATTCAACAAATTGTGCTTCCTCTTTTGTGTTCATTTAAGAGATTCCACTGGAATTTTGTTTGATGGGGCACGTTGTATATGCAAACTGGATCTAAGAGCCATTGGCTGAAATCCTGTTCCTCAGTTATGCAAAGGGCATAAAATTTAGGGGCAAATTGTTTTTTAAAAAATCTGTAGGCATTATCGGTTGCACACTGAATTTCACAACTCAGTATGCAGTAGGTAAGGTTTACGGAGGTTTCTTAACTTATGGCAATTTGCCTCTAAAAGTTATGCTTTTGCATAGCTGAGCAACAGAATATCACCCATTTAGTCAGCTCACTGGCTAGACTCCATCTGAAAAAATACACCAGTACAATTCCGTTGATGTATATTTCTGTGGCTAATTGCCACAAGTTAAAAAGTCTGTGTAGGTATTTCTTGTTCCACACCGAATCATGCAATTTGTTGTAACAAATGCCTATGCTTTTAACCAGTGACCATTCATGGCCGAGTTACACCAGTGGATTTAGGCCAGCATGTGTAATTAATAGGATACTAGCCACTGAGTCATAATATACCGACAAAATGATAGCAGTTCATGTTAAGTAATCTCTTCTCTTGCTTTTAGATGGTTGACTAACACGTGATTGTTGTGATAATAGTGATAAGGGACTGTTATCACAACAATACACCCACAACAAAAAACATGCTGATCATCACAATCACCCATCTCCTGAAAAGGACAAAAGCTGATCCCACAGCTATAAATACTCAACTATCCAAACAAACTGCACCGGAGCACAGACAGAGTTCTGACTCTTGTCCTCTGAAGATGCCGGCCACAGAGACTGGTGAAACGTTAGGAAGAACAACCATCAGAACACGGCCAAAGAGCCTGAAAAACCCACAACAACCATCAGATCCCGGCCGTGAAAGCCTTCGAGAATATTTACTCTCTCTTTCTGCTAATTGATTGTTTATGTGGCCAGAGAGCAGAGGACAGATTCTGAGATATCCTTGCTCTCATGGTCAGGTGACCTTCTCCAACACAAGCATTTCATTTTTTCTTCTATTTTAAAAACATATCTTTTCTATGAGAATGAAGTTGATAGAACAGCAAGCCCTGTTGCACAATGGTTAAACTACAATACTGCAGTCAAGCCTCTACCCATGACTTGACTTCAATCCCAATGGATTCAGGTAGCCAGATCAAGGTTGACTCAGCCTTCCATTCTTCCAAGGTTGATAAAATGAATACCCAGTTCTCTTACATTGTAAACTGCCCAGAGAGTGTTCTAGCACTATGGGTCACTATATAAGTTGAAACAAGAACAACTTTGCTAACCCACATAGCTGTTCTTATACAACTTTATGGTTGAACTGGCCAAAGATGAAGGAAGAGACAAGATGAGCACCTTTCCCTGCTCATATCAGAATCCATGACTTTGCTTGTTCTAAAATCTTTATTGCTTAACATGTGAAGCTAAATAAGATTAGTGATCTCTTCAGCCGCACATTATCTATTTTCTGTGACACCAGCTCTGTGAGATGTTAGGCAAGGATCTTTGTTCCAACTCTGCTACCTGGTGTCCTTTTGACCAAATAGCCCAAAGGGAACCTAATATACAGTGAATGCTCTGTTTTTGACTTAAGGACTACTAAAGTTTTCATTGCTTCTGTTTTATCCGAGTGAGATCTGATTCTTTTCTCAGCTTGAAAGGACACCTGAAGTAGGTCTGGGTTTAGCAACACTGATGGGCAAATCGTTCTCATTTTTCCAATCTGAACGTTCATCCTATCCTATTTCTGCATGAATTCAGAAACTTAAAACCAAGGTCTGTATGATAGCTGGTATACGTATGTGTTGGCCGCTGAGATTCTTCCTTTACCAACTAAACTATGTCTTGTGACTGTCTGTCTGCCTTGCTCATTATTCTGCCAGTCACAGAGTCTGGGAAAGAAATAACATAGGAGAGGGCACTCTTTATGTCAGTGCCCTGTTTGTGGAGCTCCTTCCCAGATCATAGACTCTACCCACTCCCCATGGTATGGTTTTTCAAATAAAAACTTGAATTAAGAGATTTTTATTCATTCAGGTTCCTGGACTTTGATGTAATGAGGTTTGGCACAGACCCAGGGACTTTCCTCACTGCTGTTTTAAATAGTCACTTTAAAGATGTTCATATGTTTTATTTTAGTTGCTTTATGTCCCAATAGTAAAAGACCAGACAAATGTAGGCCAGAAAAGTATCAAGGAAATAAATAAAGACAGAGGTTGTCTACATTCCTTTTTTGGTTGGAAGGAAATCAGTATTTTGATGTTATTTTTTTCAAAATATTTTGTAAGGATGTGCCAGTAGACCTATACAAGTGGTCTGCACATTTGTTACACTCATTTCCACTATAGCCCTGCTTCCCCATTTGTAATAAACCAAGAAGATCCATGTTACTGTGTTAAAATTGGGAATATACATCTATATTTCTCTCTTTTTCCATCACTTGAGGTTCCCCCAGGATAATTTGCTTTAGCTAACCGCAACTGGAATCAACAGAGAGAGGGGAAGAAATCAGCCTTGTTTGCAGCTGGCTAACCATATGAATCATCTCCTCCCCAAAGCTGGTGCTGAGGTCTACTTGTTCTCCCCAATCCTCCCCTCCCTTCTCTTCTCTTCCCTTTTCTTTTCTTTTCAAGGATTGCTGTCCTAGAGCTAGGACAGTTAGGTGACCTGGGAGGGGGTAAGAAGAGGGCTGAAGAATCAGCAGATAGGTTTGCAGTTCAGCCTTGTTTCCAGCTTGTTGAGAAAGAAAGAAAGAAAAAAGAGCTAGGACTGAGTAGAGAGAAGTTTTAAGATAGCTCTGCTCTAATCATCCAAATTTGCAGGAGGCATGGTTAAAACTGAGCTACCTTAAAAACGTCCTTCTTTTTGTATGTGGAGTCCTAGCTCTCCCTCCTCCTTTTGGTTGCCTAGTTGTGCTAGCACTAGATTAGCAAGCCTTTAAGAGGAAAAAAAAAGGAAAGAAAGAAACAGAATGGAAAGGGAAGATGAAAGCTGACTCTGGAACTAGGTGTGGAGAGGATTCAAAGTTTCCCTGTTGCCCTGTCTTGCTCATTGCTGCTGTAGCAGGCTGGAATGTCTTCAGATAGAATGGCTATCAACCCCTCCACTCAGCTCAAGTGATCACACTCTTTGAAATAATGCAAATGCATTCAATTAAAAAAAAGTAGAAGCCCCAGTGGCAGAGGAGAAACCTACAGATTAGAAGGGAAAAACTCTGGCGTGATTCACATTGACTTGTACATGATGTTCTCAATAGAAAATAATGCAAATCAGACTACCCCAGTCTCAGAGCATTTCCCACATTATTTGTCAAGGCATATGCACCCTTGGAGAGAATACATGAGTGAGGAAAGAAGAGAGAATTTGGCCCTCACCCCAATGTTTGTTCTCAGCATCTGGTATCTAGAGATTCATTTCCTCTGATTAGCCAGCAGTAAACTTGTCTTCAATGGATTTGTTTAATCCAGTTTTCCACAGTCTGGTGCCCTCTATATGCTTTGGACTAAACCTATCATCAGGTACAATGAGACCAGTGGGTTACGCATAATGGGAGTTATAGTCCAAAGTATCTTGAAAGTATCAGAATGAGAGAATCCTTTGAAAAGGTAATCTAAAGCTCTTATTCTGTGCAGTGAGTAAAAGGTTAACTCCATTAAAATCAGTGGGACTTGCATACAATAAACCATTCAATAATTATATTTTTGGTTAGTATGCTCACTACCATGTGTCGTGATAAGAATACAATAAGTTATGGATAGGAGTCATGCAGGATCATTTTTGCACCCCACCCCACGACACCCCATCTGAAAAAAAAAGAGTATTGCCAAATTTCAGCAGCAGATTTCAAATTTGGTGGCAATTGTGGAACAAACACCTTGTTTGCTTTAAACTGACTTGCACATATCTTCACTGAATTTCTGTGTCAGGCATGTAAAGGGTGCAGAATGCTTGCTTTAAATGTCATCTCCCAATGCTGCCAACATTTGAACATACAAAATGTTAGCAAATATCAGTGATGGCAGTGTGTGGTCTGCAAAAGATACTGAAGGAACAGAATTGGCTCCCAGACCTGCTGAAGTTAAATGAATCATGATTTGTGTGAAGGGGTTCCATTCCTGTGAATTAATACAAAAGTGCAACCATTAAGAAATTGTACTGCAGTAGCTATAAGCTTTTTTTTTTTTTTACCATTTGTAATACTATCGCTCTCTTTTTATTACTTACTTTAGAGAGGGGAGGTAAAAAGAGACATTAAGTATGCTTTTAAAAAATACAGTTAAAATTGTGCCAAGTTCTGATTAGTTGCAGATGGAAAATAGTTATCATATGGTGCCCCTCTTCCTCCACTCTGGCACATGCCTCTTCCCTAAGGGGCTTCCTAGGCACAAGCTGGCAGTCGGCGGTACCTGACTCACCACAGCAGAAGGGTTGGAGTCAGCAGCATCTTTCAGAAAGATTGGTGAGGAATGAAATGAACGTCAACAGGCACTCTGTCTGCAGAGAGATTACCATGTGCTTTTTATTCCTCCTTTCTCCCTCCTCTGCTGCCTTTTGCCTGATGACATAACAACTTGTGAGTTATTAAAAATGTAACATTATTCAGAGCCATCCATTGCTGTGCATTCCTAGTTCTTCTTATTTTCCCACACCTTGTGCTCAAAAGCACTTGCCTCAATGAAAAATGATGGGAGGAAAGAAAACCCCTTCACAATATACACTGCAGACAGCATATGGTGAGTAAGCTTAACTCGGGTATATAAATGTCTCAACTCATCAACCATCAAGTATTTCCTGTCTGTATTGCGTGCTCTCGCTCTCTCTTCCTCCTCCACCAGCATTTTTCTCTCTTTAGGAGCAGGGTTATGGCCAAGAAGTTGGAAAGCAGTAGCAAGTATCTCTACTTGCACATTTCAGACCTGCCATCCACTGTCATGCATGCACAACTAACCTCCTATGAAACACCCAGAATTTCCCCGTGCTGACTCACCACAGCTTTTTGGTAATACAAAGTTTGCACAATTGCAGTCAATGGCTGAAATCCTGTTGTGCATTTACACAAAAGGCATAACATTTGGAACTTTTGGAATTGTCTCAAGTTAAAAAAAAATATCTATGTGTGCTTTATCTGTTTCCTACTGAGTTGTGCTACTCGGCTTGCAACAGAGATTTCTTAACTTGAGGCAACTTACCACCAAAGTTATGCCTTTTGCATAGCAGCACAACAGGATTTCAATCACTATATCACATCTACAGACTTTGGCAGAAAGGGGGAACAACTGGTGTCGCCTCTGATTATATAGATATCATTTCTAATGGATGGGCATTTTCACACCAGTAATGTAGTAAATAATAACAAGTATGAGCCTGACTACACAGCAAAATTAAAAATAAAAATGTGGGAAGTACACAATAGGAAATGCAGGTCTACCCAGAGTCCCAACCTCTAGTTTTTCCTTTCCACCAAAGTCCTTTCTACTTTTTACAAGTTAAAGTATGATTGCTTTGAACCGATGCAGAATGACTGACCAGCACATGCATACGCAAACACAAAGCAGTGCTTTGGCAAAGCACCTTCCCTCCACCTCCTTTCTCTCGAGGGGGGGCCAAGGAGAGTCCATATACAAGCAGCACCAGCACTCACCTCTCTGTGCAAACCCTCTCTCTCAAGACACTCTTTTTCTTTTTTTAAACGGCTTATCCTGGGCTGTTCCTGTATAGTATGTTTTTTAACAGTTTAAGGAGCTCTACCGTGGGCAAGATAACATGAGGAAGGAGTCACTCACTAATTTCCTCTTCAGGCAGTCCTTTTGAACTGCACCACATAGAGGTTCTTCAAATGGAACTGCAATTAGAAGGGATTTTTCTTCTCTGCCTATGTGACCACTTACATCGAAGAGAACAGAATGCCCCATTGTGACTTCACAGCAAGATAATGTGAGTTAATTCACATTTCTCTCACTATGTAGCTGTACTCTATTATGCCAGAGGTTTCTCCCCAGAGAATTCCAACCATTTTCACTGAATCTGAGAGTAAGTTCCCTTCAAAAATAATTACGAAGGAGAAATTTTGGAGAAATGCTCCTCTGTGAGGTCCAGGATTGTTGTGCTAAACTTACTTATGAGGTGACTGAGGAGATGTGCATATGTCTTGTCTTTCATTGCACAAATCTCTGTGGCAGCTGGCACCCTCCCCAGCTTCCCACGCTTCACTTAAAGCCCAGAGAAAAACACCATAATGCAACTCCGCCCACAGGGTATTGTCAAATCAAGAAGCTGCAGGGGTGATAAAATATGTGTTATGAATGTTCACTAAGATGAGAGAGAGAAAAAATATTAAGGTTTTTCCTTCTATAACAAAGTAGGTGCTTTATAGACACATGGGCCATCAGTTTCAAATCAGACCCACAATAAAGCAGAAGTTGTTAGAAAGATGAGTACAATATACAGATGGTGAATAGGAACTTAGCCAGTATATCCATTAACATCATTTTCATACCCAGAATACAAGGTCCTTTGTTTCACCTCTGGTGTTACTATTTACTCCTTCACCCCATAATTTATATTACAGTTATAGGCAAGTCATCCAATCTCAGCCAGGTATTGGTTTACATTTCAGATCAGGTTCAATTTGACCTCACATGACCTGGGCCCTTTCTGATCTGATCCAGGCCTAGACCCAGTGAAGTCCTAGTTCTCCATTGTTCAGCGTTGGTTAGACCTCATCCAGAGTACTGTGTCCACTTCTGGACACCACACTTTAAGAAGGACACCTACAAACTGGAACAAGTTCAGAGGAGGGCAACAAGGATGATCAAGGGACTGAAAACCAAGCCTTATGAGGAAAGACTAAAAGAATTGGGCATGTTTAGCCTTGAGAAAAGTAGACTATGGGGATATAGGATAGCACTTTTCAAATACTTGAAAGGCTGTCATACAGAGAAGGAGAAGGATCTGTTCTTGATCATTCCAGAGTGCAGGACACATAATAATGCGCTCGAGTTACAGGAAGCCAGATTTCAGCTGAATATCAGAAAAAACTTCTAAACCGTTAGAGCAGTACGACAATGGAACCAATTATCTCGGGAGGTGGTGCTGCATCGCTGAAGGCATTCAAAAGAAAATTACATAACCATCTGTCAGATATACTTTGATTTGGATTTCTGCATTGATCAGGGGGTTGGACTTGATGCCATTATAGGCCCCTTACAACTTCATTATTCTATGATTTTGTGACTCTAAGCTGTCAGTCAGCGAAGACAGCACCTTCCCTCCCTTTTTTTGTTTATATAATATTCCAACTTTATGTTTCCTGTTCTGCACTTTTCAATACATCTCTTTAGAATTTTAACTCTTCAAGTGCCAAATGTTTCCAGTGTGGTCTAAGATAGTTCTGATCAACAGCAGAACTGGATCAGGGTTATTTGTTTTTTACTGTGCTTGGGTTAACTGAAATAGCTCCAGTTTGACTGAAGTTTGTGCACAGCCCTACTGTTTATCGTTTCATATGCACACAGTAGATAATGGCCAGAATCCGACTGAACAATTATACAGTATATGCCCATTGTTACAAATTTAACTGAGAAATTGGCATTAGTTAAGATAGCATTTCTTTTTGTTGTTGTACGTCAAGTCATGTGACTGGTGTGCAACAAAAATAGCAAATGCCACCTCCTTATCTAGCAGCAATTCACAGCTGAAATTAATGTTGATGGACTCAATACCAAAGGGCAGGAACAATAAGATTCTGGCCAATGAAGAAAGGTTTGCAAAAGATCCTCCTCTTTGTTTTGACATGCGTTATCACCCCATCATTAAACAAAGACAATCATGGACTCTGAAAATTGTTTCATGTGACTATTTCATGAATGCTGACTTTTTCCGCATACTTGCACATATTTAATTAATCATGAATGGATGAATACAGATGCAGGAGAAGACAACACATGTTTTTCTTAGTTCCAAAGATTTTTCAGGACATATTATATCACATCAATATGTATTGAATAATTGCAGCAATTTCTGATGTAGAAAATGCACCTAGAAAGTTCAATTTGTATTGATTTCAGCATATACTTAACAGTAATTCATAGGCTAGTGCTTTAGGGTCTGGACCATTTTGGAGGTCAACTCTGCCTGACAAAGAACCCTCTGTTACTACACAAGTCTCATGAGTAACTCATATTACTCATTTATTTGTTGCCTGCCATAAGAAAGGGAAACTACAACTAGATGTAAAATGAAGAATAATTTTACTAATACTTGCCTATATGTTCTTATTCAAGGTTTGAAAAGTTATTTTTAGACTACAACTACCAGAATCCCCTAACCACCATAGTCAACATCCATGCTGGCTGTTGGATCCTGAGAGTTTTAGTTAAAAAAGGAACTTTTTGACTTTTCCCAGTTTTAGTCCTGAATAAAAGCATTGTTCCCAAAAAAGAAAGGAACTTGGAGGCAACATTTCTCTTCCAGATATCCCCACTTCCTTTAACAGCTTATTTCTCACTAGCAACAGAGTCAAATAAAAGACTTCCTGAACGCAGAGGAAATTGTGTGTGAAGGAAAGAAACTCAGCAGGTCTAGTAGAGTTGGCAGCTTTCCACACACTGCATTATCTGTTAAGTGCTGGGTTCATTTGAACAAATATATGTTGCATTTCTAGATATTAAGCTGAAGTGAAAAATCTCTGTCTGTGGTAATTAAAGAATTACATATATGCAACTGACCTTAAAGCTTGCTATTAATAAAGCAAAAGTTCTAAACTCTAAGTATCTCCCTGGACAATTCCCACTCCTCAGACATGTTGGCTTTCCCACTAGAAGCAAATCCAAAGCAGTAGCTTCAGCATTCCATTGGTATGAAGAGGCTTTTAAGAAACCAGTTTGAAAACTGGTATGACTCATTTCTGTCAGCCTGTATGCATTTCACAGCAGGCAAAGTTATTGGCAAGTACTGTATACATAGAAGCCCCTTGGTCTTCTCTTGTACCTTTGAATAAAGGGCATACTTGTTGTCTGAATTACTCTGTATCTTCCACGAACCAGTAAGAGATATCCTATCTGATTCCCAATCTCTGTATTTTTTAAAATCCCACTAATAGGGGAAACACTCTAATGAAACAACCTGTGTAGTCTTTCCTCTCAAAGCACATACAATAATCATCCCTCCACAATCACACTTATACTTAATCCTAATAAATAATATTTCAATAAAGTTAAACTAAGGAGTGAGAGAACAAAGGAAAAGAATATTCCAGAATGCAAAGAGGCTACCCAAACAGTCTTACTTATCATTTCTCCTTTCCTCAGTTCAAATGCCTTAATGATCTTTTAACTCTATAAATGTCAAATAGGACACGAGTGAGCAGTGGCTTCTTGCTCCACTTTGTAGCTGTCCCGTATTTGCACCAATGCTCCTGGTTCGGCCCATTTTTGCACATTTCGCAGTTCTGTTGAAAGAGAGGGGAAAATATCTCCTACTTATGTTCAGAAAAAACATTGAGGATATTCCCATCAGTAAACTAACTGTTCATGTTCATATGGGCAACAGAAAAATAAAATGAACCTATTGATGGCTCACTCAGCCTTTTGGTTCTCGAAGCTGTTAGACATTATTATATGGAACCAGTTTAACAATGAACATGCCTTAGATTCCTTGCTGAGGAAACATTAATAAGAGAAAGAATTTTATTCTCATTTGTCTCAAGATACTAGATCTAGGAGAGAAGGACCTCATGTGCCCAATTAAATAAAAATATGTATTGAGTGAAGAACAAGTGTAACAAAAAAAAACCCCTCTGTTTACAAAAGGGCTGGATGATGCCAAGGTCTTGAACTGGTATCTTCTGTAGGTCTTTGATATTGTGAGGCCCACCACCCCCACCTCCGATGGAACTGCTGGACTAGGGATCTCCTGCTTTTTAATTGAGCATGGTGCCTTTGACCATGGTTTTCTGTCACCACTCTGCTGCACTCCATGGACTTAGTTTCCACCACTCATCCCCTGGCAACAGTCAGTTTGGTACAGGGCTTGGTTCCCAATGAAGTTCTGAGGCCAGTGAAGTCCTTGTGACAAACAAGCTTGGAGCCCCCCAACGAGGATTGGTAGAGGCGACTGGCAGTGCATATTGGCTGCTTTCTTGCTCTGCATAAAGCCTTGACCTTCTCTCCTGTTGGCATTTGTGCTGCCAGTGCCTCAACTGCATGGGGGTGGGTTCCACAGGACCCATCAGGTGTCTTGGACATCATGGAGCTGTGGGTGCAGGAGTTGTCTCTGGGGCTAGGGTGGGTGCAATCCCTCTTCCTCAGTCTTGGCCCTTCAACACAGGAGATTCTTGCTAGTGGTCATCCTCCTACTTTGAAGTCAGTTCAGCCATTGTGCAAAGAATGGGCTTCAGCACCTCCAGTGCTGAGCCCCAAGTCTCCTCTTCCTTTGTGGACTGAGTGTTCTCAGACCAGAAGCCTCCAAACTTTCCTTCCCACCTTCTAGTCCTCTGCCTTCCTCCTACTCTCACAGTGCTGCTCTGCATCCCCTCCCTGTAGACACTTGTGCTCTTCTCCTTCCAGCAACTTCAGGAACCCAGAGCAAGTGCTCTGTCTAAACTCTTGTGGAAGTGTGGGGCTAGGGCAGACAGCCTCCCTGGGCACTGGGAGCAACCCCCTCACACATATGAACAGCACAGAAGTTTCTAAAGGTTTTTTACTAGTGGATGGACTGAAAATATTGGGCCCTGCCTACTGATTCTTTATATATTTCACACACAATTGTCAAGACTGCTGTATCTCTGCATCCAGGCCATGATTTTTCAAGAGAAGAAGGTTTGTGAATATCCAGCCTTGATAATTCACACCCGGTTGTGGCTTTAACCACCAGGCTGAGGCACAGACAACTGTGATCATAGGAGCAGTGTTCACAATATAGATAGATATGCCTGCAAACTAAAAAGTTCTGTTCTGTTTCCCACCCCCATTTCCTATACTTTAGTTCAACACAGGAGTACCAGATTGAGGGCTTGGGAAGATGTCATCTTGACAAACATCTTACCTGGAAAAAAGAAAAATAAATTTGTTTGCACAGTAAGAGACCCTACTTCCACTCCACGCTGCTTCTACCTGACCTGTACAGGCCTATGCTAAACAGGTTTAAGGAAACACTCAGTGATGGAGGGGGGAAGGCTACCTGCAGCCTCACACAGTCCAATGACATTCTGCTCATGTGAAAAATGACAGACGGAAGTAGAAAAACCTCCTCTCTGTGTTGAATCTCTCCACCCACTGGAAAATCATAGTCCAGAGTCATGGGGAAGGCCTCCACTTCTGACCATCACTCTCTGTGAGAGAGCAACAACATTAGAGAGGCAGGCTATGTCATGATGATGGGATATGTGGTCAGAGGCGTGTCATGATGATGGGATATGTGGTCAGAAGTGTGTCGTGATGATGGGATATGTAGTCAGAGAAATGTAAAATGGAGTCAGACAGGTTCTGTGTGGAGATGATTTGAGAGACTTTGGAATGTGTTTTTCTAAGCGCCATGAGAGTGTTTTCCTGAAGACCGTTACAGCCAGGATTCAGATATCGTGAAGGCCATATTCAGAGGCCCTGGAGACTCAACATTCCAAGCTTGCTAGAGAAGAGATAAACAACACCTGGACTCTCATGGGAATAAGGAGAGGAGAGAGGTGGTACAACCTCTAAAGGTTAATTGGTTAACAGCCAGAAAGACCATGGAGAAGGGAGGAGTTTGGGAAGGTAGAAAATGGATGATGGGTTATGTGAATGTGTCTGAGACTGGACGAAATGGATTCTATTCTGTTCTGGATTTCGTTCCATGATGATGGTATGAGCATGTACCTTGAAGGAGAGAGGATGTAAGTAAAGGAGAAAGAAGGAGGTGGGGGCTAGCCCACCATAGCCCACTATAGCCCACCTTAGTTTCAGCTTTTTAGTGTTTATTATTTTAGATGGGAAATAGTTATCTTATTTAACTGCAATGATCTTTGAATATGTTCTTGATGCTAATGCTTATGCAATATAAACTGATTTCTAATGAAACTCTATTTTTCTAATAAAAATTAATTATAAAAATCTTTATGGAGGACTGGTCTCTTGAACAGCAGTGTCTGGCTAAATCCAGGAAGGGAGAGGGCCACAAACTAGCTATCATTCAAGAGTCCTACCTACTGAGCTGTTGTGAGTTCTAAGGAATCACAAAGCCCATGTGCCTGTACTTGCAAAGTACTGAGTAAGTGCAAAGTGTTCTTTTCAGGTCAGACTTGTTCAAAGGGCTTATGCTACGCACTGCTGAGGTTTTGGGACTTGCCCCAGCGCAAAGGTGGTAGATAAGTGCTGGTCGAACTCTCTGGCCGAATGCCCAGCGGCCCTTTAGGGGGTCCGGTGCATCACAGGCTACACCTTTCTTCCTGCCATCAAGTAATTTCTTGAACCTGTTCAGAATGCTTGAATACAGCTTGTGTGTGTCAGTTGAGAGGCATATGACACGTGGGATTGAAGAGCCCTTATTTTTATTTGTTTATATGATGCCATGATTCTATAAACAAGATGAAACTATAACAATATACCTGTTACATGTATGGGAGAAAGAATGTACTATCTATCAACTATAACTGGAAAACTATAAAGATAATTCAGTAGCAGCTCCTAACTTATTGAGTTTTCTCCAGGGAGACTTACCCTGTTCCTATTTGTAGCTAAGTATCAGAAGATTTTGAAAACTTATCTCTTATCTCTGTTTCTTCACCAAAGGTTTTATAGGCATTGGCTTGGTGACAGGTATTTCAAATGTTACTGAAACACTGCTTTTATGTAAAACTATTTCTATTTAATCTGCCTTTTGTACTCTGTATCACATTTTATATTACACAAGTGTTGGGAAAATGCTGGTTTTGAATGGCAGCTAAGAAATAAATTGACAAATAAAATTTAAATTACAGATATTTCAAAGTGGTTGTGCCTGAAGCTTAATAGATATGTTGATTTAATTTGGTGTAAGAGCTATGGTATTAGAATTGGCCATTGAAAGGAAATCCAAATTCAGATCTCCCACTTGGTAATAAATATGAAAATTCGATGCTTTCTTATCATGCACATGAAAAAGAAATCTATACTTGGAGAAAAAGTTAAAATACTTTATCTTTTCAGTCAAAGGTTCTCAAGATAGCAACTTGCATTACAAAATATTTGCAGCCAGTTATTTTTAGACATGTGTGCAGTACACTATTTTATATTTAGGCTTTGTGTTTCAGGCATTCAGACAGGACCAGTCCAACCTTTTCAGCAAGGCACTGCCTAGGCAGAACATTTGTTAAAAATCAATCATGCAATGAGAATGAATAATGGTGAAGCTTTGCTCGTTATACCAACATCAGCATGAATAGAAATGCAAAGGGGAAGTTCAAGAAGGCCAGAGTTCTGAGGGGAGAAAATGAGAAGTACTTCCTTCTCTTATTTCCTGCCAATAACCTGACTATTAAGGTAATGACCTTTTGTCTTTTGCAACTGTAGGCAAGAAAGAAAATCAACTGGAGAAACTTCCCCCCTGCCACAATATCCTGCAATCGTGTGGTACATCTTTGTTTTGCAGAAATTCACCAAGAGATTTTATTTTGACATGCAACTGACTGGAGTTTCTCAATATCCATCATTTCTCATTCATAAATTTAGTTAGCATTAGTATTTTTGATAATGTTGTTTAGTCGTTAAGTCGTGTCCGACTCTTCGTGACCCCATGGACCAGAGCACGCCAGGCCCTCCTGTCTTCCATTGCCTCCCGGAGTTTGGTCAAATTCATGTTTTTTTGATAATGGTCTTCCTCAAAGAGTTACAGATTTTAAAACATATTGAAAGGTTCACTGGGGAATATTACAACTGATGCCACCATAACTTGGAAGTAGTACTTTTGGATGAATAATCTAAAAATCTAGTGACAATGCTAACAGTGGTGTTCTGAAAGTGTACTCCAGAAAAGTAGCTTTTGCAAGGTCAGACTCCTTTTCACTCTGTTACTCAGTTTTCCCCTGTATACATTTGTTTTGCCCTGTTTCTGCCAGTACTTTTTTCCCAGGTGTGCATGAAAATTGGTAGACAATTTTTATCAAGGTTGAGATTTTCCTTGAGGGTCGGATCTGTATTCTTTTCTCAGTGCTGAAATTGAAGAGCTAATACCAGTTGGTAAACAACACTGATCTAGGTGGTCCAGTGGTATGAATATGTAAGAGAGAGTCATATATTAATTGTTTTAGAGTGAGTTTTTGAGTTTATCCAGTTTCAGGCTTACTGGAACATTTCAGGCCCCTGCCTTTTTTAGAAACCTGAGTATACCACAGTGGAGTGCTCTGAACTCACAGTCAACTCATGTTTTTTTACTTGGGTGAGCCTTGATTTGCCCAGTCTACTAAGATTGGTCCGGCTGTTAGAGATAACTGCCTTAGTTGGCAGATGTTGTGGGGTGGCAATCTCTCCACCCCCACACCACTCCACTGTTCTCTTCCTTTGCCCTCCCAACCCCGGAATAAAGATGCGAGACAAGAATTATGGATTAAAAACACGGGCCACACTTTATTAAGATAATCAATGTTGCCATCCTTTGGCAAAGGGGGGCCTGCCATCGTGCGAAATCAGGTTAAAGCGTAGAGGTCTCAAAGGACCCCCCTAAGCAACAAATGGGCGAGTCCCTGGCCCCAAGTTTTCACAGCCTTAAAGACAGCGAGAACCCGGCCGGCCGCAATTTGACCACCCCCGGACTTCAAGCCAGCTTCTGCTTGTTGACTGTTGGTCCGGTTGTGGTCCCAGCACATCTTTCCCCCCAAGCACTGTAATTGCACGATCCGCAGTGCTGGGAGGTCAGATGGGCTATAGCTTACCTGAGTTTGCAATGGGACTCACCAGAAAACCTGTCATATCTGCACTACCTGCCACAACACAGGAACTAGCAATGCTAAGTCCCGTGCCCGCCATTGAGCCGATCAAGCTCAGCAAGCAGGCCCCCCTTGATGTCTTCCAAGAAGACATCCAAACCCAAATCGGACAGATGTGCACCATCGTTCCGAAAAAACCTCAGGCCTATCCAAGCGGATCCTCTGGTGACCAATCACCGATCCAAGGCCGCCGCAGACCGCTCTGCAGACCTCCTGGTTAACACTCCTGCGTGCTGTGTTAACAGAGAAAAAATTCCTGGCATCTCTCCATGCCAACCGAGGGATGATCGTCGACCACACAATATGCATGGCTGGATACGTGGCCTTCAACCATTTCAGGTCACGTAAAACGTCCAGGATCAATGCCTTTCCACGATGCCTGGCCAGATCATTGCCACCCAGATGTATTACCAATAAATCTGGTGGAAATTGGCCAAAGGCCACTGCCCTGCATAGCTGACTCCACAGCATTCCACGCAGCCCTCTCCATACAATGTGGGCTCTGGCTCTAAGGCCCAGGTTGCTCCCCCATGGGGATGCAGCCGCATATCGCGCTGCCCAATAAACATAGCTGTGGCCCAAAATCAAAACGTGCCTCAGCCTCACCATCGCCAAGAGACCTGCAGAGATATAACAAAACCAGGCCCCTGCCTAGACATTAGGAAGTGTTCTGATATATCTACGATAGTTGGATGAAGACCACCAACCCAAACGCTTAATTTCGTCTGTGTTATATCCTAAGGCTGCAGCGGTGGATGCTGCACCAATTCTAAAGGAATGTGTGCCAAATCTCATTCCCCACACGCCAACCTTATCCAGCGCTACGTCTGTCAATTTCCAGAACTGGTACTTTGTTAGTGGCGAATTATCTTCATGTTTAAAGAAATAGCCTTGATCCTGTCCCCTAACCTCCAATTATGCCATCGTGGCTTTCACAGGGCAAATGCTTTCCATATGGCAACACACTAGTGTAATTTGAGCACCCCTACCTAGTTGATCGGCCTTGGATCGTCGAATGTGAATTTGAACCGTCCCGTCCACAATCCTAATGTCCTGCCATTGCAGAGCTACCCTAGTCTTGTCATTCTTTCTGGCAGCAACTACTTCGCTAATCCTGAGGGCCCCAAAAAACATCAACAGGGATGCTGCTTTAAATAAAACAATTTCATACTCATCCTTGCACAGAAGCTCCCACTGCTTACAGATGCGTTCTAACAGCGCAGGTGATATGGGAGTCCTCGTGTCCTGAACTCTACCCCTTTCCTTGGACCACCCTTCAATCATTTACTTAATGCAGTAATCTGACGAATAATCCTGGTGGCCATTAACCCTAGCATAAAAGGAAAGCACTGAGAACCTACCCTGTATAGTTCCAGGCGACAATCGCCTTCTATTCAAATGCACAATGAATTGCTGGAGGTGATCCACTGGTGCCAGCCAAACCGGCTCCAGGTTGACCAGCTTCCTAAATTCCTGGAACTCTATACTCACAGCTAAGTACCCTTTCTGTGTCCTCGGTGCCAGGGCCAAGCCTATTGCTCTTTCCACGTCTTCGCGCCAATTTGCCAGACCTCTGGGGGCAGAATCTCCGGGAACTTGTTGGCTCCGGGGTCTAGCTCCCTGAACAGCTCAATCTGTTGGTGCAACAATGCATCAGCTAACCTATTGTCTATACCTGGTACATGTCGGGCCTGCACTAGGATGTTAAACTGCAAGGCCCGTAATGTGAATGCCCTGACTAATGTCATGACTCATTCCGAATGTGACGTAAGGTTGGTTATGATGTAAACAACCGCCTGATTGTCACACCAAAATCGCACCACGGAGTTTGACTGCTCTTCTGCTCATAACCATAGCACGCCAACTATTGGGAAAAATTCTAGGAATGTTAAATCCCTGGTAATGCCAGTCCGATGCCACTCTTCTGGCCACGTGCCAGCACACCATCTACCTCTAGAATAGATTCCAAACCCCAAAAATCCTGCCACATCTGAGTGGACCTGAAAGTCCACCTTCAGCCCTATTTCACCTTTCCAGAAAGATATCCCATTGAACCCTGCTAATAACTGACTCCAAACCCTTAGATCCTCCTTCAAACTGTGTATAACCCTAGTCCTATGCAAAGGGCGCTGCAGACCCTTCATTGCTTTGCAAAGCCGGCGCAAAAAGGCCCGCCTGGGCGCCACGACTCTGCAAGCGAAGTTTAAGTGGCCCACAATCTCCTGGAGATCTCGCAGAGAAACCTTTTTTCTTTGCAACAGTGAGGCTATCCTAATCTACCCAAGAAGGCTGCCCACATGCACTGACAAGGCATGCCAGTGAGAGGCTTGCTGAATGAAGAACCAGCAACAACCTTGATGCCACAGCTGCAAGCAACAGGAGCACCCTCTTCCAACTGAGTTGCGCCACACAGGCACCCATTTTGGCCAGCAAGAGGTCCACGGCTCTGTCCTCTCATGTCCTCTACCATGTGCTTCAGAGGAAGCCAGCCAGGTATGCCTAGAGTTTGGCTGGCCAGCAGCTAACTCCTATACCTATGAGCTGGGGGGAGACGTTGGTGAGTCTGTGGCCAGGCAGGAGAAGGCGCCTATGCCACCCACCTGCAGGAGCAGTTGACTGTGTGCAACATAACACCTGTGTTGCAGCATCCTTTACTTGGCCTACTTATGTGGGCTCCTCAACATGGTGGAGAAGGGGCTCCATTCTACCGCCTAAGCCTTAAACTCAAGGTGTAACAGGGAAAGGACTGGGAGTGAAGTTAACTCACTGGCACTGAAGACATTCAGCTATGTTGGGCCCGTTGGCCCTTTAAATTGCATTGGTTGATTGAATAAAGTGTTCAATTTCTGCAACAACTTACCCTGTCATCATGGAGGGGGGCCCGGGAGCCAATTACAATTTTATTTTTTGTATTTCCATTTTTAACATCTTTAGTAGATTAACATAATTTACAGCTTTTATTTTTGTTGAAAACTGTTGTTTCCTACTTTAATCACCTTAGCTGAAGAAATTTTCACTTGAAGCAAATACTCCCTGGCTTCCTTCTAGATTACTTGGTGGTCAGAAACGAGGAAGTAATTATTCCAAATGAAGACATTCTTAATCATAGCTATCATAAAGGCTTTAAATAGGTTTAAATAACCATCAAATAAGTTTTTTAAAGACTGGATTAAACATAAAATAATCACACACATAAATCAAGAAAGTGGCTGGGAGATTTGTTGCTTATATTTAGTGGCAGGTTACGTTGCCATTTGAGGGGGAAACTTATTTTTTTAAAAAAACAGTGTTTCCTGAGGATCTTTGAACATAGAAATTGGCTTGGGGACCAAATGATGCCTGCCTCTCCATTAAATGTAAGACCTAGCACTGATGCCATTTTCTTTCATCCCTGGAGAAGTATTAACTTCTCAACAATGAGCATACAAAGGTATCTTCTCACTGAAGAGAAGAGTACTTCTGTTCAGCAGTGGTGACAAAACCTGAGGTGGGCTTTTATTGTAAAGAGCCACTCTTGCCAAATACGTTCCTGTCACTGTAGGCCTCAGTGGGATGCACAATCACTGAGACCAAGAGGCAAGTTATGAAGGCAGTATTAGCTTAGAGGCGCAGGGGTGGTTAGTAAAGCTTTTCTTCCAACTTGATTCCTTGTCTTCTTCAGAATCTACCACAGTTATTAAACATTTCAGAGACTGGGAGAAAGGATTGCTATGACAACAACTCATGAATAATTCAGGAAGAGGGGAAAGGGGATGCTCACTAATAAAACAATTGCCAAAAGTTCCCTCTTAAAGATTTGCGGGAATGAGGAGAAACACATATTCCGTTGTGCAGTTAACATTACATTAAGTGGCTTTAAAAGGTACCTGTCATCAGAGATGATTTACTGGATGCCAAGCAGCTTGAAAAAAAATCTACATTTATCTTAGCCTGGGAAAAATAAGAGCATACACTTGTGAAAACTGGGCAGAAAATGTTGCTTTCATGTGAAATGCTGGCTGCTCTGACTGCACTGCCACCAAAAATTCTTATCAGGCCAGTACACACATGCGCACACGCATGCATGCACACACACACACACATGCACGCACGCACACACACACACACACATTTTAGTACTTCCATCACACACCTCTCCTCTGGAGGGATTCACAGCCTGCCCAAAAACTCCTGAAGTGTGGCTTGAAAGCAGTGTGAAGCCAGTTTCCCTGGGGAGGCACTGACTTTATGCAGAACTGCGGGCAAAAGAGGAATGGTATTTTCTTTATGCACGAGTAAACAAGCCATCTTATCCTTGCAACTGAAAGAGAATCTTCAGAGGGACCTCTGCTTCTTTTCTCAAGATTATCTCTTAGAAATGCATGAACTTCCCATAGTGCTTGCTTACCCTAATTTGCAAACAGAAGGGCCACATGTTTATACCACTGCCATTAATGGAAGTAGGCACCTTGTTCGTCCATGTCCAGAAAGGATTTTATGCCAGGACCTTACAAAATCTATATTTCGGATGTACAACCCATCTATCCCAGAGAAATGTCATTGTTCTCACAGAAACACCATTTTCTTCCTTTGGCCCTTGTTTATATGAAATTAAATGACAACTCTAGCCTTAGGTTTTACCACCCTCAAACTCAGAAAGTTACATTTAAGAAGAATGAATATAATAATGACATACTGAAGCAATCTATAAATAACTAATAGTCCTACCACTCCTCATTTCTGGATGACTTCAGCATATCACTATAATTCTTCTTCAAAATGTATAGCCTCTGCCTTGCCCATTTCAAGAGATTTCTGTACCAGAAATGAGGTGCTGGAGGAGAGCATTATGGATACCCTCCCAAGATCGCAAATGATGCTTACAGGCAGGTGCCATCACAACCAGAAATAAACCTCTATTGATTATAAACTTTGCCAGAATTTTTCCTCTTCTGCTGTTCTTGAAATTGCCTCATTCTAGTTAGAGATTTTGTATACTTTGGTTCAATCATCAATCCAAATGAAGACAGCAGCCAAGAAATCAGAAGACTGAGACTAGGAAGGGAACAATGAAAGAATTAAAAAGGATAATTAAGTGCAAGAATGTGTCACTGGAGACCAAGACAAAGTTCATCCACACTTTTGTATTTCCAAGAGTGTTTCTGTATATGTTATGAAGAACTTTGGAAAGCTGCAGCCTTCTCCCCAATCCTGTGCAACTCTTTAAAAAACTGAACAGCTTGACAGTGAACAAGAGGCAAGAACAGAGGAAGGAAGGAAGGAAGGAAGGAAGGAAGGAAGGAAGGAAGGAAGGAAGGAAGGAAGGAAGGAAGGAAGGAATAGCTTTGACTATGCGGACCTTTGTCAGCAAGGTGATGTCTCTGCTTTTTAAGATGCTGTCTAGGTTTGTCATCGCTTTCCTCCCAACTATAAACATTTACTGAGGTGTAAGACCCATTAAATTTAGTAGGATGTTTGCCTATTCCCAGGCAAATACATGTAGAATTAGTGCTTCGAAAAGGACATGATCACATACTTATTTTTTGAAACCACTTTCCAGAAATTTAATACAACAACCATAAGCTCAAATTCAACAACTATAAGCTTCTAATAATTTATTCTCTTCTCCTCCCACACACTATGCATGCCAGCTTCTCCTTTCCGCAGTGCAACATCTGCCTAAGCTCCCAGCTAAGTGTTGGGATAATCACAATTTTGCATGCACTAACAATGGGTATCAGTGGGAGTGGGCTTTACAGCCAAACATGATTGTTCTTTGTCACTGACTTTCCTGGGGAAAAAATTGCATTTGAGGCAAGCTCCCCCTTTCTTCCTGTTTGTTTTGCTTCTATTGTTTTGTTCATAGTCTCTCTCTTCTTCCTCTGACCATCCTCTGAGAAGAAATTATGCAGGTGTTCCTGCATGCTGGAGTTCCAATCACACTTTTCCCCCTTCTGATTGTAACTACAGGTGTTAAGAGTAAGTAACAGATATCTTTTTTCTTGCTTTAAAATTCTACTAGAGTGGGTTTTTTAACGTTAGAAACTGCTGGTTTTTGTGCTGAACCAGGGAGGGCTTGGTGAGACTGAGCTGATCTCTCTATCCTTTTTTTAAAAAAATACTCTACCAACTAAACAAATAACCAAATTCCTAGAAACCTTTTTGCAAAAATCCCCAATACTAAGGTCTCCAAAGTCCGTGGAAGATAAAATGGATTGGATGTTTCTGGAAGACTATAGGCTCACAAACGTATATAGAATAATAGAACTGTGGAGCTCTAAGAATCGCTTATTGAAGACTTCCTGCCAAAGCAGGAACTGCAGTAAGATGCATACTATTAGATCCTGGAGAAGTTCTTTTTGTGGATTATAGCTCCCATAATCCCCCATTGACCATCCATTGCTGTGGGTTACTACTTTCTCTCCACTGTTTGCAGGAAGCTTTGCAAGGATCAAGAATTTCCATAATGTGAATATTCACCCATTGCTCTTTGTATCTCTTGAGTTAAACCATGGATGGCTTCCCTCATTGGCTAATTGAAGGGGAATGCTTGTTTCTTTTTGCAGAACAAAAGCAAAGTGTGCTGCTTATATACCGCCCCATAGCACTTCAAGCACTCTCTGGGCGGTTTACAAGTTAATTATGCAGGTTACACATTGCCCCCCTAGCGAGCTGGGTACTCATTTTACTGACCTCGGAAGGATAGAAGACTGAGTCAACCATGAGCCGGCTACCTGGGATTGAACCCCACGTCCTGAGCACAGTTTTGGCTGCAGTACAGCAGTTTAACCACTGCGCCACGAGAACAACCCACTCAAACACTGACAGAATGTCTTGCTTTATATCTTCTGTTCTTTAAGGGCCAGAGACTTCCTTTAAAAACAAAATTTAGAAAGCTGACCAGCTGCTGTATTAAGAAGACACAGGGAAGCTAGTTTGGCAAAATCTAGCCAACCAGGTGATCTGTTCATCTTTTGGTGACCTTGGAGAGTTAAACTCTACCAGCCAATCAAAACTGAGTCAGAAACCAGACTGCTATTCTTATTTGGAGACCCAGAAGAAATTCCTCAGATGTTCCATTAAAGATGAGCCTCCACATTTCACTATGAGCTAATGTGGCCTTGTAGCCTCTTTACAAAGGACAGCCCTTTATTTGAAGGGCTGCCAGAAGACATTCCTCTTTTATAAGGTGCCCTGTACTCCAGTACTAGTTTGGTTTAAAGGAATTAAACAGAAAACAGGGGAAGAGAAAGGACCTTAAAGTTGTTCAAGCACAGTTGTCATCTGGACAGCAGACTGTGAGGCACACAAGGTTACTTAATCACAATGAAATGTATTATGTCTAAAAGTAATTTCTAATTTTGCATCTTGTACATATAAATTTACATACTCAATTTTATGCAAAGCAGTGTCTCTTTTAGTCCTGCTTTGGTGATGCATGTTCTTTTTCTTGCTATGAGATTAAATTTAGAGACTGATTACACAGGTTGCTTAACCCACAGTCTGGAACACTGGGGCTGGTGCACTACTAAAGATAACAATCAGACAACATCTTTGCTAGAGTGCACCAGCCCACACCCAAAGCATTTCTACTTATATTTTTCTGGTCCGTATCAAGATACTTCTACATTTCTTGTGCAGGTAGGATCACTCCAGTTTGGATAAGTTCCAGTACATGTAATAATTGGGACAGATCCAAAGCAAGCCTGCCTCTTTTAATTTGCCAATATAAGCAAGCCACTTCAGGATATTGGCAAATTAATCACTTCCCCCGCTCGGCAGAGGGCAGGGGAAGTGAATTTTTTTAAAAAAAAAATCTATGTAAACGATCACTGATGCCCTACATGAATTATATAAAAAAAATAGAAAAATCTTTTATTTACCTCTCCTTAAGGGCCAGTGAAGACACCACCTGCAGTTAAATCCATGGCAAAGGTAGCTCTTCTTGCCAAATAGTAGGTGGAACACAGCATCATTCTGAGTAATGCACATTGACTGGAAGGTTTCCTCTGATAAAGGCAATGCTGAAATTTGTTCAGGTCTATTATGTTAATTTTTGTCTTCGGACAAACACTGGCTCTATGGCTTGGAAACGGGGATGAGCACCGCCCCCTAGAGTCGAACACGACTGGACAAATTGTCAAGGGGAACCTTTACCTTTATTATGTTAATACAGGGAACCACTTTACAGGATTTACAGCACATTTTTATGCACTATTTTTACGCATCTATTTCTTTGTACTGAATGTGGCCCCTATTTGTATGTGTACAAATATTTTGACTATTGTTTATAGCATCCTCCACTGTGAAACATTATCTGAATGGGTGGAGTGCTTTTTAAGAGTCAAAAATATCAGAGGAAAATGCCTCCCTTTCAGTTCAGTACTTATGTTTATCATGAGATATGGTAAATCATTAAACAGCAGCAGTGTTGTGAGTAGAACTGCATGTGGATCGCAAGGTAATATGCCAGACACGATTTTAAGAGGGGAGAGTAGTTTTTTTAAAAAAGTGTGAAAAACCTTGAAAACACAATCTCTTAGTATTGTAATCATTAGTTATTATAGCAGCTATAATATCAGCTTTGTAACAGGGACAAAAATAATTTGCGTGTATGATTAGTAACTTAGAGACAAAGACTATGCAGTATTTGAACATGGTTTCTGTATATTTGGCTTGTGAATTCAAAACCACAGACCTACATTCCTCCATTATAGCACATAAAACTTTGGAGAAGAGTCCTATGAATGGCAATGGATCACACTATTACATATATTTCCTGAGATAGACTTTCTCTAATTTTGAATTTGGATACTGAATTTGGACAATATTGAATATTTTGACCATGTGGAATCAGAATCTTAATATCTCTGTGACATTCTGTTACACCATGCTGATGTGCATAGTCTACTATTTTATTTTTGTAAATGTTTGTACTGTTGTCATGAAACAATTTTAAGAAAAGAATCCAACTAATAGAATCATATAGTCCTATGGGAACTGTACAATGGATTTGGAGGTGCATCTTCATTTAAACAGCAGGGAGTGAGATCATATGGAGTGGGTTACAAATACATGAATTAAAAACCAGTGATTACACAATGTAAAGCTTAATTTGGGGAAGCTCACTCTGGAATTATCTCTTTTGAATTGAGAACTGCCTTTTTTTGTTCAGCCAGCAAAGTGGTTTAAATTTGCTCTAATTCGTTGGCCTTGCTTTTTCCTGCTTTCTGCTGTGTGTGATCACCTGATGCAAAGGCAGAGGAGTGCTCGGGGAGTTTCAGGTATCCTCAAGAGAGGGTCCTTTATCTCAAAACAATTTCTTTAAAGAAAAGAACAGAAAAGAAAAGAAGAAAAGCTTAGGAAAACTAAATAGAAAATAGAGGTGGAAATTGCCAATTAGCACCTCCTTAGCACCTTGTCAAAGGCATCTTCTGTTGTTGAAGCATCATGCAAACACAGCTCTTTGTATCTACCCCTTCTTACTCCTGTGAACTGGTTATCATCTGGATCTCTACAGCGGTTTTGCCCATAAAACCCAATTTGAAAATCTGTGGATCATTTTGGATCATTGTGGATCAGGCCATATCATTCCTGTTTGTGTTGTTGCAGCCAGATTCACAATGAATGAAGATCGCTCACTTCACTTTCCCTCTCCCTCTCCTTTTTTACTGTTAGCATCCACTTACATAACAATCATGAAATGCAGAACATAAGAGAGTGAGTAGGTGACACTACGCAAGGGATTCACTTGAACGAGATAGCTGTCTGACCCTAGAGCGATTACCATGTTAACTTTAAATAATCTCTTCACCAGCTTTGGTGAAAACCAACACCCTAAACAAAATCTTAATGTTTCCAAAGTTATGAAGCCAAGCTATTCAATACAGGCCAAAATCTTGAAATCAAGGAGTTCATTTTGAATCCAAAGAAATAAAATCTGTTTTCCCTACACACAAACTATATATAGGCATTCAGAACAGACTGAATAAAGAGAGAGGAAGCAATCCCTAATTATTCATCACATAAAGAGTCTGAAAAGAACAGCATTATCTCCATACACTTTCTCTCCACATGGCCAGAGATCACAATTTTTTGGGATTCTAGATCACATGAAGAACTTCCATGTATGGAGAACCTCTACTTTTCAGACTATCACACTGTACCTGAAAAGAGGGTGTGAAGGAAAGCAAAAGAGGTGGGGCTAGCCAACTCTTTCACTTCACACATTCAGGTTAGTCCTATCCTCAATGTAATTTATAGTATTCCAATCTAATTTTAGTCAAAAGCAGGTAGGCATTTATTGATTGACTCTCTGTTACAAAATACTAGCCAATGACATATTTGTGAATTAACATTTTGAGTAGATGGCAAGAAAATGCAGAAGAGTTGTGTAGCTAATTCTCTCAGGTTAACGAAACAAAACAAAACCACCTAAAATGCTCTTTTCATACTGTTCCACAAAGCTAATATGAAAGATTCACGCACGTACACACACACTCAAGTATGGTGGCACCTTTAAGTCAAACAAATTTTTCCCCCATCTGAGCTTGGGTGCCTTATAATCAACTTGGTTTGGTTTTGTCATGCCTCCTGAAACAAACTAGCATGGCTACCTCTCTGAAAATGAAAGACTAATTAATGTTGTTTATCAGTGTCATTCAACATTGTTCTCTGCCATCCACAGGGCCTGCGGATGTTCTGCAAAGATCGATAGTTGCCTCATAGTTCCTGATGGCATTGCTGAATCTTTTCATTTTCGTATGTCTACCTGTCCCAGCCCATTTAATTTTGGGGAGTTAGTTAAGGATGTTATATGTTGCTTCTATCTCTGGCATTGGCTAAAAAAAAACCACACAAACTGCAAGATAAATTCTATTTATGCTACCAGTTCTCAGCATGGAAATCCAAAATATGGAAATCTCCCAACTTTTTTTTACTAAATCTGTTTATTTACTAGTAAACATTCAGATTAGAGATGAGCACGAACTACTGGTTCAACAGTTTGTTTCCTGATCCACAGTTCGGTGCCCCACCCCCTCCAGTGGGCACCCACTTGGAGGCAGTGCCTGGAGGTGGCAGATTGGGGCGCTGCCACAGATTGGGCGCTTGCTGGACAGGGTGGAGTACAGATCTGCTGTTCAGCCAGAAACAAACTGCGACAAACTGCCAAACCAGCAGTTTGTGCCCCCCTCTAATTCAGATATAGGTCAGAATCCAGTTCACTGTCATTTAACAGACAGTTACACAGGTGTAGGTCTTTAAGATGCCACAATAGTTTTCTTTTTTTCTTTTTATTCCACTTTTGCAATCTACGTTGAATGACTAGCATCTTTGAAAAGACTCTCTGCAGCTTCTCTCCAGATGCAATTCCCAGAAAGCCTTTGGAGCCAGGTGAGAACAGTAAGGCATCCCAAGGCTGGAAAAGGAATACAAGAGCCTTGGAAGATTGTCTTCTCCAGGTTTACTAAGTACAAAACACTGAAGCATAACTTTAGTAGAGGACAGGCAGACAGCTTTGCCCCTTTGAGCGAATTTATTCTGACTACAGGAGTGAGCTGAGTTCTTGTTATTTTAATCATTGTTATTGTATCAACCAGCAAAACCATGCTACTTTTTGACCATTAAAGAGAAACACAATGTGAAAGGGGAAACCAGACTAAATTGTGGATTTGTCTTTTCTTAAAAACACATTAATCATGGCCACTCTTTTGCTCTTTCAAATTGTATTGCTATGTCATGCTTAACAAAGCATGCTGTAAGCTAATAAAAGAATACAAAAGAGCAACTTGGGTTGCAGTGCCTTAAAAAAAAAAAAAGGCAGATATTTGAAAAGGGGGAAAATAGCTTTTTAATATCCTGCTTACATTGTGCTGCATGCATCTTTCAACAGATGGACAGGGGAATGTGATTCTAGACATGAGGAAACAAAGTTAGATATTTCCTACTGTGATTTTAATTCAGTATATAAATATCTAAAGCAGGGGGTGGGGACCTAAGAGCTAATTTAGAAGTACTAAGGTAATGTAGTCAATGGTTAGCATTCTTGGAACTGATTAGAAGGTATGCCTGTGGAGAGAAATGGAACTAATTTCTTATAGGGAAAGGATGTGAGCAGCATACTTAATATGGATATGAATACTGCACTGCCCCAGTAAAACTGTAAGTGGAGTTGAAATGGCCTGTTTAAATATTGTAGGGTGAGAAGGAGTTTGAATATCCCCCAGTTCAGCTCCTGTATTTAAGGCAATTGTTTTTACAGAAAATATATAGAAGATTTTCTCAGGGGTGGGAATTTTTATTTATTTATTTATTAAATTTATACCCCGCCCATCTAGACACAAGTCTACTCTGGGCGACTAACAATAAAAATAGAATAAAAACAGTATAATAAAATAAAGAGCAACAATAGTAATATGGTTCAAGATGGGGAAAAATAAAAAGGGAAGGAAGCTTATTAGTGTTAACTGGGCTATATCTTGCAGCTGCTGCGTATATTGTTATAGAGCCAGTTGTCTAGATTCTATCTCAGTTTGGAGAGTCCATGAGATTAGCACCAAAGCTGGTGGAACTCATAATCCATGCTCACCATGTCACGCAGTGCATAATTTCCAAATGAGAGGTATCACAGGCCAACCCTGCTTTTTAACCTGGAAGCAGTTCCCTCTAATTCTGGGTATTTCCCTCTGATGTGGCTCGTTAGTCTTCTACAGAGGTGATAGTGAGAACTGAGAGTACAAGAAGAACTCTTCTGGACCAGACCATAGGCCTGTCTAATCCAGCATTCTGCTTCCACAGGTGCCAACTGGAGGGCTCCAGGAACTCCACAAACATGAAGTGAGCAACATAGCATTCTCCTTGTTGTGCTCCCCAGAAACTGATGTTCAGATGAATATTATTCTAGTACTGGGGATTATATATAGCCATCCTAACTAGTAGCCATCCAAGTGGATGGCTATCAGGACACCAAAGCTTGTTACTGATTATATAATGATCCTGACACAATTTTTATTATTCAATCAGAAGTTCAGCATGCAGACTTCCTACTGTCCCACCTCTTCCCCCAGAACCATACCCAAGGTGGAATGGATCTCAGGATAACAACAATCAAAATGCCTCCTCCATGTTTACCCAATCTCCTACAAAAAACAAATTTGTGCCCCTCAAAAATTTTGAATTGGTTGCAGTCATGGTAAAATAACCTTGCAGTAAGGGTGTGAAACAAAAAACAAAAAACAAAAAAAAAACCCATACCCTTAGCTTCAGTCCAAATTGTTTGTTTAATGATTAGCTTTCTAGCCCTTCCACGTCAGTGTGTTCCTGAATATTGGAAAATATTTGTACATATTTCTATTCAATAGGTTTTCCCACCATGAAAAACGTTGACCAAGAATGGAGTGGTGAAGCTCACTACTACCAGCTACCACTCAAACTTTATTGTGCATGCAAAGCTTCCACCAATTTTCTTCTCTCCTTCCCAGAAGCTATGGAATTTATTCAAATGTATTCAACTTACTCCATAAAACATTTATTGAAGGAGGAAGGAACACTTCCAGAGAGGAGCATCACTGCCAAAGAGGGTGGAGTACATGATGGCCTTGTGAGTGTCACATTTGCCATCTACCCCCTGTGAAAAACAGACATACACATTTTTTTTAAAAGAGAGAAAAGCAAAGTGCTGTAGAAATAAAATCCACAAGTAACCAGCAAGTGTAGGCAATGTAAAGTACAAATGGGGAGGGAGTCAGATAGCTTAGGTCCTATTCCCAATGCTACTGTGATCTGCCTTACTCAGATCCTGCTTGAGAGATTCAAGCTACCCATGGCACAATCAAACAATACTCTCAATGGATTAGATTCCAAAGTGTAATGCAAAATGATATGTGCTGCTACCTAAAAGAAAATAAAAAGAGTCAATGATTCAAGCACCACTTTGGGCTTCCTTGTTGCACTCTGGATTGGTTCTGAAACAAATACTCCTGCTTCACTGCAGATTCTGAATAGCTTCTGAACCCAAAGCATAATCTTACTCTGCAGAATTCCCAGTTTATGCAAACATAACCTTTGCAAGATATCTGGATGTTCAACCTCCTACATTGTTTGTGATCGGAGCAAGAGAGTCATCCCACACCAAAACTGGGGATAAGGCAACTGCCACTCCATGGTGGCCCTACTGTTTCTGCCCCAAAGAACCACAATCTGGGTTTCTAAGGAAGACTTTTAGAGAGAGCAGAAGATTTCAGATTACAGCTCACACTCTTGGGCCATTCTTTTAACCTCTTATGCCTTGTTACTCTCTTCTTTACTACTTCTTCAGGTTTTCGAGGGCTAATGTCTGACAAATGCTAGCCATAATCCTGATAAACCCTGGCTTAAATCAGACCCCGATGTCACATCTCCAAAGCCTTTTCAAGCAATTGTGGTATTTTAGCTCCAAGACCTGAAGTCCCATGCACAATCTTCATGTTACATACAGTATTCACTGGCTGGATCAGGTACCGGGATATCACAGATCAATGAATCACAGTGTTCTGTTACAGATGATATTTTCCAGTTTAGAAAATTAACCAGTATTTCATCTGAATGTCTGTTATATGTCAGCAGATGGCGAAGGAAGGGGATGGAGCAGGAAGTGCTCACTGGGAGGGAGAGAAAGCACACAAATACATCCAGATTAGCAACTTCTAGCATTAAAAAATCCTTCTCTTCAATCACATTGCTGTATGGATGCAGAGCAGGGGCTTCCTTTGCCTCCTCAGTCCCAGGCTGGACTGCTGCTCAACATGATTTGCTAATATAAAGCCCTCTCGGGATACCTTAAACCTGAGAGGCAGTATGCTGATCTAAATTCATGATCTTTATTGCTTTGGAATGGCTTTGTGGAGCCTGCAAGGTGAAATGAGATACATAATTTGGCTCTGTCCATACTGGAGACAGCCTGGTGAAAATTAAGATGATGCACATTTGCAATAGCTCCCCAGGGCTGATCAGATAAATACTGTCAGCCAGGTCTTTTATATAGGAACATGGCCTTTTATGGTATGTCTTTTGATTGGTAGAGATTCTAATGCTTCAGATATTTATTAGCAAAAGATGGTGAGGGAGAATAGAAAACATATCTAAAATGTTTCTATGCTACTGCTTAAGCCTGCAGTCTACATCATTAAAAGCTGTTCTAACTGCCTTGGAGTATTGGCAAGGATGGCCATTATTAAAAGCCAAACAATTGACTGAAAATGCTATAAAAACATTTTTGGGCTATGAGAGCCTCTAATGATATACTCAAAAATGTAGCCAATATTTCTAGAGTGATGTTTGCTTAAGTGAAGAGGTTGCAGATACATTTATTTCTTTGATTATTTATTAAATTGTGATGCTGTCCTTTAGTTGTACTTTCAGCATAGTTTTGAAACACATGGACTAATCTATCAAATAATATCATATATAAGGTCAGTCAAAACTATTGTGCTACTTTCAAAGTGATAAAAAACAAAGAGGATAGCACTACAGAATCAGCTGAGGAATGGCTGTGGCAAGGTATGCTAAATTAATGGCCCAATACCATAATGGTGATGTGCTCCCCTCTTCAGAGTACACAGGCTCAGTCTGTCTGGATGCACTACCCGCAACAAATGGCAAGGTAGCAGTGGCTGAACACCATCCTGCCTGGATTGTAAATGCAGCATCTGTACCAAGAAAGCACTGAGCTGTTTGGACAGGGATAAGGAAGGACCACAAGAGTTAGGAAGGCTAGGACTGCCCACTAAAAGAGAGAGAGAGAGAGAGAGGTTGCTTGGTCCTTCTGCAAAATTCAAAAACAAGGATGGGTGATTCCTTTATTGGACCACTAAAGATCTCAAACACAGGCTAGCTTTTCAATACTGTAGGATTTTTCATCATGCTGGGCATCACGTTGGCATGGGAGAGAGAAAGAAAAGTTCCCCAAATTATCTTGCTAATTGTTAAGGCCAGGCTGCCTTGCTTAAAGCTCCCAAATAGATACTGCTACCTTTTAGAGTCAGCTTGAGGTAACTGATTTTACCTCAGAGTGTGTAGATTTCATTATCCTTCTCAGTTCCATAGACAAATGGTTGCGGATCACTCTGTGAAGGGCATCTGTCCGACTGCCTTATATCTAAGTACATGATTCCCCCTGGCTTACATGTAAAAAAAAAAGGACAAGACATGGCAGCAATTATGGCAAGTGATGCCAAAGATGAAGAGGAGAGTTGGGAAAGCAGGCAGAGGGAGTGGCAACAGTGATGACCAACAGCAGGTAACAATGTTGGCCAAGGCCACCTGAGAGGAACATGTTGCTTGCTCCCTACTCTGCAGGAGGAGCTGGCCTCCCAATGGCTATGTTTTTGACTAGGTAATTTTCTAGGCCAATCTCTACCCCTTGGCTTTGGTTCCAAGAAGCACATCTCAGAACCTGGCACACTGAAAAAATAGTAAGCTGCATGGGGCTGTAGAAGCAGGTAACACGCTCCAGTACTCTTGGCTGCTGCCCCCTGCTATCGGTCATCACCACTGTTTCTGCAGTCACCCCCACTACCACTATCCTCCACCGCCCCCAAAAAAGTAAGCTGCTTTCCCAGCCCCCATTTTCATTTTTGAGTGTGAGTGTGCCCTGCCATTGCTTTTTATTTTTGCCACCACCCCTTGAATCTCGCCCCCCCTCCCAATGAGCTGCCTATTGCTATAGTAAGATATAGTAAGTAGTGCTGCTGCTGCTGCTTCTCTAGTCCATGCCTGGATGGGCCTACAGGGGTGGTGGTGGAAGCAGCACTATTGCCATGCTCTGCCATGTAATGGGGGACCAGCTCCACAAAGGACATTACTCTGTGCACTCTAGGTCTATCTGTTCCAGATGCCAGAGTAGCAGCTGATGGCACTGGAAAAAGCAACCGGAGGTGGGATAAATTAAGACCTGACCATTTCTCATAAAATGGGCAGAGACCCAAAGCAGGGGCAACTTCCCTAGCTATTGTCTCCTGCTATCTTCCAGTGTCTTAATTCTGATACCCAACCGATGCCCCCCATTCAGTTCCCCCCTCCCATCCTTCACTCACATTAGTCAGCTCTGAAGGAAAATGTACTCACACAGACAAGGCAAGCACTGGGGGAGCAGAAGTCTTGATTACTCCCTTGACCCCTGCCACCACTTGGAAACATGTAGAGACCAAAAACATGAGCAATATGTCTACCATTGCTTTTATCTGGCTCTCCTTTGTTCAGTCTTCCCCACCTTCTCTCTTGCTCCTCCACTCAGGGTGTGACAACACAGTGAGGCACATACGAAATCACACACATTCATTCATTGTGAAGCCACAGCAGGGAATTCAAGTTTCCCCTGGTCTCTTTGCAATAAATGGCCACATGGGGAGATAAAGGATTGCTGTTTCTCCTCTCATCTCCATACTGTCTTTCATATCCCAGAGCTTTTAATTTCATATTGTGATGAATATATGATAGCAGCAATGTTTTACTGCTATCACTATCAGAATATTAACACACACACATGCACACACTAAGTTCATTCTGTTTCACTTCCCCATCACTGATGTAGACGAGTGTGCTTCCACAAGTCCCATTTAAGACCAAAAGGGGAAGGTAAATGTCAAGTCTTAGCAATGTTTCCACCTCCCATATTGATTGTGTGCACCAGCACTTCAGTGAAAGTTTATGGCTCACAGCTGTAAGTGTCATTTATGCCTCTGAAAACGTTCTCCCACTAAAAAAGATGGCTTTGCATCTGATCATGCTCTTAACTGCAAAGCTTCAACAGATATTTACTGGAGATGCTTAAGGGCCCATTGTGACCTCCCACATATATATTTCCTATTGACAACTCCATAGCACATTCACTCAGTTTATGAGCAGAGGGATAATTTTTCTAACTGAAAACTCCACCTGGGAGCTGAAAGTCAAGCTGTGTTCCCTTCTGCCTCTCACATTATCACCACTAATAAAGAAACTGCAGGCAGGACTTTAGCTAGCAATTTTGCCAATGATGCATGAAGCAGGCAAGGCTCCTGGCTTGCTCTTCCGCAGCTGCACCAGGCAAGTGGCAGAAACTTGGTTTGCCATTAAAAGAAAGCCATTTGAGTCAGAAACACCAGGAGAACTGAAAGATGAGGCAAACATTTCGCTCCTGGTGATTTTTTTTTAAAATTAAATTGCATAGAAGTTCCTTTATTTTTTTTACCATTTGTTTTTACAGTTTTCTGCATCTTGATTTTTCTCATCCCATCTATTCGAGAGCAGGAAAACACATTTGCATTAACTTCTTCATTTGGGTCAGAGGCAATCCAATGGTGTTTCTGGAGTGGAAAGATCAGCCAACAGGGTGCTGCCACTGCCCAGGGGATGCCCAAATACGTATAATCACAGTCCTCACATTTTTCAAGGAGGCTCTTTGTGCGTCCTCCTGCATTAGTGGATTATTTTGCTCTAACTGAAAAAAAAATGCATTTACAACAAATCAATTCATACGCTGTGAACACTGTTAGCAAATTATTCATTTTTCCTCTTTCCTGTTCAAATTATACACAAATAAATATACACAACTAAACATGGCCATGCACATATTTTAAAATATGATTTGATTTTATTTTTGTCCAAGCTGCCTCCCATGGACCTCTCTAATGAGTGTTTTCAAATTACAGTGGATACAGGGGTCCTACTGTACTAACACCAGATTTCTATTTAAAAAAACCAGAACCTTGAATTAAACACAAGCCCAGATGGGTTGAAAAGGGCCTTAAATTGCCAACTGTGGCAACTGGAAATCTTTGGGGGGGGGGTATGATTGGTCACTATTATGTAAGTTTGAGAGGGGTAGGGGGACCCTAAGTGCCTAGAATGGTGGGTGCAGGGGGGTGCAGACGTCCAAGGGCCTGAGGTGGGAGCATGGCCATCCTTGTTTTAGCTAGCAATGGAAATGTGTATAAATTTGTAGATTATGAAAACATGCATTAAAATATACACGTAGTGGAAAGGGCATACCAACATGTGCACAAATTCAACCCAATGCATACGTTTTGCATGACAGGATACAGATGAATTTTCAGAAATGCAATAAAAACATATCTGTCAGACTGCCATATTCCTAAACCATTCTATAGTCCCACCCCCACCCCATTCTCTGGGCCTCATTTTGTATCTCTGTCTGAGACTACTTTGTACAGTATCTCCCAGCCTCCTACCAATCCAGACATGGCAGCCTAAAACTCTCACGACTCTATCCACCCAATTCATGGTTAGAAATGATAAGAACAGTTGTCTTAAAACATCTAGAAAGTACTAGGTTGAGGCAGACTTATCTTGGGAAACTAACATTATCAAACATTATCAAATTGTTATCTTGAAAAACAGGGTACCATAAACAGTAAATCTGGAAGAAACCTGCACCACATTTTGGGGGATACCTATGAGGCCTTTGGCCTGTGTCTCTTAGGTGGGTAGGGTACTAGGTGGGTTTAGCTGCTTGTTTTATCCATACACTGTAGTCCCTTTTTATGTGTATGCATTATGTGCTGTCCTGTTGGAAACCATTTATAGCAATGCAAATAGGGCTTTCAGAGTCAGTGAAATATTTAAGGAGTGGTTTTACAAGTTCCTCTCTGCCACCCCCAGGTTGTGGATTTCCATGGCTGAGCATGAATTTGAACCCAGGTTTCCTAAGTTCTAGTCCGTCACTCTATTCAGGACACGACTCTGAGTACACAGTTGCTCTTTTACTATCACAGGATTAGGCATTTCCCCCCTGACCAAGTCAGAGGAGATCCCATCTTAGAATTCCAGGGCAGCACTTCCCTGGCTTGGTCGCACATTGCTTATGCTGCCATTCTTTCACTGTATTATAAAAGATTACACTTCTCCATTGAATTGCATGGCTCAAAGCAGCACGGTAGTGGTTATACATGAATTTTTTTCACTGCCTCTCCTAGCATGGCAGCTCCATATGGTGGCCAGCAACCTTCTCTGGCCATGGGAGGGGGCAGGTGGGGCTGATTCAAAGCAAAGGAAGGAGGAGGAGGAGGAGGAAGAAAAAGGTGCGAAACATATACACACATGGAGTGCACCATCCCCACTGCTTCTGCTGTGAGCATTTTGTTGCACTCATTGCAACAGAGGATGCACCTGATTGCTCCTGCTTGGTGCCATTGTCACCACCTCTGCAGCTGGAGGTGAACACAAGCGCCTGTTCCAGGGCAGAGGAGTGTGTATGACTCACTATGTGTGAGTCTGAATGAGTGTGCATGAGGAGGGTTGTTGTTGATGGAGGTTGTACACAGATTCTGAACCATATGGGAGTCTGGCACCCCATTGTTGGAGGGAGAAGTGTCCTATTATTCTGCTCCAGTTGTACAGCAGCAAATTCAAACATGCAGGATTCCTCTGTAATATATATATCACACCTTTTCACCTATTATTTTAAGCATGAACTTCTGTGGATTACAATTCAAGAAAGCTGATGCTAAAATAAATCTGTTTGTCCTAAGGATGGCACCAGACTTCGGCTGAAATCCTGTTACTTATTCCTGCAAGTCACAACTAGACTAGGCTCACTTAAGTCAGTGGGAATTGGGTGAAACAACTCCTTCATAAGTTCTGTTGATTCAAATGGCCCTACTCTAGTTGTGACTTACTATGTAAAGCAACAAGATTTCAGCCTTTCTGATTCTCTGATATTCTGAAGCAAACTAGCAAAGCTACCTCTTTGAAAATTTTGCCTACAGCACTCTCATTCTTGAACCATATCTAAGTTGTTTCATGTTTAAAAAGAAATTCACATTTTTCAAATCATGAGTTGCAATTAAGGACTCCTGCAGGTGTAGCTGAAAAAGCTGAGAGATATCTTTAAGTGGGAAAGTGCCATTCAGTGTAGCCACCTCTTCATGTGTACATGCACCATTCTGCTCTCCTGTTGCCCAAGGGTCTTCCTATTCACTGCTTTCCCACATCCTGCTGCTCTGTGTGTATACAGTATACACATAGAAACTTCTCATGTACAGTGGTGCCTCGCTAGACAATGTTAATCCATTCCGCGAAAATCGCTGTCTTGCGAAAACATCGTCTAGCGAAGCGCGTTTCCCCATTGGAATGCATTGAAATCTCTTCAATGCGTTCCAACGGAAAAGTCGTCGTCTTGCGAAGATCGTCCATAGGGAAACATCGTCTAGCGAGCGCGGGTCCCCGTTGGAATGCACTGACAGCTATTGACTGCTAGTCAATGCATTCCAATGGGGAAAACTCGTCGTCTAGCGAAAATCGCCCATAGGGAAACATCATTTTGCGAAGCACATTAGCGATCGCAAAAAGCCATCGTCTAGCGAATTCCTCGTCCTGCGAGGCAATCGTCTAGCGAGGCACCACTGTATTTTCTCCCAGTGCCCAATTACTCTGTCCCACAGAACACTCCTTTCCATACGCACACACATCCATAACACACTTCTCTCCAGCACACTAGGGCCCTCTCCATGGTTGATTTTATTAACTCAAAGTCAGACAAAAAAATTTTTTACTTTGGGTTCTACATGGAGAACTTTTCACTCATCCATCTGGCTTTCTTGGTGCCTAGGAAAAAAAAAAAAACTCATATCATCCTGTGTCCACTTACAATTTTAGGTGTCCCCAAGATACCACAGAAAGCACATCTTTTAAAAAGTGGAAGAGGAGAACATTTGGGAGAAGCAACTTGGTTCACCTTTTTGGTATTATATCCATGCCTTTCCTGTTGTCTTTTCACTTTACGAATAGCAATGAAGTAACCTCTGTGTCCACAGATTTAGTTGCTTTTCCAAGCATCAAACTTAACAGCAGTATATAATTACTACACTGCTCTGCTATGAATGTTTTTGGCCCCCAGTTTCTGGGGTGAGCAGGGGAGTAGCCACTCTCCCCTGTTTCTTCCCATTAGACATGCAATTACGAGAGCCAGAGTGATACAATGTTAGACTAGGACTCAGGAGATCTGGGCTCAAATTCCTGCTTGGCTATGGAAACCCACTATGGATAACACTGGTAAAACACTATTTGAAATTACACATACCTCAAAACCCCTATTAGGCTCTCCATAAGTCAGAAGTAACAATGAGGGCACATAAGGCATAAACACAGCATCATAGTGAGGATGCTGTCTCTGACTGAACTATTTTACTGTAAAGGGTATTGAGATGTTAACAAAAGGTATTAAAACCCCATAATTATTCCAATGCAGCTCTCTTTCTTTCATTATTCACCCATACTCACAAAACATTCTCATTCAATCTGCCCACCCATTCACATATATAACACACATCTGTAATTACGTACTGTACCTTCTTCCCTTAGCCTTGCACTCTTCTCCTGTCTTCTTCTGCTTTTCCCCCAGTCATGCAGATTAGTCTCCTGTCCTTCCATCAGTTATTTTCCTAACCCTTACCCTGGAGATTTACAAAGAGAAAAAGAAAAGGAAAAACAAAACACTGTTGTAAATCCACTCACTGCCTTCCACAGGGAGAATTCCAGGAAAAGAGAAACCCAGGAGGCAAATGGTGGTTGGGGAAAATTTGAATCTCTGCATGGCCTCAATGCAGATGGTGCTCCACATACTTACATTCAAGTAAAACAAACTCAACTCATGGCTTTGCTTTGTTTTGCCCTTACCACTGATCTCAAAAGGACCAGGCATCTGCAGTATCTGTGCTCCACTCTTGTTCTCATGCAGGAACAGATGCATATTATTTCCTAACCTGACTTAAGAGGGGAAAACTTTCCAAGAAGGATAAAAATTACCTTTCTTAATGCGGGGAGAGGAGGAGGTGATAAGCAAGCCCTGTAGCACACTGGTTGAAACTGAAGTACTGCAGTCAAGACTCTGCTCACAACCTGAATTCAATCCTGACGGGTTCAGGTAGCCATCTTGAGGTTGACTCAGTCTTCCATCTTTCCAAGCTCAGTAAACTGAATACCCAGCTCATGGGCAGGGGGGCAAAGTTTGCATAATTATGTTGTTATACACTCAGAGAGTGCTGTAGCACTATGGGCTGATATATAAATCGAAACAACAATAATAATCTTCCACATACTCCACATGATGATCCCAGTCCAGATCAGGCATGCATGCTTATTTATGAGAGTAAAACAAACCCAGTTTACTCCACTGATGTGTGGTCAGCCAAATGCCCCCCCATCTGCCCCACTGCTCTTTCCCTATTTGACTGACCTCTTGAAAAAAGAATGTAAGTAAGCCTGCATGTTCGAGTAAAGGAGAAAAGATGTGCACTTTATGTAGAGGCAGAAAGCCATTTAAAAGAAGTACACACAAGCAATGATTGGCTGTAGGAATCTCTACAGGCAGCAAAACAAGGCTGGCTGATTGTCTGGGATGAAGCAAAGAGAAGATTCTTAGTTCTTGAGCTGACCTTCCTGCCATTTCAGCCATTCTGATGGGCCTTCAGAACTGATGGGCAGAGATTTTCTTTCCTGCGGCAAGAAACGAGAGTGGCCACTCTTGAAACACTCTTCAGCTGCCTTCCTGTCTGGTCTGGGATGTTCTGCATTGCTGAGAAACACACATACATACAGTTGTTTCTTTTTTAAAAAACAAAACGAAAAACAAAGTATAAACGAAAAACAGAGTTGGAGCCCAGCCAAGGTTAAGATGGAAGTATGGCTCTCTCAAAGTCAGGAAAGGTGAAACTCATGGTTTTGCTTAGTCATGGTGGGGCATGGCCTGTTTAACAGGGATGTGGCTTAAACCACTCTGGAAAAAAAGTAGAGAGACAACATCCCCCCAAGACCCATCACAGCTACATGCTTGTTTTGCTTTCTGTCTTTTCCACACACACTCACAACTATTTCATATTGGTTAGCCACTTTGAATGGTGTGCTAAGCACTAGAACGGTTAAATGAATGTTTCAATGCATTCGTACTAATGACCATGTTCAACTTTGTGTTGAGAAAAGCTGAAATTTTCTAGAAAGCCAAGCAAGTGCTTGCTGTAGAGGTCACTAGCTTCTACAAAACAAGTCTCAGCAATGTACCTAATTAGGTGCATGCTAACGAGTGCTACATATGGGAATGGAGGATAATCCTCAGGGGAAAAGATATAAACACAACCAGACAAAGATGTACATGCCTCCAAGGTGTTATATGGCTGATAAAAATCTTCTGCTCTGTGAAATAGTGTTGCAAGATGACCCTGTTTGATTGAATTTGGTGTGAGGAGTGTGCCCTTTTGAGAATTCTGTTGATCCTGCCTAAGCTTGTGCCTCTTCCTTTTCTCTGTACTAAGACTAGACTTCACTTTAACAAAGTTTTTTTTCCTGTTTGCTTGCTTCATTTCTTTTGTTCATATATGACATAAATATGTAGGGTGATCACATGCTCACCTTTAGGTTGTACAGTCCCAAGGCTTAGAAATAATGCATGAACATCAACATATTAATGTTAAAATCCTTACTTTCTGTTCTGCTCAGAAGACAAGCAAACTGAGGCATCTAATCTTCTGAAAGACAGCATATTGATGGCAACATTTTTACAATATATTTAAAACATTATTTTTTGAGAGATTACATGCAGCAGTTTGCTTGTCCTCCTGTGTAATTCAGAATAGTGATTCTGAATTGGGAGGTGGTTAGTGCTCCAGTACTGGAGGCATTCAAGAGAAAGTTAGGCAACCATCTGTCAAGATATATTTTGATTTGGATTCCTGCACTGAGCAGGCAGTTGGACTCATGGCTTTATTGGCCCCTTTGAAGTCCATTATTCTATGAGTACATTAATTCCTTTGAAGGGCTGCCAGAGGACAATCACCTTTTGAAAGAGTCCTCCATTTCAAGGACTCTTCAGTTCAAGTCTGATTTAAAGAGAAGGGGGAGTGAGCAGGAACCTTGAAGTTGCTCATCCACAGTAAGCACCAGGACAGAAGGCTCAGTAGCTACACAGGTTACCTTGCCTCTGTTGTTCCCACCTGACTGAAGGCCCATCCACAATGACCATTTCTTCAACTTTTTTTGGATGCATGATACTGGTAACACATCCCTGTCCACAAGATGCAAGATTTAATATTAGTGCCAACAGAGTCAAAGAGGGACAAAAAAGTTTTTATTTCTGTGGTGCTTTACAAACTCCCAGGTGGTGATGTGTTTTTGCTCTGCTTTGACCCAATTATGCTCCAGTGCATGACATGTATGGATTCCCATAACCTGTTGATGCATGCTGATCTATGCACTTTGTTGGTGTGTCATCTGGAGATGTTCCTGCTGGTCAGTCTCCATCCCTCCATGCCTTAGTGCTGCTCCTGTTTAGTTTTTCTGGGATATACGCTGTTCCTGTGTTCTGCTTTTTAATTGTTTTTTTTTTAAAAAAAGTTACAGCTTTTGCATTGAAGAGTAAAAGTGTGACAACTAAAAATGAAAACATGAAAACATGAAGTTTTGAGAATGGTGAGCAGGTAGAAACAAGGAGGGAAGGAAAGAGAGAGGAAAGTGGGCAAGGAGAGGGCAGAAAAGATATAGAAAAGGAGATAGCAGTCTGTGTTGAGAGTGACACCTCAGGGAGAAATTCTGGATGTGTGAGGACAAGGGCTACTGGGACAACACAGGGCATCCTAGTACATATAGCAACAAATACCTTCCTGATGTGTGGATACCAATACTGGGATGATCTATTCAAAGCTGCAGCAGGAAATACCAGAATGACCCAGATCAAGTCTAGAATGGCCAGTGACATCATCACTGTGTGGATGAACCCTGAGATATGTTGCAATTAGAGATGGGCACCAACCAGAAGACTGGTGGTTCGTGATGGTTCATGGTTTGTTGCTAACCACCATCTACAAACCACCACGGACTCCCAGAAAAGTGAACTGGTTTGTGGGTCTTCTTTCCAGCTTGTGTGCCTGGGGGGACCTACCTGCTCCTACCCTCCATCTGCGCCTCTGCCTCCTCTGCTGTCTGCCCACCCCCTTCCTACTGCCCCCATCACCTCCCTACCTGCTCCTGCCAATGCCACACACACACACACACACCCATTTTACCACAGCAAACAAAGGGCTGAGCTGGGGAAAGCCTGATGTTTTGTTTTGCTTCAGCAGAGTGGGATCCCCAGACTGGGTCATGAACCGAACTATAAACCATCCTGGCTTATTGTTTTTTCTGTTTTGCAGTATGGTTCGTGCCCATCTCTAGTTGCAGTTGAGTTTAAATTAGAAAAATCGTTTCTCACTTTGCATCTGTATATAAAAATCAGAATATGCAATTTCATGCAACTCAGGGTCCTCTTTTGACTCCCTTTAGGTGATGCATGTCTTCCTTTTTTTCTGGTAATGTCTAAGTGTCCACCCTATAAATACCTTGGCCTTCAATGGCAAGCTCCGCTGGCGAGTTTGCTTTGCCAAGCGGAGCCTCTTTGCCCTCCCTCCCAGGATAGTGTGAGACGTGTTAATCATGTTTCGGCAATCCAGGAAAGGAGGGGGAAGGAGCAGCTTCTTTATAGCTGCACCTCACCTACATCAGCCTCTTTCGAGGCCTGCAACCCACCCACTGACCCTCGGTTCTAGTGTGAGTTTTAGTGGTCACCTTCGGAGGCCAGATGGGACTTTTTGACCTGCTTCCTGATTGGCGGTTTCTTTTCACCTATCCCACGCTGGTAGAGGGCATCAGGGATGTTAATTATGAGTGGAGTTTGTCTTCAGTCACCAAGAGACAGGGGGCTCGGGGCTCAGAGGTGGTCAGATCATGGCCAGATGGAGCTGCACTGTGTTCAGGACCAAGTGACCTCAGGGCATGGGACTCGCCCATTTTCGTAAAGAAGGGGTCCAGTGAGACCTCCGCTACAAACCTGATTCTGCACTATGGCAGGCCCCTCTTTTGGTTGGCCTCTGAAGTTAATAATATGGTTAATGTTAATCAAGTATGCCCCTCGTTTACCCCATCACCTGCATCTCGCCTCATTATTCCAGGATGGGAGGGCAATGCCCATCCTTCATGCTATTCCACATGCTCTCAAGAATACTTTGCTGAAATCGGTTTGCCAAGAAATCAGAGTTTGCGGCGAAGAGCCTCGTCAATGCTTTCTCCAAAATGTTCACATTCGGGCAACTTTTTGCTTAAGTGGAAACCTAAAATACAGCAATTGGAAGCTTTGTCTGCGGTTCCTTTTCTACAGCAGCTGCAGGAACTTCACTGAATTGCCAACAGCATCACCAGGTCCTTCAAAGGCCAGAGCCTTAGCTGTAGCTCAGCTTCTCCTAAACTGAGCAAGTTGTAATTACCCACCCACCCCAATGCCAAAGTAGTGCTTCTGTGAAAATGTGTTTCTGGTATACATCTTGTAAGATAAATGAATGCCAAGGTTAAAATATCACTTCTATATATACCTCTCCAATCATGTGCAGGTTTGGACATAGATCTGAAGAGAACACTTATTAACAATTTCAAAATGTGGAACAACCCAGAAGCATTAGAAAAACTTTTTGTCAAATAAAAAATTAAAATAATAAAATAAAGAAGTTTCTTTCTGGGCCTGCCCTCCAAGGCTTCGCTGGGTGACAGACAGGGTGAAAGCATCCATCTCCACTCCGTGTTCACTAAGCAGAAAATGAAAAAGAGAAGCCCTGGTGACATTGACAGATTTCCAACCACTGTGAAAAAAAATTGTGCTAAAAACTTAGGAGTCCTGAAGATAAGGTGGGAAGGTTTTAATACCACTGTAAGCTTCAGAATAAGATATGGGCCTGGTATGGACAAGTTACGGAGAGGTGCTTCTGATATGCCCACGGCCAGAGATAATTTAATTTTTCAGGATCAATGAGAATGAATAGAAGGCATACACAAAGGACCATGCTAGTCCCCAGCCACCTAGATACAAAGCTGAGAAATATACCATGGTGGCCAAAGTGTGTGGTTGACCAGCTGACATCCTGGTGGATGTGAAGGATCCTTGAGGACTTTTCTCTGCATTTCCCTTATTTCAAGCTAAAAGGTATGCATACAAAATAATGCACAGGGAAATGAGAATGCTTTGAAAAAAATGAATACAAACATGTACTAATTTCTGGGCAGAAGAAGAATCTCACAATCCAGTGCAGAATTTAGATAGAAGAAACCTATTGGTGAAGAAAAAGAGAGCTTCAACTAAACCTAGCTTGACAGAGTCTCCACCTACATATGCTTCAAAGCCTTGTTCAGATATTTTCCTTCGAAATCAAGGCCCCTTTGAGGGCCATGCCAACACAAAAGCAACCCATGCATTCAAATAGAAATAACCTGCATATTTAGCATCTACTCCGACAGTGAATTTGAGGAGCTTTCTATTATTCTGAGCAACTTTGTCATTATCTTCTGTGAAGCATGCATACAGTAGCTTGACGGTCACTTTGTAACTACAGCCAGACCCCATTCATAGAGTATCCCATCCTTCCTAACAGACCCCACACATTGAATATCTGCATTTCCAGGCCTAACCATGATACTCTGGTGTTTTTCAGAGTCATGAAAGGCTTCTAATTCATAGCTTTAGACTTTAGAGCGGGGATGTAAACCCTTCCTATACAAGAACATTCTTCTTGTTGTCCTATGAGAGGACAATGTATTTTTCAGCACACTCAGCAAGAGAAGAGAAATGTTCTTCTGCACAAAATTAAGCAAACTGGCACAAATAATGCATTAACACAACACTTTAATGCAAATCAAATAAACTGCACAAAATTATGATAGCTGCTGCTTTATTGGATGTACTTTTGAAATTGAGACGCATGGGAGGAATCATTTACCTTTTTAAAAAAAACACAACCCTGTCAGCTATTTGTTTTGTAGGTACCCAGTGTAGTGTAGTGGACAGAGTGATGTACTAGGACTCAGGAAGTCTGGGTTTGAATCCCCACTCAGCCTTGGAAACTCACTGGGGAGGTGGAACTGGTAAAGTCACTCCTTAAATATCTCCCATACCTTGAAAACCCTATTAGGGTCATTGTAAGTCAGTTCCAACTTGATGGCACATAACAACAATTTGTTTTGTGCTTGGTGTGTCTGTGTGCTTTGCTTCTCACAGGGGAAGAACACTTAAGTAGATATAATCTGCACATATTATGGAGACTCTGATGAGAAAATAATTATAATAGTGCTCCTTGTTTTGTTCTCACCCAGAAGCAAGGCCTCTCTGTGGATCTCTCCTTCTTCCATGAATGTATCTAAGTTATAGCAGTTTGATACTATTTAATTGTCATAGCTCTATCCTATGGAATCCTGGATGTTGCAGTTTAATGAGGTAATACGAATTCTCTGCCAGAGACCTTGATGCACTCCTCTCGACTTCAACAGAGAATTCTAAATATCCCACCAAATGACAGATTCCAGGATTCCATAGGATGAACACATGACTGTTTAAGTGGAATCAAGCTACTATAACTGTGTAGTTACAAACTCCAAGTTGCCTAGCACGTAAACTGCATTTGGCAAGTGTAGCTTTGAACTTCTGTTTTGTGATACTTGTGCTGCTTAGGTCTAGCCCACAGTTGTCACTTTATCTATCATGGTTTATTTATTTATTTATTTATTTATTTATTTATTTATTTATTTATTTATTTAATTTAGTTGGCAGAGTCTTGTTAGCATCCCAGAATTTTCTTGTTATCCACCTACACACAGAGACCACGGCTCTTGCTAAAGCTGCTTTCTTTATACCAGGAATGCGGCATACTTTGCCCTACAGACGTTTCAGGACTGCAACTCTCATTATTCCTTGTTATTGCTCACCCCCATCATATGCAAATGGGCTTGGGAATAAGACCATTTATGTTCACTGAGATTTCATTGAAAGATAAACATTCTTAAGATTGAATGCATGATTTTGGAATCTCAGGAATCCCATGAAAGGACAGATTGGAGTTTTCAGTCAGTGCTAATTGACTGGCATTTAACTTCATTGCTTCTTATTCTTTGAGACTTGGCTTTTTCCATCTCATTTATTATTTAATGTATCTGATCATATATTCTGAGCTATTCACTTCCTTCCTGAAAGCAAACAAATTCAAGGTCTACTTTCATATAGGATCCACCCTTCCTGCCCCTTATTTCTTCTCTTTGACTCTTCTTGAACTTTGCTGTATATTCTTGAATTCAATCAACACCACAAACAATCTTCCAAGTTAAAGCCAATGATCAAATCTATAAGGAAATTGTATTGTGCATTCCATTAGTATTTGACTTTGCTTTTTGTTTTTTACTTACAGTTGCTTATTGAACATGCAATACGAATTAATATGGACATGTATCTCTGTAGAAATTTAGAAATAAGTTGTTATTATTTCAACTTATATACCAGCTCATACTGCTAGCACACTCTCTGGATGGTTTACAGTGGAATTATGCAAGGAACACTCCCCCCCCCCCCCAAGTGAACTCATTTTACTGACCTTGGAAGGATGGAAAGCTGAGTCAGCCTTGAGCCAGCTACCTGAATCTCTTGGGATTGAACTCCGGTCATGAGCAGAGACTTGACTGCAATACTACAGTTTTAACCACTGTGCCCCAGGGCTCACTAATGTGTTTGGTAATGCTTACTCCCAGATAAATGTACAGAGGATTGCAGTGGTTGTGAACTGTCCCCAATGAAGTTTAAATCTAATTTTTATGGTTTTATACAAACTTAATTATATTAAGCAGAACCTAAATACAAAAACAAACAAATGAAAATTTATGCCATGCTGATTTTTTTAAAATGGAAAGTACAGTGCCCCCAGAGAAAACCTATCCCCCCGTTCTTCCCCTACTGAAAAAAAAATTGTAATTTGCAGAGATTACTGTGGAATGTTAAAAGGGTTACCATACAACAGGGGAAATGTTGTTTTCTATTATCTGTTTCCCTTTCTGTGCAACTTTCGCTCACGGTTCATTAGCACATTTTCCACAGGAAATTCACTGAACTTCTTAGCATCACTGCCTTATCATTACTATGGAAACATGTGGCATGCTCAGTTTTCTCATTGTTGGCCAGTATGTGGCAATACTGTCTCATTCAAAGCCAAGATCAATAGCAAGCGCTCTCTTTGAAGAGTGGGATTTGAGGGATTCCACAGGAAAGCAGAGGGATCTGTATTACACAAGCTTTTATTTCCGCCAGAGTTTGATCTTACATAAAACCTGCTCTTTTGAAGCACTGGTTACTGGAGCGTGTATCTGTTTCAAGCTGCTCTTGAAGTTTACCTGTATAATAGAACAACTGTACTATTTCACCTTTCAACTGTCATTCTCTTTGAATATCTATGGATATTGCCATAGCTTAGGATGCTTTTTCTAGCATGAACTTTACTCTTCTGTTTTGCCAGAATGGCATAGTTTGCTCCTTCCCTAAGGCCAGTTCTTACACTGTTCTTGTACTTTTGGAGGAAGTACTCATAAGGGGTTCACCAAAGTCCCTTGAATGCTGCTTATGCCATTGTTAAACCACAGTGTCCTTGTGTTTCTCTTGATCAACATGAACCTGTCCTCAAGTTCATACTGGCTTGGGATTCAGACACCAGGAGTATAAATCAAGCATATCTACTACAGCCTTTTCCAATTTGGTGCCCTCTAAAAGCACAATCAACAACCTCAGATATACAGATGATACCACTCTGATGGCAGAAAGTGAGGAGGAATTAAAGAACCTCTTAATGAGGGTGAAAGAGGAGAGCGCCAAAAATGGTCTGAAGCTCAACATCAAAAAAACTAAGATTGTGACCACTGGTCCCATCACCTCCTGGCAAATAGAAGGGGAAGATATGGAGGCAGTGACAGATTTTACTTTCTTGGGCTCCATGATCACTGCAGATGGTGACAGCAGCCACAAAATTAAAAGACTCCTGCTTCTTGGGAGTAAAGCAATGACAAACCTAGACAGCATCTTAAAAAGCAGAGACATCACCTTGCCGACAAAGATCCGCATAGTCAAAGCTTTGGTTTTTCCAGTAGCGATGTATGGAAGTGAGAGCTGGACCATAAAGAAGGCTGACCGCCAAAGAATTGATGCTTTTGAATAGTGGTGCTAGAGGAGACTCTTGAGAGTCCCCTGGACTGCAAGGAGATCAAACCTATCAATTCTGAAGGAAATCAACCCTGAGTGCTCACTGGAAGGACAGATCCTGAAGCTGAGGCTTCAATACTTTGGCCATCTCATGAGAAGAGAAGACTCCCTGGAAAAGCCCCTGATGTTGGGAAAGTGTGAGGGCAAGAGGAGAAGGGGACGACAGAGGATGAGATGGTTGGACAATGTCATCGAAGCTACCAACATGAATTTGACCAAACTCCGGGAGGCAGTGGAAGACAGGAGGGCCTGGCATGCTCTGGTCCATGGGGTCACGAAGAGTCGGACATGACTTAACGACTAAACAACAACAACAAAATGTATGAGACAACAATTCCCCTCACCTAATCTGGCTTCATTATCCAGCATTCTGGCTGTAGATATTGAGAGTTATAGCCCAACATATCTGAAGAGAAGCCAGGTTGAACAAGGCTGTTCTGCAACATTTGAGTCTAAATTGTTCTTCCAGGATTACCAGTATTTATGGAGAATCTGAACAAAACCCTTCCAGTACTGTCATCTAGGAATATGCATTCATTTGTAATGACTAAAATATTGAATTGAATGGGGTCCAATTGGGGTCAACTTCCATTCTGTTACAACTGAATGCCATGAGTAATGAATGGATACAAAAGAGCAAAGAAAGAAAGAAAGAAAGAAAGAAAGAAAGAAAGAAAGAAAGAAAGAAAGAAAGAAAGAAAGAAAGAAAGAAAGAGGCTTATTTGTTGAAAATAAATAGTTGAAAAAGCCCTCCTAGGAGTCCACAATATTCAAGAATTACCAACCAGACTCTAATTTTCCATTCTTGGGCAAGGTGTTAGAGTGGGTCCGAATGGAAGATATCTTACCTGTCAAGAACAAAGGTACTAGAATGGACAAAGAAACACAAGTAGCAAAATCTTGGAATTACATAACAAAGTCCATATCAGGAAAAAGGCTGGAAACGAGAGGTGCAGCTGGTATGCCATTTACATAATTCATAATGGAGAAAGAGATACTTTGTCAAATGATAACATTTCTGATTCTGTTCCCCAGCTCACTGTAACTGAAGATGAAGTTTGAAGACTGATATCAGCATTTGCTTAAGCTCTAAAAAAATTGGCAATCAACAATTACACCCAACTGGCATACAAGTGAGTGGGGTGTGTAAGACAGGAAAAACAAATGGCATTCATTTGAGATAGATCAAAACAGGCCCAAATTTAATGGTTGCTGCTATAGACTCTTGTAATTTCACAAGGCAACAGGTCCAGTCATCAGGCAACCCACCTGATGAACCTCCCTTCCAAGAGCAGCTACCGCAGATAAACCCCTATGATGACCAGAAATAGGGATCACAAGTGTACTCAGCTGTTCTGTCGACCTCCATCATATGAGTTATGAGAGCAGTGCAGCTGCTAAAGTGAGGCAAGCCAATGAATTCCTCAACCTGAGATAGGTTTCTCTCAAGAATGGAGAATATAGGATATCCAGGGTATACTTGTCCTCAAAACTGGATCCAGCCCAGTGCCCAACTCTGCCACAAGCAGCAGTTGGGTGTGTGTGTGTGTCAAAAGGCTTCTGTCCACCTCCTTCTAAAGTTATAGCAGCTGCAACCAAAACAAGAATTTATTTCTGATTCCATGCCACCATATACCTTCCCAGAGTCCCACAGACGTATCTACCTTATTGAGACTGAAGCATTGTCTCCCTGATGAAAACATCCCAGCGGTGAAATGACCACCCACTGGCAGTTATGAACTGCCTGTCAACTTTGCCAGCTTTCTTTGTTGTTCTGTTGGCCTGTCTTGAATCCTTGACATGCACCTGTCCAATGCCTGCTAATACATACCTTTGCACAAGTCTGACTGCATCATCACATCAGTGTCTAGTAATAAGGACCTCTGTGTTCCCAGATCTACTTCAGCTCTACAGATGGCCAAATCTTGGGCATGGTCATTTCCCCCCCCCCCCCAATTGATTGATGCCCTTGCCCATGGTGAAGGACAGAAATCATGACTTGCTGTGTAATACGTAGTTGATACCCACATGTTGCTGCTGCTGTTGATGCTGGTAATTACATTTATACCCTGTCTTTCAATTACTAAGTCGCAGTAAGCTCCAGGCAGCTTACAATCATCAGACATAAGAAAGGCAACAGTAAAAAATCAGATTGTATCATAAATATCAAATAAAAACAAGACAATAAAATGTTAAAATATATAAATCAACAGTTACAATCAGTCCAATAAATTAAATTGAATTGCATTACACTACAAATATTAGTCTTCATGCCTTACCTAAAACCATCTTAGTGTTGACTGGGAAGAGAACACATTTGGGAACCAAACAGGCAGTTTCAGAGCGAGACAGGTGATCCCGCTCATCCCTGCCCTCTTTGAACTATTTTGGATCTGTGAATAATCCATTCCAAGGCAATGGCTGAAGTACCAGAGCCCACTTGGAATAGTTCAGGTGCAAGGCAGAAACCACCTCCTTGCTTTAAATGCCTCATAGAAAGGTATCATAGGGAACACATCAAGCCGATTCTGTTTAAATTACATTGGCTACCAGTTGCTGCCCGGGCCCAATTCAAAGTGCTTGTTTTGACATATAAAGCCCTAAACGGCTTGGGCCCTGGATACCTGAAGGACCGCCTCCTTCCATATGAACCTACCCGGCAGTTAAGATCTAGCCAGGGGGCCCTTTTGAAAGAGCCGTCCCTCAAGGAGGTAAGAGGGATGGCTTGTAGACAAAGTGCCTTTTCGGCAGCTGCCCCCAGACTATGGAATGCCCTCCCGACTGAGATTCGTCTGGCGCCGACGCTGATGACATTTCGGCGCCAGGTCAAAACCTTCCTGTTCCAGAAGGCTTTTAATTGAAATAATATCAACTGTGGGTCCTGATGGCAATTTTTAGAGTATATATTTTAATTGCATTTTAATTGTTTTGTCTTTTTATTGTATTTTAACTGTTGTAAGCCGCCCAGAGACCTTTGGGTAGTGTGGGCGGCATATAAGTTAAATAAATAAATAAATAAATAAATGCAGTTTCAAATAGTGCTGTCTTGAAGGCTGGCCAACTGAAACTGATGTGCACCACTGCAGCTGGGACAGAACGTTGAGAATGATGAGTCTCCTGTTATCAGGATTGGGCAAGAGGCCCCTCCTCCAACTCTGTAGAACCCAGTGTACAGAAAAAAGAGGCACACTGGTGAAGGAATCTCTATGTCACTCTTGAGGAAGGAAATGGCTGCAGGGAGATGCCCGTTGTTTTGGAGGAGACAAGGCTCAGCTTCCTTAGAGAAGCAAAGTATGATAGAACCATGGCCTCCATTGTCTGTCATGTGCCGAGGCCCCTGGAATTTAGGAAAAATGACAAGAAACCCAAAGCTGTCATGTGTTATGGCCTTAAGGTACATAACGAATAAGGCCACACAGACGAATGTTCCAGCATCAAGGAATGCTGCCAAGACTACAGTTCCTGAGGGAAAAGATCTATATGCTGCTCCTAGTTTGTCTTCCAGTAGGTGGGAAGTCCCACTTACAATGTCCTGTGTGACACCCAGGTAAATGAACTGAGGGGCCCTTAGTCCCATCCTGAGCCAGAGAACAGCCTAGCTTGGACTATTAATAAAAGCTAGGTTCACACAGGATTGTAGGGCTAGCAAAAGAAAAGTCATTTAGGTAACATGTGAGGTGTAGTGAAGAATCTCATCTAGATCAGCCATTCTCAACTTTTTTTTCCCACAGCCATAAACACAATGTGAAAGAAATATAGGCTGAAGCAGGATTTCATAAGTTGCATAGTGAACCTTATATTGTTTCCAGTCTATGTGTCAGGGAGCCATATTGAGAATGGCTGATCTAGATAATGCATGACAAATTCTTGCAGAGAATGAGAACTAAAGCTAGCTTGGGAAGACATTTATACCAGTAATGTGGACTAGAGAGAAGACTGCCTGACCCATTCTGGTTTCCTAAGATTCAGCTCTTGCCAGATCATTGTGTGCTTGATTGGCCAGCTGATGATGTATAATAATGTGAGACCAAGGAAAACATCTGGATACTCCCCTGTGTTGCCACCACCCTGTAGAGGGCAGCACTCTGTTGTCAAACTGGTCTCACAGTGAACGAGGGTGGGGCATAGAGGCATGCTGCTTGGCATAAGCAACAATGGGCATTGTGATCTGTAACTTTTAATTTCAAACAATACCATTACTAACATCCCCGGTGCTGTCTCTTTCATCTAGCACAGCTCAGATTTTCAGTCTTGCTGTAAGACAAAGCAATTTAATATAATTTTGGTCATTTTATTTTCTTCAATAAAAGCAATCACTACCTGTAGCTTGTTTCAGAAGGCTGTAGGCAACTTGAAACTATTACAAACTGTCTGTTAAAAGGAATCGCTTAAACTTTGCCGATGATTGTCAGCTAAAAGTAACATTTTTAAAAAAAAATCTTTTAAGAACTGGAGTAGCATGCAAGAATACACGGCAGCTGGCAATCAGTACTGTAAAATGTAAGATATTGTTTAGCTAAGATTTCAGGTGAGAGCAGAAAGAATAGACTGATTAATTCATTGTGGGTTTTTTATTGTTCAAAAGTGTCACAAACATCAAGAGCTTGATCCTGTTCCCAGCTACATTAAATGGCAAAGTTCTGTTGATTTAAATGTTCATGGCACAATCAGATTCAAATTACATTTAAAACTGATCTGAAGAGACAACGTTTTTAAAGAATAAAATATGTGTATTTTTAAAGGTGATGTTTCATAAATGATGAAGACTGAACTATGCTTGCACTGAGCTATGCTGAAACAGATATTTCTGTTCTAAATAATCTTGGTTGTTTTGAAAAATACAGTTTTTCCTTCAACAATGCTGGGGTTAGGGGTGCTGGACCCCTAAAATCTGTGTATAAACATACACAGAAACATAAATACAGCGCATAAACAGTTCACACACACACACACACATGTTCTCTCCATCAGGGTTCTCTTCCATACCTCTGACAATCCTTTCCATACTATGCTGTGTGTAGTGAGCCTTAAAGGACCTTATGACCCTGTATTCTAGAGCAGGGGTCGTCAACCCCGGTCCGCGGCCCAGTGCCTGTCCGTGGGCTTGCTGGAACTGGGCTGCGGATACAAATCTCCACCCCCGGCACGCACGCGTGGTGGGCGTGTCACATTCACGCAGGGGCGTGTCATGCTCGCGGTGGGCATGTCACGCTCACGCGGGGGGTGTCATGCTTGCACCTGCGGTGGGCGTGTCGCGCCTGCGGTGGGCGTCTCGCGCCTGCGGTGGGCGTGTCGTGCCTGCGGGGGGCATGTCGCGCCTGCGGTGGGCGTGTCGTGCCTGCAGGGGGCATGTCGCACTGGCACGCATGCGTGTGAGTGTGACATGTACCCCACAAGCACTACACCCCCTGAGAGCACGACACCCCCCCATTAGCATGACACGCCCACCACGCTCGCGCAGGGGTGCCCCTGCCCCCCGTGCCTGGAGCCCGCTCCCCCCAACCGGTCCACGGCCCCAAAAAGGTTGGGGACCGCTGCCTAGAGGTTGAATCAGATATATATTTATCGGCAAGTAGACCACTTCAAGGCCTTTGGTGTTGAACTCATGTCCTTGGTTCTGGGTGGCCAGGGGCACAGTATGTATGTATGTATGTATGTATGTATGTATGTATGTATGTATGTATGTATGTATGCATTTATTTATTTATTTATTTATTTATTTATTTATTTATTTATTTATTTATAAAAATCTGTGTATAAGCATAATAGTACCGCTCAGACCCATTCAATTCAAGGGAGAAGTGTAGCAGCCATTTTAACAGATTTTGACCATTTTTGGAAAGTCTGGTTAGGAAACTGTCCACCTAGCTCAATCAAACCATTGGTCCAACTCTCACTTATGTGCTGTTATTAATGTCCCAAACTCACATGGCTGATGGTGTAGGGGCCAGGCTAGCTTCTTAGATGGAAATGGATCTAAGATAGATCTAAGGGATCTATTTCCATGTAAGAAGCTAACCTGGCCTCTACATCATCAGCTATGTGAATTTGGGACATTAATAATAGCACATACGTTTGGAACTACCCACAAGAACTTGATGCACAGCCCTGAAGAAGATGATTTATCATCGATCAGCATACAATATTCTTTGACAACTGTCAGCATCTCAGTGCTTACACAACTTGCCCCTGTTTACGAAAGAGAGCTGTTAATGTTTTCCCCCCAATTATGCACATTTTAGGCCTGTACATTTTAAAATGTACTCTTTTGTGTATTCTTTTGCACCGAAATGCCTTCTAGACCTCACAAATGTGTGAATTCTTGAGGTGAGGTACATTGCATCTCAAAGTAAGGGTCAGGACAACAGTACTATTTCCCTTAAGATCCCAACAAAGTTCTTTTCCATCCCTAACATATAATGCAGATGTGCATACATCTATGAACACATTACACCCTTCTAGTGCTTACACACCACTCAGGGCAACTACCAACCATGAAATCTAAAGATAAAATACAAAACATTTACAAAGCACACACATGCACATTATGATTAGAACTGTCTAAAACTCAAACTTCCTTTGTCTCCTACTTATTTAGCACTCCACTTGCTCTTCCTCCATCTCTTGAGTTTGTGTTTTCTAGATAAAAGAAAGAGGCACACTTCCAACAGTGTCAGCTGTTAGGTCCCCTGGGAAGCAGATCTATATTGAGGAGGGGAAGGAAACGCAGACATCATGCTGGTGTGGAGTGAAATATGCTATCAGTCCCACATGGAATCTTTACCCAGCCTCTCCATCCTGCTGAGAGTGGTCATTTCCTATCAGTCACTCAGACGTCTGCATAGGTCAGACATATGGCTGAAATATTTAATGGATTGCAAGCATAAGGGAATGAAATGTGTCACTGATTGAGCTGTTCTTATAAATATTTTCCTCCCAAACCCATCTCTTAGTGCAGGTCTATTTTGTCAAGGCCTTCTACCAGTAGAAATAACTGACCAAGAAACATAGGAGGCTGTCTTCTACTAAGCCAAACCACTGGTCCATCAAGACCAGTGTTATTGACACTTGACTTGGTAAATAAAGTTGACGTCTTCAGTCACAGGTTGCCTATTCCTTCAGTTGTAATAGATGGCTGAGAAAATACCTATGGAGAAGATTGTATCTGTTGGAAAGACACAGCCATTGACAACATCTTGGAAGTTCTCCTCATGATGTTTGTGTTTGGGGAAGCCATGCCACTTCTACATAACCAGGGGCTGGGTTTTTTTAGGTCCATCTAGTCCTGTGTTGTCTGCTCTGACTGATAGGACCTTCCAGGGACTCAGTGGAGATCTCTCCGATCAATGATTACGTGATCATTTTAGCTGGAATCTTCAGACATGAAACTGGAATTGTCTGCACATGCTCTGTTACCCAACTTCAGGTCCTTCTGTGGTTTGCTTGTTTTATTTATTAGGGGCCCTATATTCCAGCTTTGAAGATGAAGGCAGAGCTTTGTAGAATTACATCTTTGGACTACCTCCCCCAATATACACATTTAGCATGCCCACCATTTTGGCAGTTCTAATCTAAAAAGTAACATTGCCACACTTGATATGCAGGGCTGGCAGAAGTGATTTTTAACACTTTCTCACACCATTTATTTGATCTTAACTTCTTCCTACATTGCCTCCTTCTCATGAGAAGATACCTGGAAGTTCAACTTCAGAATCTTTGGAATGTTTAAGGAGCCTGGATATGCTTTCAAAGGTCAATCTTTGGCCTTTTGGATATATTGCAACCTACATGTGATGCTTTTAAGAGATTTTGGCTGGGAGGGACCTTTCTGGACTGGGGTTACTGTCAGTCAACTCAGTAGCAGGCAATACGAGGGGGTGCTGATAAGTATTGAGCCTTTCCCAGAAAAAAATTGAGCTAGGAAACTGTAACTGCCACACTATTCTACATATTCCCCCAGGAAGTCAATGCACTTGCGACATCTGTCCTGCAGCTTCTTAAGTCCCTGCAAATAAAATTCTTCCGAATGCTGGTGTAACCACTCATTTGCAGCATTAGTTGCCTCCAGAACACTCCCAAATCGTTGTCCCTTTAGGTGTTTTTTGAGTTTGGGGAACAGATAATAGTCAAAAGGAGCCAGGTCGGGAGAATAGGGTGGATGGGACATCACTTGAAAGCCTAAGGACGTCAGTTTCACCTGCAGTGTGTGACGAGGCGTTGTCATGCAACAGGATGACACCTTTGGAGAGCTTTCCTCGACGTTTTTCCTTGATGTTTTGCCTCAACTTCGTCAATAAAGCACAGTAATATTTTGCATTGATGGTTGAACCCTGTTGGAGGTAGTCCACCAGCAGAACTCCCTTCTTATCCCAAAAAACTGTTGCCATTTGCTTCTGCACCGACCTTTGCACTCGGAACTTCTTTGGCCTGGGGGAACCACTGTGCCTCCATTCCTTAGACTGTTCCTTTGTCTCAGGATCATAACAGTAGATCCATGTCTCATCACCAGTTACCAGTTTGCCCAGGAAATCTGACTCATTTAATGTTCCAAAACAGCCACCGATGACTCCACACGTTTCCTCTTTTGTTCGGTTGTCCAAAGTTTGGGGATCCACTTTGCTGCCAGCTTTCTCATTTCCAAGTCGTTGTGGATAATGGCACCAACTCTCTCACATGATATTCTCAGATATATAGCAATACTTTTGGCTGATATTCGGCAGTCTTCATGATCACGTCATGGATGGCTTTCACATTTGCAGGCACAGAGACAGAAACAGGCCTTCCACTGGGTTTCTCACTATCAACACCGAAATGGCCAGTTTTAAAATTGACAACCCAACGTTTAACTGTTGCATATGAAGGGCCACTGTCACCCATAGTTTGTGACATTTCATCATGGATCTGCTTTGCACCTTTCCCTTGGAGAAACAGGAACTTGATTATGGTCCTATGCTCTTCCACATTGAACTTTTCTGGAGGTGCTGCCATGTTCGCTTTGGAGCTGAAAATGAAAGATAAGTTAAAATCATAGGTAGTTGATTTTTGAACCATTGAATACAGACAAATTGGCCAATACACCCTGCAATTTATAGCTTCCTAGCTCAATTTTTTCTGGGAAAGGCTCAATACTTATCAGCACCCCTCGTAGTTCCCTCTCTACCTCAGATTCTTTTTCCTGCCTTTTTCGAGTCAGGGTTCTTTCGGTGTTAGCAATGGAGTCTGTCAGAAGTGGACAGTTAAGAGTGGTGTGTTCTGTCAGCTATGTAATGGGTCAGTTAATCAGTAATGAAGCTAGTTAACCAGTTAAGCTCAGTGATGTAATGAGTTAACATTTTTACATAGTATGATGCTTGTTTTTATCAATGAAAAACTGTAAGTGGAATCTTTTCATTCTTTCCCATTTTCAGAGTCTCTGAGTGAATGTATTGAGACAGTAAGTGCCAGTTGAGGTAAACTAAGAAATAAGGCGTGGGCTACTGAGAGAGACTTGTAACTCAATCTGCTGTGTAGGTTCCTGCCTGAAACATTTTATCCACTGCATAATTAGAGGAAGTTTTATTTTATTTTTTATTAAGGCCACACTAAATTTCATCACACACTCTGCTCCAAAGTAGACCACCCCTTCCAGATTTTTGAACTACAGTCTTCATCATCCTTTGCCATTGGTCCTGCTGCATTGGCTTAATGGGAGTTGTTGACTCAAAACCTGGTGGAGCAAAGATTACCTATAATCTCCCCCCATCTTTTTCTTGTTTTGAGGCATCCAAATCCCTGTTCTTCTTTGTTTATGTGTTACTTATTTTGAAACTGAGTCTAATCAGACAAGCCTTGAACAGGCCTCAGCTTTTCATGTGTACCAGTTTTGTGACAGTTTGTGCAAGTATCATGTCAGGACTAAAGCCACAGTCTTGTGCATTGCTGCTTTCAGTTCCTTAAAAATGTTTTTGGTCCCAAAGTGTTGTGTTTCCCTTTGTACCATTCCGTCCAAGTGCCAGCCTTTCTTCTAAGAACCCTCATATCCTCCGTGATAAGGGAGCAAGTAGCATGTTGAGGTGTCTGGCTAAGTGTTAACATCTAACAAATAAGCTTAAGGCTAAAATGCTGCACTTCTGCAAATGTTAATGCAGGCTGCTGCTAGCCAAGGGAAATACTTTGTGAGGCTCATTACTTTAATTGGTCCCTGTCATCTAGTTACAAAGAAGAAAAGAACTATTCCTGACAAAAACAATGGAGGCTGCCGGGTGCATCAGCTAAAAGTGCTGCTGTTCATATGTTTTTCCCTTTTTTGAATACTTGGAGAATACAAAGAAACAGAGGTGTCTTTTGATGTGAGTGTGTCTCATTCACCAATTGCATCTTGCCAATCCACAGTAGTAGCAAGGGAACAAAGACCTTCTGAGACCAGACACAATTGTGCCACTTGCTATTTGCATGACATACAATAAGAAGCTGAGTACCATTTCATATTATTGCTTGGAGATGTTTTCAATGTTGTCAAATTTGACTCCCATCTCATCATGCTCAGGGGTTGCCTAATCCATATCATAAAGGATGAAGAAGAACGAAGCCATCTTAACTTCACAGCTCTTTTCCTTGGCTGTGACAGGACCTCCCTTCTAGCAATGGTCCCAGACAGGATTCAGAATTTCATGTCATGAGGCACACCAGAAGGGTACTAGCTTTGCCCTTCTCTTCACACGCCTCTCGAGTTCTCTTTACAGGGAGGAAGGTATTTCTGAAGAGAATCTCTATAGAGACAAGAGGTTCTCTCCTTCATAAAGTCACCCACCACATGTGGAAAAGAATGAAAATTCATGAAGGGGAAGGAAAAGGTGTGTCCTCTTATGTTTGTAGTGTATTTGAATTCCAAAAGCCTGTGTCAAAACTTGAAAGGTCAGCATTTTGAACTACAGCTCCCAGAATCACCTGGTTTTGGCCATAGTGGCTGGGAAATTCTGGAAGCTGTAGTTCACAATATTTACTTTTCTGTGCTCCAGCCATTATAGACTGTTGTTTCAGGGAACCCTGCAAACATGGGTGGTGTTCATCCACTGGGGAGGAACAGGAGCTTGGAATGTTAAATTTTAGAAGTAATTCAGCACCCACTACTTATTAAGATATCTGAATAGGATCACACTGCTGTTATTTGTTGCAGTGTTGGGAAATCTACTCCATTTTGTTACTTGTTGCATTGCTTATTACTTTTTAAATTTCTTTTCACTCAATTTTTCAAGTAAAAATTTAGGATTGACATGTGAACAGCATAAAAAGTAATGTTCTAGTCTGTTGTTGTTGTTTAGTCGTTAAGTCGTGTCCGACTCTTCGTGACCCCATGGACCAGAGCACGCCAGGCCCTCCTGTCTTCCACTGCGTCCTGGAGTTTGGTCAAATTCATGTTGGTAGCTTCGATGACACTGTCCAACCATCTCGTCCTCTGTCGTCCCCTTCTCCTCTTGCCCTCACACTTTCCCAACATCAGGGTCTTTTCCAGGGAGTCTTCTCTTCTCATGAGATGGCCAAAGTATTGGAGCCTCAGCTTCAGGATCTGCCCTTCCAGTGAGCACTCAGGGTTGATTTCCTGAAAAATGGATAGGTTTGTTCTCTTTGCAGTCCAGGGGACTCTCAAGAGTCTCCTCCAGCACCACAATTCAAAAGCATCAATTCTTTGGCAGTCAGCCTTCTTTATGGTCCAGCTCTCACTTCCATACATCGCTACTGGAAAAACCATCGCTTTGACTATGCGGACCTTTGTCAGCAAGGTGATGTCTCTGCTTTTTAAGATGCTGACTAGGTTTGTCATCGCTTTCCTCCCAAGAAGCAGGCGTCTTTTAATTTCGTTGGCTGCTGTCACCATCTGCAGTGATCATGGAGCCCAAGAAAGTAAAATCTGTCACTACCTCCATATCTTCCCCTTCTATTTGCCAGGAGGTGATGGGACCAGTGGCCATGATCTTAGTTTTTTTGATGTTGAGCTTCAGACCATTTTTGGCGCTCTCCTCTTTCACCCTCATTAAGAGGTTCTTTAATTCCTCCTCACTTTCTGCCATCAGAGTGGTATCATCTGCATATCTAAGGTTGTTGATATTTCTTCCAGCAATCTTAATTCCGTCTTGGGATTCCTCCAGTCCTGCCTTTCGCATGATGTATTCTGTATATAAGGCAGTGGAAGACAGGAGGGCCTGGCGTGCTCTGGTCCATGGGGTCACAACAACAATCCATAAGAGTTACTTGATGGCTCGAAAGCATTGTCTCAAAACTGGGAGAATAGACAATAAAATGGTAAATGTATTTCATTGTAAATGTTGAGTAGAGAACTTTGGGGCATTTTAAATATCCTTTAGACAACCAACATTATAGATGAGGGAGTTTTACTTTTGGAGGAATCTTATGAATGGCCCAGTAGCTCAACATGTTAAATGATATTGCTGAAATGCCCCATTCTTGCAGCCTGATGGCTGCTTCTATTAAACCAGAATCGTATTCTGCTTTCTAGATCATTTAAAACCTGTAGCAAAATTAGCAATATTGTTTTGGTTAATTGCCCTCATCCAGGAAACATTGGCAGCTCCCCTGGGTCACTACAAGCTATTTCCTTTTATGTTGGAAAATGTGCTTCTCTGTAAGTGAAAATGCACACAGCTTCATTATGCAGCATTACAGTCCTTCTCTGATAAAGGCTACCTGTGGATTTAATGTGGTAAACAACTGCTCCATTTAAAAGAACACAATCAGTGATCTTGATATGTGATTTTTTCCCCCACTTTTCATGGGAGATTATGAGAGGGTTTAATTTTCCTTTCCTTTCTTCAGTATCCTGTCCTTTGCTAGGTAAATATTTTATCCACCTTTTTTCTTTTCTTTTTTTAATATAACCTCAGTAGCTCTATCCATTCTTTTCTTCTTTTTGTACTGATTTGCCTCAAATACTTTTCTGGTTTGTATTTTGTTTATGTGTGATTAATGAGTCGAGTCTCATAGACAGTGGTGCCTCGATTAACGATCGTAATCCGTTACAGAAGATGGAACGTAAGTCGAAATGGTCGTAAGTCGAAGCATGCATTCCCATAGGAATGCATGGGAACACGATTAATCCGTTCCGGCCAAAAAAACCCCCCAAAACCCCAAAAATAAAATAAAAATAAACAGAACAAGCCCCACGCTGGGACTGCAAAAAAAATAAATCACCAAAAAACAAACAACAACACACCACAGAAACATAACCCCCCCCAGCCCTGCAAAACCCACCCAGAACAGTTTTTAAAAACCAAAAACTGGCACCTTACCTTACCAGGCAGTCCCAAGCCTCCTCCGATGGCCTCCGCAGGCCGATGCCGCTGCTGCTGGTGGTGCCTGATGCCGCCTCCAGCTCCGGCACCGGCGGAAGGGTCCTCCCGGCCGGGCAGAGCTGGGATAAGGGCTCCCTCTGTCCCCGCGCTGAGGCCGAGGCCAAGGCCTGGGACCCAGCAACAGTGGCGGCAGCGGCCCGGCGGAGGGCAGCGAGAAAAGGCAGGGGAAAAAGGCGGCAAATTTAAACCATTGGTGGCAAAGAGGCTGCTTGCCGGGGCAGCCGCGTTGGGCCTCGGCGCTCCTTGCCACCCTCCATGGGGCCGATGCCGCCACCGCTGCTGGGTCCCAGTCCTCGGCCTCGGTGCAGGGGCGGAGGGGCCCCCAATCCCGGCTCCCGGAGGAAGGGTCCTCCTGGCCGGGCTTGGCGGAGCCTCTCACGGCGCTTCCCTGCCAGGAAGGAGGCGGCATCGGCATGGGAGGACCCTTCCTCTAGGAGCTGGGATCGGGGAGCCCTCCGCCCCCAGGCCGAGGACTGGGATCCCACCATCAGGTGCGGTAACACCCCCGCCACTGCTTCCCCCCGCCGCCGCATCCCTTTCCCTAATCGTTGGGGCGAAAGAGCTGCAAAGATGCAGCCTCTTCACCACCAACAGTTTGAATTTCCCGCCTTTTTCCCCTGCCTTTTCCTGGTTGTAACTCGAAGCTCCGGCCGCAAGTCGAAGCAAAATTTTGTGGCCGGAGCTGGTCGTAATTTGAAATGGTCGTTAAGTAGGGACGGTTGTAAGTCGAGGCACCACTGTACATGCTATGTGCCACCAAATTGCCTCTGATTCACCATGCCTCTATGAACGAGTGACCACAAATTCAAGCCTATTGCTTTTCTTATGGAATCAATCTACCTCATACTAGGTCTGTCTCCTTTCCTGCTGCCTTCAGCTTTTCCTAGCCTTATTGTCTTTTCCAGTGAGTCTCCTCATGATGTGCTCATAGTACAACAACCTCATTGGTGTCAGTTTTGTCTCTACAGGGAGCTCAGTACTGATTTGATTTAAGACCCACTTGCTTATCTTTCTGGAAGTCAAGGATATTTGCAAAGCTCTAAGCATCATACTTTGAATGAAACATTTTTAACATCATCTCTTGAGTTCACACCTTAATGTGGTGAGGGAGTTTGGTTGTATAATGGAAGCTGAGAGCATTGCCATCAGGAGTCTAGGCTCTCTTACTAGCCTGAACTCCTACCAGGATCAGCCAAGGTGGAATGGTCAGAGGTGAGACAACAGAGTAAGATGCAGCCACCCTCTTCAGGATTAATGGTCACATCAGCAGAAAAGAATGGTAGTTCCAATGGTGATGGGAGCTGAGGAACTGCCAGAAGGTGAGACTTGTAGAGAAACTTTCACAGAGAACAGCAGTGACACTCAAACTAACTTGGTAGTACTGTACAGCAGAAGGCAATGGTAAACCACTTCTGAGTATTTCTTGCGTTGGAAGCCATGTGATGAGATAGTCCAAAAAGAAACAGAAATATACTTACCCAACATAAATTCACATGTGATAGATTTCTACAGAAATAAATGATAAAGTATGAAATAGGCTGGGGAGATGGTGAGGAAGGGATATATATACTCTTCTGTCCCCCCATTTATACGTGTCATGTTGCAGGAACTCAGCTTGCTGTTGGGCTGCCTGTTGCAATGCAGGACCTTGTTGGTAATTATAAGCTGAGTCATCCCTTACAGTGGTTCCCAAACAGTGATACTAGAGATGACCATGAAGTGAACTTAGATTAGACTAGGCATCCTTCAGTCTCGAGAGACTATGGTAACATGCTCTGAATAGAGGACTTCAAACAGTGTCTAGTGTGGCTGAGAAGGCCAATTCGAGAGTGACAATCCCTTCCACACTGAAGACAAATACAATCTGTCCCCTGTCCAGCTCCCTGATTTTGCTGGTATCAGGACTGCTTCTTTGCCTCGGCCTGCTGGACAAGTGTCTCTTCAAAATGGGAGAGGCCATGATGCACCGCCTGCCTCCAGGCTGAACGCTCAGATGTCAAGGTTTCCCATCTATTGAGGTCCATTCCTAAGGCCTTCAGATCCCGCTTGCAGATATCCTTGTATCGCAGCTGTGGTCTCCCTCTGGGGCGATTTCCCTGCACTAATTCTCCATACAGGAGATCTTTTGGAATCTGACCATCAGCCATTCTCACGACATGCCTGAGCCAACGTAGACATCGCTGTATCAGTAATGTATACATGGTAAAAATTCCAGCTCGTTCTAGGACTACTCTATTTGGAACTTTGTCCTGCCAGGTGATACCAAAAATGCATCGGAGACAACACATATGGAACATGTTCAGCTTCCTCTCCTGCCGTGCACAAAGGGTCCAGGACTCACTGCAGTACAGCAGTGTACTCAGGACACAGGCTCTATAGACCTGGGTCTTGGTATATGCCGTCAGCTTCTTATTAAGCCATACTCTCTTTGTGAGTCTAGAGAACATGGTAGCTGCTTTGCCAATGCGTTTATCCAGCTCGACATCTAGGGAGAGAGTGTCAGAGATCGTTGAGTCAAGGTACACAAAGTCGTGAACAACCTCCAATTCTTGTGTGGAGATGGTAATAGAGGGAGGTGAATCCACGCCCTGGCCCATGACTTGTGTTTTCTTCAGGCTGATTGTTAATCCAAAGTCTTGGCAGGCCTTGCTAGTTCACAAAGTGAACTACAAACTAGAAAAACCTATGAACTGGGCTGGTTCGTGGTTTGGTTCACAACCCAGTTCGGGGATCCTGTTTTGCCAAAACAAAATGAAGCACCAAACTTTTTCCCCCTCAGTGCTTCGTTTCGTTTTGGCAAAACTGGATGCCTGCTCACCCCCTTCCCACTGCCTCTATCACCTCCCTACCTGATCCTGCCACTGTTGCTGCCCCTTCCTGCTCCACTGCTGCCTTCTCCACCACTGCCACCACCACCATCCTGAGAGGCAGGAGATCCAGCTCCTTGCATGGAAGCCGGGCCTGCGGCTTCTGTGAATGCACTTGCTGCTCAACTGACAGGGAAGATGTGTAGGAAGGCTGAGCAGACAATAAAGATCTGTGTAAAACTGAACAGATAATAATGTGGATCAAATTAGGGATAGGAAGACCTTTCACTTTCTCTGATATTTCAAATTTTATACCTTTTATACCTTCTTTAATAGCTAATTTGTGGATTTTGATAAATTCTGCAAAAATGATTTGAAATGAAATGTTCACCCACCTGCACTGACCTGATTCAAAAGATACTGCTATTCCAGTATGGAATAACTAGGTTCTATTTGGCTGCACTAAAGGTGAGCCAAATTAGGAGCTTCTTAGAAAAAAAAGAGATGCTAACCACTAGGGATGTGTATGAAGAAAATGTTTCATTTGAATTCATTTATGGTTCTTTTGGGCAGCTCTTCTTTCATTTTCAGATCCTTTTGTGTGCCAGACCTTTTGGTAAAAGGGATCACATCATTTCAGCAGGAGTGGAAGGGGTGGCCAGGAGGGAAGGAAGGAGAGATGGAATCTTAGGGCTGGCAGCAGTGGAAGGAACTTGGCAGTGGTGGCGGCAGCAAGGGAAAGAGGGTGACAATAAAGAGTGGGGCTGACAGGGGCAAGGAAGAGACCAAGCGGTGGCAAGTGAAGGAGGGGATGAGAAAGAGTGAGACTGGCAGAGCTGATGAAGGCAAGGAGGTGGGCGAGAGTAGCTGCAGCAAGTGAGGGAAGGGAATGAGAATGAGAATGAGCAGGGCTGGAAGAATAGTGGTGGAAAGGCAAGAGAAGATGGGGATAGGCTGGGCTTATGGCAGGAGAGGGAGGGGGAAGAACAGGGTTGTCAGAACAACCCTGGAGAGGCAGAAGAAGATGGGGAAAGATTTTCACATGCATTGATCAAACAGAGGTAACTTGATAGAGGACACACAATACTTCCAGGAAGCCGAAAGTATTGGGTTTCTGTGAGTCCCTATCAGAACCTGGCAAAGCAACCTGAAACTGGAAGAGAATTTTATTTTATTTTATTTTTTGTTCAGGTTAACCCTCAGCAACCACAATTCACCACAAACGTGGTTGAAAACAGAGGGACTGAAACCCAGACTTTAAAGAGTGAAGCACTCAGAGCGCTCAACTAATGTGACCATCTGGGTGTCTCAAGATGAGCTTCCCTCCACTGGGATTATGGAACTGACAGGCTGACTATAGGGGCTGTTTAGCCTGCTTTTTGAAGCACTGTAGGGATGGATTGGTGTGCTCATAAAGATGGTGATCAGACAATGTCTTTGCTAGAGCACACCAGCCCATCCCAAAACTGTTTCTACCCACATCTTTCTGGTCCCTGTCAAAGGGCTTCTACTTCTGGTGCAGGTAGATTTTTGCTGGTTTGGATTGGTTCCAGTGTGTATTATTGCTGGAACCAAACCAAAGCAAGCTTTCCACTTTGAATTTGTCAATTTGTTAATTTGCCTTAATAAGCAAGCCACTTCAGGACATTGGCAAATTAATCACTTTCCCTGCTTGGCAGAGGGCAGGGGAAGTGAAAAAAAAATGTTTTACTGCATCTAGACTATTATTAACATACTGCATCAGTTATTTGAAAAAAAAATTAAAATCTTTTCTTTGCCTTACCTTAATGGGCTAGTTGAGAAACTGATTGCTGAAGCAATTTTTAAGAGAAGGTAAATAAAAGATTTTTTAAAAAAATATTTTTATAACTGATGCTGAACATCAGCAATAGTCTACATACAGTAAAAAACATTTTTCTTTCTCTTTTCCTGCCCTCTGCTAAGCGGGGGAAGTGATTAATTTGCCTATATGCTGAAGTGGCTCGCTTATTAAGCCACAATATTCTCAGGAGCCATTTCCATGTGAATGGTCAGGCTTGATTAGATCATTCTAATCAAGTCTGACTGTTCCCAAATGGCTCACACTAACTTGCTCCCTACTGCTAGTATAGCTGTAAAAAGAGCTTGCTTTGTTTAGTGACTGGTCTTCAAGATATAAGTATGGGATTTCTTTGGTGTATGATTTCACAAACATCTAAAGATTGCCTCTATTACATCTCAGTAACATCAACATGCTTTGAGCTCTAACTACAGTCTTTCTCTTACATCTGTTTTCAGCCTCAGATGATCAACAAAGTTGTGCTGGATCAGTCCAAACAGAATGGATGAACCTGTTCAATTTGGCTTCTGCCACATTCCCCCCTCACCAATTCTCATTTTGAATTTGAAGATATTTCAGGATTTATTTATTTATTTTAGTAATGAACTGAAACAAAAGTAGGTTCAATGGAAAGGGCTGGGACTCCTGGCTTGGCCCACCCAGAGGGAAATGGACAGCTGGGTATGCCAATCAGCATGACCTAGGCATGCTGGCTGAGGGCAGGAACAAGGTGCCTTTATAAGGCCCTCAATCTAGTCCCTTTCAGAGCTGAATGGACTGCCTGCCCACTCACCTGCCCTGTGGTTCCAGTGCAAGAGTAGCTGGTCGCTTTGGGGGCAGAAAGGGATTTGGGATCCATCTCACCTGATTACCATATTGAACAAAAGGTGGCCAGGAAATTTTTGCCTATCCCATACTAATTGCTCACAGGACATATTTGGGCATATCAGAGATGAAGTTATTATTAAATAGGTCTCACTGGCAGGTAGTGCAGATTGGGAGTATGGATGAGTTCCCAAAGGGCACTTGTGGGTGCCGCTGCAGCCAGCATCTCAGCATTGTGGATCCCAAGATTCAGTTGCTGGGATGTGGGGGAGGTGCCCAGTTGGCCAGCCCTGGTGGCTTTTCACTTAAGGTTATGAGGCTTGGGCAGCTGGAAGCTGCAGAGGGGTATCTGGGTTTTAGCCACCTAAGAATGGGCTGACTATGGGACAGTATGGACCCGGGGCTTGGGATGCATCCATTGAGGGCCATGCACAGGGGTATGGAGGTACCCCTGGCTCCTGCCTCAGGTATCCACACTACAGTAGGTCCCTCTGAAGGAGGCGGGAGGTTACTGGTTAAGAGTAAATAAAGTAGTGGTCCTGGTTAAATTCATTAAATTCTCATCTCCGTATTTCCCAAATGTGCAAAGAGCACAAAGATCCCCTGCTTTGAACAGCTGTGTAGAAAAGAGGATTTCAGAGCATTTATCTTGCCTGAATGAGAAGCTATGCTTACCAAAAAACAACAGAAGAATTAAAAGCCATGGAGCTTTAGTCTGTGTTGCTCTGCAAATGGTCATCATCCCATCTTGACATTCACAACAGCTTGTTCAATGTCTCTCTGCAGCCTGAGTGAGCAAGCTGGCTGATTCAATCTGAAGACAGGGATCTCTGTTACTGAGGATGCTTGTCAAAGTATACTTAGGAACATCTCAGCTTTTAAACATTTACAGCAGGAGAAACATGGGTGGGTGAATGGACAGAAAGCCAAACATCAGGAATGGAGAAATTGAGTTATTTTGTTCCTCCTCTTTTGTTAAGAGGAACTGCCAATTGCAGGTGACAGAAAGAGAAATCCTGTCTTAAGTCAAGCAGTAGTGATGTTTGCATTGACTGCAGTTACTCCACAATATAAGCCAGTGATAATAAAAAATGGAAGTGGGAGACAGTGGCTGAAACCCAGTACTAAGTCCCAACTAGAGTAGGCCATTTAATTGATTGAATCTATGGAGTAGCTGATTCACCAAATACCCACTGATTCAATGGGCCTACTCTAGTTACAACTTACTACTGGGTTTCAGCCACCATCTCCCACTCTCACTGCTCATTACCATTGCTTAGATCATGGAGAAATAGCTGTCAGTACAAAATGTGCTATTGTTTGACTGGAGACAGGATTTCTTTCTGTTTTTCTTTCTCCTTCTTTATCCAACTCTGCAAAATTGCTTCCATGTCTGCTTACAGCAAGGCAGCTTCTGTGCAGGGCTGTTCGAAGCCTAGTGGTCACTGTGCATGTGAGAATGATATTGGCAACCATAGGTAACATGCTTTCTCTATGGTTTTAACCACATTGCTGTTGGTCTAACGTAAGTTCTGAAATTGGTGCATAGTATACAGTGTGACTGTGTGGATATTAGCACACAGCATCTTAAAATGCAAAGGGACATGTCCACTTGGAGGAAAAGGCACACATATCCTCAAATCATTCTACGTATATATTCCTAAAGTTCAAAAGGAATTTCAGGATGTCAGAATCTTCTGACTGACATACTTCTGGCTGAGAATTTTGTTTGCAAAAATGTTTTTAATCATATGCTTATATGGCTAGGACTGAAAGGGAAAGCCCTTTTCTTGAAACATTTCATATCCAGTTGGCACAGTCTTCCAGAGGACATGGGGAAAGGGTGGGTTGGGGAGCAAAAATCATAAATTCTTTACCAATAGAAGGCAAGCAAGAGGCAAGCTCGGACAGTGAAAGGCTTAGCAACCAAGAGGAGGAGAAGGATCACATTTTGCAGAGAGCTTCTGCTGAACTTCTTTTAAAGTGGCTGATGCCATGGGGGAATTGAGAGCCTAATTGTCCCATACTCTGCCAACAGGGGGGCAAAGAACTGGGCAACCCCTAGTTCTGTGAACACATTTTATTGAGCATGCTTTATAATTCCCACCACCTCTCATCCTAGGAAAAAGAACAAAAACAGAAAACAGCTTAGCCACTGAAATAGCTGCACTCTCATTTTCATATGCCCATACTTTCATGTTTGCATATAAGTAAGTAAGTAAAAATCTACCCAACTCAACTCAGTCTTTCAGGCATGGTGTAGGTTAGTACTGCAATATTTCAGTAGGAGAATTATTATTGTTGTTTATTATTGTTACTGATTATACCGCCCTATAGTGCTACAGCACTCTCTTGGTGGTTTTCAACATAATTATGCAAGGAACACTCCCCCCCCCCCCCCCGTGAGCTGGGTACTCATTTTACCAATTTAACCAACCTCTGAATGATGGAAGGCTACATCAGCCTTGAGCCGGCCACCTGAACCTGTCAAGATCGAACTCAGATCATGAGAACACGTCTTGACTTCATGGCATGATGCCTAGTATGGTGTGTGCTAGGCCCTACTGACTCCTTTTAAATTAGGAATCAGCAACTGGAAGCCCCAGTGCCGTATCTGTTCCTCTAGATAAGTTGCCTTAAATGCCTACAGATTCAGATAAATTGATTGCCCCAGTAACATTGAAGGAAAGGACACATACTAACTGAAAAATCAAAGCTGCAGAAAAGTGAGCTGTTTCAGTTCCGGTGCTTTCCAGGACAAATAGTAGGATCCAGAGAATCATTCTTAGAATATTGCTTTTGTTCCTATACTTACAAAAGATTTTGTGAAATCAACAGGAGTTGTTAGTCATAACAATGAATTCAGCAGGTTGACTGCAAGTATGACAAAGGCTCAATTCAGCCCCAAGAGACTCATGTTGGTTAAGGAACAACACCATTGTTCCCCAAGAGCCACCATAGGCATAGGTTGTTCTGTTTGGATTTCTGTGCGTGTTCAGGAAGGGCATAATAAATTGAATTGTAATACTTCAGTTTGCAAACCTTCACATTTATAGAGTGCTACCCCTCCTCGTGACCTGTTTTTTTTTTTTTTTTAATCATATAGCTGAAGAAAAGCGAAGGTGGGGGCAGAGACCAAATTGAATTTCTTGGTACAAATGGTAATTTAATTCAATTTCTTTGTAATAATCTGCATGTAAATATGCATGCAAAATCTTAATTTGAGCTTCTCACAAGCCCCATCCTGCCGTACAGATAAGTTAATGAGCTTCAGCAGAGCATGAGATAAGCTGAAGAAATGTAAAGTTCCTCATAGTGCCACATTCATGCCATCCCTCCGCAGCTAATTCCATTTTTAATGATCTCTCCAAGATGTATAAATGGCATTAATTGTGTCAAATAGTTGCTATTTAAATTATTTCTGATTTCTCTGTTGGAAGAGACAATGTTGTACTTCTCCTGCAGGGTACCTTGGTTTTTTTTTGGTTTTTTTAAATGTAATTCTGGGAGGAGAAAGAATGGATCTGACGGATCACTTTGCCTGTTGTGCTGAATAAATGTTCGTTCAATTGTGTGTTTAAAGCCCTTGTAAGTACAATCTTGCTTGTAATATACAGGCTAGTTCACAAAGAGAAGTGCCAAGGGAAGAGATTAATGGCAAACACGGTTTTCATTTACTGGATAATGTGTTACTTGAGGATAGGGGGTGGGGGATGAGAGGGAAGGCCTAGATTAAGAATAATTGCAAGTAATTGAGTGTAATTTAGGAAGTTAAGCCTAGTAGAAATTATGGCCAGTTAATGAGTGGTACAATGTACCTTACAGAAGGACTGTTGATGGAAAAGCAATTAATTGAATTTTAGTGTCATTTATCTTGGCCACTTCAATACAATCTGATCATTGTACTGCATTGCTTCTCATAGACAAGAAAAAGAAGAGAGCTGCTTCCCCCCCCCCCAACATCTTCTACTTTTTTGGGTCTCAACCTTTGACCTGCCAGATGTTTTTGTTCTTCATCTCCCAGAATCCCCTGACTGCAGGTCATGCTGGCTGGCCCTTCTGGGAGTGGATGTCCAAAATGTCTTGAGAACCAGTTGTTGAAAACTACTGTTCTGCTCTGCCCACCACCTGCTCTAACACCTTAGTGGATTAGGTTTGTCCTAAACTAAAAGGGAAAGATCCACTACTTGAGCAGGCGTCTGCTCCTGTAAATGCAACATTACCCTATTCTTCATGACTACACCTGAGCAGCTCCAGAGAGTCCTTTCAACTCTCAATAATGGGTGTGCATGTGCATGTGTGTGTGTTTGTGTGTGTGTGTGTGTGTGTGTGTTTGGGGTAGGGAGAGGTCATTTCATCCAAGACATTTTACTGCTTGAAGCAAAGGGGGGGGGGGGAGAGAAGACATCTCTTATTTTATGCATACAAGTTAATTGGATTAGTTGCTGAATCTCATCCTGAAGCTGGTGATGGCATAGTGTCCACCTGAAGGCAGCAGACTAGTTCAGGCAATGAATAGGAAGCTATACATCCAGCATCTTACATTTATTTTCATTCCAGCTCTCCAGCATCAGCTGCCTAAGGCAATTGCATTACTCTGCCTTGTGGAAAGGTTGGACTTGGCTCCATTTCTGTTTAAATGAAGGAAACCAGGAGAAGTTATATGGATGGCACCAGAAATTATTTTGTATTTCTGTTCAGACTCATAAAGACTTTCCAATGCCTGTCTTAGAAAGCATACCTAAGTACCATGCTTGGTTTTAGCCCAGAGATGGAAGAGCTAATGAGAAGCAATCCACTTTAAGATAGTTACTACTCAAACAGGATATTGTAAGCAACTGCCTTAATTTTAAATTAGCAATGTTACTACCCTGAAAACCACCAATATGGTGAAAAAAAAACTTCCCTAATTTGACTCCTTCCCACTCCCCTTGCCTCTGTTTCGAGCTTTGGAGAGAAGAAAACACCTGTATGATTTCTCAAAAACTCACATTTATTACTCATCCCACCAAGGACCATTTTTTTGCTTTCTTTTTCACCTTGTCTCTTAATCTCTCCTCCCTTTCATTTTACCCTCCTCTTTGCTTTTAGCTTACATGGGACTTTTCATCAGCCTGGATGAGAAACAGAAAACCCTGGCAAGATCTGTACTTATTCTTTTAGAAACTGCTACCTTGAATAAAATGTTTGAGATACAGTGAGATATGGTTTCTCCACAGGAGACTGATGAATGATTTTTTTCCCAGTTTCTACCCATATAGGACTTCTCCAGTTCTAAGGAGAAGCAGAAGCACCCAGAAAGCTGCATATTAAATGTAACTTAAATTTATTAAATCTTGTAACTTCAGCACCTTGTTGTTGTTATGTGCCATCAGGTCACCTCTGAGTTATGGCAACCCTAAAAAAGACTGACTTCCAAAAGGTCCTGTCCTCAACATTTCTGCTCAGCTATTGTAAGCTCAAGGTGGTGGCTTCCTTTATGGAGTCACTACATCTTGTATTTGGTCTTTCTTTTTTCCTGATGCCTTCAACTTTTTCTAGCATTACTGTCTTTTCTAGCAAGCAAGACTTGTTTTCTCAGCTTCAGCATCTAGGTAAAGGTAAAGGTTCCCCTTGACAATTTGTCCAGGCGGCAGTGCTCATCTCCGTTTCCAACCCATAGAGCTAGCGTTTGTCCACAGACAATCCTCCATGGTCACGTGGCCAGCGTGACTAGACACAGAACGCCGTTTACCTTCCCACCGAGGTGGTACCTATTTATCTACTCTCATTTTTGCATTTTGCATGCTTTTGAACTGCTAGGTTGGCGGGAGCTGGGACAAGCGATGGGGGCTCACTCCGTCACGTGGATTCGATCTTACGACTGCAGGTCTTCTGACCTTGCAGCACAGAGGCTTCAGCGGTTTAACCCGCAGCGCCACCATCTAGCCAGCATCTAGCTAGGCTTATATTTGAACTTTTCTGTTTCTTCCTTTTCTCTCTGACCCCACCATTGGGTTCTGCAACGACCAAACAGACTCCTCAAGGACTGCCATTTTATGTATTAGTGGTAAAAAGGGTCACCATAAGTCAGAATTGACTTGAAGGCACATGTTTTTTATATTATTAACCCTAATGTATTATTGCAGAAATGTTCATAGGAAAAAATTCAATGTTAGTCAATCACTTTCATTTTAAAAATACCTTGTGATTTGTGTTGGGGAAATGTCCAATTTAATTGATAACTGATTATAATATTTGGTGCCTGTCTCTGGTCTAGCCCTATATCAATTACAGTCACAAGATGGAAGTGAGACTAGTACAGGAAGGGACACTTAGCTTGCAGCTCTTCAAATTGCAACCAAGCTCTGTTGGGCAGGGATATTTAATTTGAGGAAAAACATTCAAATGTGTCCTCATCACCTCACTTCTGATCTGGCTTGGAGGATGATCAAAAAGAGGCAAAAGAAACAGTAATAGTAACCAATGTTTACACCTAGTAGAGATATTACACAGCTATAAAAATGTACGTTAAGAACAGCAGATGAAAATGATATGTTCAACATCTCAGTTATGTGCTCAGCTTCCATATGAGGCCTCATTTACATAAAATGGGAGTTAATTTTTATACAATTTAATGAGTATACAAATGTCTAAATGAATTAAATATGAGAACAGCGTGCAACGATGTAATGTTAACAGTTCTTAAGTATTTGCTTCTCTCCCTGGCTTGGCCAATTGCATTACTGCTCAAACTGCAAAGCCAAGGAGATTTAGGATGATGTCGAGGGCCTCCTCAGCAAACAAAGTTTCGGCAATTTACCAAACAGAACCTTCAGCAGCAAGCACAGCAAATCAACCAGCTTTCCCCAGCATCTTAGTTTAAAGATTGATAAAGACTTTTTTTTTTTTCAAAGCAAGCAACTGCAAGCATTGGGAAATGATGGCCCTGCCGCACAGGAAGAATGTCCAACATTATGTTTGTGATAGAGAGCAACAAGATGTATATTTGACTTCCAAGGCTGCCTAAACACTAGAGCTCCCTTTGAAATTGTTTAATCTTCCACTTGAAATGCTAAGGCCAAGAAATAATGACCCCATTTGAAGTGGAGAAGCTGCTATTTCGTTTTCAGTACAGAATATATCATGACCTTGTTGCTTGATTCAGAGAGTCTGCAGAGTTCACAGTTGCTCAGGTAGTGGGATTCTCTCTCCAGAGACACTGGCAATCCGGAGACATGGAAGGAATGAGGCTGGCTGTGCTCTAGTATGATGATAGCTGCTTCAAGATTCTTGATACATTCTTGATACATTCTTAGGATGATTTCTCAACTTCTGCAAAGTGTGATAGTGATCTGGTCAGAAAACAGGGTGGGGGATTTGCTGATTTGCTGATGGGCATATAGCCTTGCCAGTGTGTGTATGGCCATCGAGTCCGACCCCCTGCTCAATGCAGGAATACAAATCAATGGATATCTGCCAAGTGGTTGTCTAAGTTTCTCCTGAATTCCTCCAGAGCACTCACCACCTCTCTAGGTAATTGATTCCATTGCTGTACTGCTCTAACAGCTAAGAAGGTTTTCCTGATATTCAGCCGAAATCTGGCTTCTTGTAACTTGAGCCCATTGTTGCGTGTCCTGCACTCTAGAATGATTGAGAACAGATCCTGCCCCTCTTCTGTATGGCAACCTTTCAAGTATTTGAAAAGTGCTATCTTATCTCCCCTCAGTCTTCTCTTCTCAAGGCTAAACATTCTGAGTTCTTTCAGTCTTTCCTCATAGGGCTTGGTTTCCAGCCCCCTGATCATTCTTGTTGCCCTCCACTGAACCTGTTCCAATTTGTCAGTATCCTTCTTGAAGTGTGGTGTCCAGAACTGGACACGGTACTTAAGATGAGGCCTAACCAGTGCCAAATAGAGGGGAACAAGTACTTTGCGGGATTTGGAGACTATACTTCTATTAATGAAGCCTAAAATAGCATTTGCCCTTTTTTGTAGCCACATCACACTGTTGACGCATATTCAGCTTGTGATCTACAATGAATCCAAGATCCTTCTCGCTTGTAGTATTGCTCAGCCAGGTATCCCTCATCTTGTAACTGTGTGTTTGTTTGTTTTTTCCTAGGTGCAGTACTTTGCACTGATCTCTATTAAATTTCATTCTGTTGTTTTCAGTCCACTGCCTATCCAGATCATCTTGAATTTTGTTTCTGTCTTCCAGTGTATTAGCTATTCCATCCAATTTTGTGTCATCCACAGATTTGATTAGCATTCCCTGCACCCCAGATCCAGGTCATTAACAAAAATGTTGAAGGGCACTGGGCCCAGGACTGAGCCCTGGGGTACCCCACTTGTTACTTCCACCCAGTTTGAGAAGGAGCTATTAATCATCACCTATTTTAAATAGCCTCTTATCTTTGATCGCTGATAACAGCAGATTACATCTGCGGCCAGAGGAAGAATTCTGACAGGCTGGATTCAATCTAAGCGTCACAGGTTTCCCATCCCTGGTGTATATTATGGAAGTCAAATCTCACATTTGTCATTTGAGAATTACTAGAAGCAACACTAAATGGGACAAAACAGCACAATCCAATGCATGTCTACTCTGATGTAAATCTCTCTTTATTGAGTTGAGTTTACTCCAAGGGAAGTGGGTATAGGCTTGCAGCTCAATATGGAAATTAAGGCCCTGGTCACATGAGGGAAATGTTCTCTGGTTATCCCCCAGTTATTTTGTTGCTTTTTTTTCCTGGTCACATGAAGAACAGTCAAGACCTAGACATTTTCCCAGCCAGCGGTGTAATTGCAGAACATTTCCCCATCACCAGTAGGGTTGTGTTATTTTGCACCTTTGTTGTCCAGTACATTCCTTACTGGGATTGCCTGTGTGCACGACCTCCCAGCTTCTTTTCAGAATCAAAGCCAGGAAGGTGGCCACCATTATTGTGGGACGCATACATTTTTTATTTTTCATGTATGATACATCGATACGTTGGTTAAAGTATGTCACTGGGGGAGTGCTGCCATTACATTACTGGCGAGTAATAATATGTTTTTATTTCTATGGGAAGATACATTGAACTGTTGGTATGCCAAAATCACAGTGGGGGTGATTGCCAGTACTGCTGCACGGATATCCCATGTCCATTGTGTGCAATGCATTTCTGCAGGAGCAGCCAGTGCAGCAGAGGACACTTTCCTAAACAGAAACTCCTTCCTGATCAATGTTCCCTCTAATTTTCAGCCCTCATGGGTAAAGCTCCATCCCCCCACATGCACAAGAGTCTCTCTCTCTCTCTCTCTCTCTCTCTCTCACACACACACACACACACACACACACACACACACACACACGTGTGTGTGGTTCCATTGTGACTGGAACAAAAGGGGCTGGAAACTATCACTGTGGGTGCATGAGGGCGGAGGAAAGCTGTATGAAGGGGGGCGGAGTCATGCACACTTGTGCAGTCATGCACCTTAGAGGGAACCTTGTTCTTGATATATCGATGTATCAATAAATATTATAGATAAGGGGACGAATAAAAAAGGAATCACACTATTATTCAGAAGTTGCTGATTCATGTAATATTCATCACTTTGTATTCGTCAATTCCGTAGGCCCTGATGAAAACAAAGTGATGAATATTTACCTTTTTTATATGTCCCTTTGTTGGGTCTGGATGGACCCAAAGAGCAAGCTAGGCTGCTGGAATGGCTGTTCTGGCATTTGTCCTGTTCTGGCATTTGTCCATAGGCAGAAAGTTTGCTCTTTCTGTCTATGGACCTGCCGAACAACTGTTTGATGGGCCTGCTCTCTCTGCCGCCATAGTCATCCCCCTGCCCCCTTCCCACTGACCCCCATTGCCTCCTTACCGTGTCCTGTCACCATTGCCGTCATCGGAAAGGGAAACCCCGTTCCAGTGGGCTAGCCTGATCTTTCTGCCTCTATGGGTGTCAATCAGCTGATCAGCACTGTGGAGGCAGAGAAAATCTGCTGGCACATTTCTGCCCAGCCAGTCTGCTTTCTCTGCCTATGGGGCCATAAACCGATACCATGGTGTAGCTGGCCATAATGATCAAAGAGGAGGAAATACATTGGTACCGCTACAGTAAGAGTTCTTGGGACCTTCGTTGTGGGATATAAGCCATGTGGCCATGATTCAGTACAACAGAGGTATTAAAAATTATCGGAAGAACTACAAAACATTTCCCTCATGAGACCAAGGCCTAAGATTACCATGCTAGTATGACTGCAGCTCTGCCATTGACTTTTAACACCGCATTTCTTTCACTGTGCACGTTCTCAGATTTTTTCTACAACAGGCCTAAATAGTTATTAAATAAAGCAACTCAAGCATCCTTAGACGAGAGGAAGGACACCAGGTCTTTCCGAGATTCCTGCTGGTAAAACTGAAGAGAAGGCACTACTAAGTCAATTAATTTAAATTGCATAGGAGATTCATTCTTATTGTTAATTGTATTAACCTACAAAAGATTCAGGGATTAATGAGAAATGAGGGCCATGAATGAATTGGTGGCTCTCAAGGGAAGCACTAATGTGTATTATCCTTGAGTTCCATAATCTGTTCTAAACTCTTAACTTGTTGTAAGCATGTGCATTTACCTGAATGTAATCCTAATTGCTTCTTCTATTGTTAGTTTTATGATTTGGTCCCAATAGCTAATCACATTCCAAGCTTCTCCTTTGAAGGCCTGGTGAGACAAACCAAGAACAATTCTGAGGGCTCATTTATCTAATTGCAACAGAGGGTTACACTAAAATATTGGGAAGATGAAACTCTCCTTCTTTGTTTAAAACTGAACTCTCATCTCCCGCTGAAGTCCTGTTGGATTCGACTTTCTGAATGGTCTCATTTTCTTCCCAAGGTTAAGCTTGAGTTGTGCATAGTGAAGTATGGCTCAATTAAAAGGTCAATAAATCACTTGGAATCTTTTTCTGTGAGCATAATCACAGAATGGACCTGTAGCCTTTCATGTCTGATGGGATAGGTAAGGAGTGGCTTGAAGTCCCAGTTTGGAGCTCTTGGTTGTTCAAAGGACTAGGTCACAAGCCATGGGAAACCAGATAATAAATAGGCAGCCCACTGTTAATGCAGAGTTGTACAGATGCGGCTGAGGATCAAAAGCAGTTCGGCCTCCTGTCCTTGTTCCTTCATGTGTGCTTTTTTGAAGCTCTCTTCACCATATGTTTTCTTTGTGCCGTGGTATCTGTAAGCTGCACTCTTAAGAACCTATTGCACTCCCTTGAAAAAACAGTCTTGTTCAACATAAAGGCAAAGAAGAATCCTGAAATTCATATAGATAAGTTTAAAAAGGCATAAACGTATCTTGCAGACAATGTTAAAAGTGAAACCTTCAGATCTTTTTCTTTCATCCAAGCTCCCACTGGATGAATGAAGGGTAAATGAAATGGAAAAAAACGTCACTCATTTGTTCACAGTCATGCAAATAGGCAAGCCATTGTATGTATGATGGTGTGGCAAGCATTATTCCTTGGGTACCAGGAAGAACTACTATGAATGCCACGAGAGTGATGACATCAGAGAGGCATTCCACATCCTGATAGTAGTGGTATGTCTGTTAGGTTTATTTAAAAAAGGTCTATTAAAATAAGACACACTAACTTTTCAGAACATTGATGTTAGTATGATAGAGGTCAGTGATGTGCATGCTTATTAACTACATTGCTGACTTCTGCGGGGGTGGGGGGAATAGCTTTATCAGAGATAGCACCAGCAAACAAGAAATGAAAGTACATTTCTTTATTAATGGAGAGTCAATGGATTAAATCCAAAAATGTTATCACTGAGATCACCAGGGACATAATAAGTACCATTCATTTCATTGGATCTACTCTAGGTAGGATTTCTCACCATACTTGATTTCACCTCTTACTGGATTTGGCTCAATTATTGTGCAAGCTACTAATAGGCAAACCAATCCCAGCCTCCAGGTCTAATTGGTGGTTAAAGAGTCTTCATCTGACAGAGAAGAGATCCACTTGTAGAGGAATCATAGCTGCCCTCAAATGCCTCAGTTATTTTAAATCCCATAATAGGGTATTCTGAAGTGGGAGGGAAATGGAGGGAAATTTGGATATCCTGCAGGGACTTTGAAACTGAAAATGGGGGAGCTTACCTATGCTAGCCAAGAGCTGCTGAAGCTACCCCTCCAAGTCCTCCAACTTTACTAGGAAGTGGTCAAAACTTTCTGATAGGCAGAAGGAGTCTAGTAAGTGACCTTTCTCCTTTTGCTGTGGTCAGTGAGAACTGGCAAGCTTCAGATATACCCCACCCCCAGACGATTGCTCTCATAAACAGGATTTCACATTCTCCCTCCACATGGGACCTATCCAATATTGGAGAACAGACACAAGTGGATTGTGTCCATTGCTAATGTGAAAAAAGACCACTCATTTTTCATTTCTCCACTTGAGATTATGCATTTTCCCTGGAAATATAGTGTCTATATAGATCAGGAGATGTTTCTGATCCATTCTCTAGATATTCATTTCTGCCTCGCCCTCACAGCCTGCCCCTGCCCCTTCCCACTGGCCCCTGTTGCCTTCCTACCTTTTGCTGCTGCTGCCTCCTTTTTGAGAGGCAGCTCCACCAGTGGTATTTATTTATTTATTTATTTATTTATTTATTTATTTATTTATGAGATTTCTATCCCGCCCATCTAGACCAAAGGTCTACTCTGGGGGGTTTACAAATTTAAAACCAATAAAACCAATAAGCATATACTGTATTATAAATCCAAGATGGCAAAAGTATAAGAAATTAAGGTATGGCAGGAGGGAAAGCCTGCCCAAATAGCCAGGTTTTAAGTTTGTTCCCATCTGGTAGCCAGATGGGCTGCCTCTCAAGGTGGTGGCGGTGGCGGCGGCAGCAGCGGCAGCAAAAAGGTAGGAAGCCAGCAGGGGCAGTGGGAAGAGAGTGATGGTTTAGTTTTAATTTTAAAAGGCACAAACTTCTTTTAAAAAATGAACTGGTTCGTGGTTCGTTGTTTTAAAACTTCGGTAGCCATGAACCACCATGAACCACAACTTTTCTGGTTCACATCCATCTCTATTAAAGAATCAATTTTCAGAGCTGTCCTGATACAGTAGTTTGTATGTAAACAGATGAACTAATTGCTTCGTGCTTATCAATATCTTTTAATAATGAGAGGAATAACTAATCTCAGAATCTGCCTTGCTGATTCTTTTAAAATATTTTGTGAGTGTGTGTGTCAGATTGGCTATGATTAAATCTCAGGTAGTAATTTAAAAATAAATGAGCTATTGTATTTACTTCAGTACATTTTCCCAAGCACACTATGCAGTGTTAATCTTCTTTATTATCTCTAGTCCTTTTTTTTAATTTTTGGGCAATATTTGCACCATTACATGGAAGCAAAGCTTGCAACGTGATTATCTCTGTATTGACATGCTATCTATTGTCCTGGCTTGTTTACTGTATTCACCCTCCCCCGCCCCCACATTTCTTTACATGTGTGAGGGCTTTGGGGTAAAAATTATCATTATATGTCACCCATATTATGTTTTTCTAAAAAAAATCTCTTGAAGGTGAAATGTGCTCATTTAAAAACCCTTTTGATAATGTCTTCACAAGCTCAGCTATTTTGCTTTAAAATCCTGGAAATAATCAGCCAGGAAGATGCCATTTTTAATAGGGCCATTTACACAGAATTCCTGTGAGGCTAAGTTAGCAAACTGCAACTAAAGGTTTGTAAGAGGTTTGACACACATAATACAAGAATAAGAAAAAAGATTGCAATTGTATGTATGTTTTGAGGCATTTAAAAATACATAGTCAGCAAAATTGGTTCAGTTAATGAACCATATTCTTCCGGGAATGGAAGGATCAGGGGACTGCTCATGTGATGTAGAGAAGTCTTTCTTCTTGAGGTCACCTGGGCACAGCTAAAAGAAGATCAGTTGGATAGTGACCGAATTTTGCTTTTCCCTGAAAGCTGTATCCTGTCACCTTTAATAGAATTTACAGCACTCAGTCAAGCCACTGTGATGGCAACAGTCGGCAGAAAAGAATAGATGTGCAGTATTGGCAAGCCCAAAAATGGTCAGTTTGAGTAAGAAGTTTTGCTCTGCTGTTTGCCTCCCATATGTATACACAGGGGTGACTTGTGTATCCTATAAAGTTACGGTAGCTTGATTTAACTCTCATGCTTCCATCCTATGGAATCCTGCATTGTGCAGTTTCGTGAGATACTTTGAATTCTATGCTAGAGAGGGTTAGTGCACTCCTTTGTACTGCAGCAGACTATTCTGAGTCTCTCACCAAACTGAAAATCCTAAGATTTTGTAGGATGGCACCATGAAATGTGTTATCAATTGAACAGCTGGATAGCTCAGTGGTTTAGGTATCTGGCTGTGGAGCCAGAGATTGGGAGTTTGATTCCCCACCATGCCTCCTTGACAGAGGTTGGACTTGATACATATGGTTCCCTCCAGCTCTGCAGTTCTAAGATGATGATGATGATGATTACTGTTAAAGTATCAAACTGCTATAACTGCATAGTGTAGATTTATACTGAGATCACAGGGGAAGCTGGATGGGGCTATGAGCGGCATGTACCCACTTCACATTCCCCTAAAAAATGTGCATAATGGGGCGGAGTGGAACGGGGGGGGGGGAAGGTTCTATTGAGCCCCATCAGATTTTTCACTGGATGAACATTGCACTTGTGGTAGAAGTGAAAGTGTCCAAATGTATATGAGGCAGAAATATACTGAGTCAGACTACTCACTAGTCTACCCATCCAGTATAGTTTATACCACAAAGCCATGCATGTGACATAAATGGAAGCCCTTTGGCTCTTCAGAGGTTTTGGACTACAGCTCCCATGATTCCTTAGCATTGGTCATGGCAGTTGTTACTTTGGGGAAATGAATTCAAAGCTATCTGACAGGCCAAAGGTTTCCCAGTCCTGGACTGTACTGATGAAATTCAGAGAGGGGGAACTTGCAAGTCATGACTTGCATTGAGTCCAACTCAAGTTGCATGAACAACCTGACTCTGACTCAACTCAGGAGGTTGGGAGGCAGACTTGGACTCAACTTGTGGCTGGAATCATGTTTCCAAGTTGCCTTTCAAGTCCCTACCACTGCCGCCTCTGCATAAACAATTAGTTTTGTTCTCAAACTGTGTCCTATTATGTATGTACCATCTCTAAGAGCCACCAATGGAGTCAGCAGTAGTATATAGATTAACTACTGTACTTGCCTAATCCCTCTGAGTTTTCATGAACCAACCCTGAGATGAAGTATAAAAGGAAACTCTTCTTTGTCACAAACATATATCTTAACGAAGTGTATTTGGTGGTTCAGAAGATCTAGCCAACTGAAACACAGCAATCCAAACCTGACATTCATGTGCAGGATGCCTTAGCAATGCAAGTTAAGTCCACCTATAGCATATTTATATATTTTTAATATACTTTGTATTCTATTTCTGCTAATCACCAGGAGGTGCAAGTGAAATTATGCTGGACAATGACATCATGGCACTAATACAGGAAAGCCACTGTCCATCAGAATAGCCGGGCAGAACTAGATGGACAAAGGGATTGGTTTAGCTCTATATGCTGTATATATGTTATGGATTAACTATTCAGAAGAACCCCTGATAAGCTACATGAATAGGAAGCAATATAGCTCTTGAGCTCAGCAAGAGAGTGCAGGTGACAGGGAACAAAAGACAGTCAAGGTAGCTGTAGTTGCAGCAATCTGGGGATGAAAGCCACAAAGGGAAGAATATTCCCACTTCAAGCTTCATTTTTGTGAGTCTTCAAAACCTTAACTTGTGGTTAAGCACATGCACAGAGGTGGGGCTGGCTCTGGGAAGTGAAGTTGGCCTGTTGTCTCTGGGCATGTGCTGGCCTCAGCTGGGTGGCACGTACGCAGTCTGAGTACAGAGTCCCAAGCCTCGGGGGGGGGGGGGCAAAAGGACTCAAGACTCAGACTCAAGGCTTGAGACTCAGGATTCACCCCAAAGGCTCGGACTTGGGACTTGGTGCCAAAGACTCAGACTTGGGATTCAGTCCTGAAGACTTGACAATTTCCCTGATGAAATTGTTCCTTAAGGGTGTCTGTGGCTCTGCAACCCAATAGGTGAGAATGCTAGAAACTGAACCCTTGAGGCCCAAGATTAGAAACATGTGTTCCACTGTGCAGCTATGATTTCTCCCAAAATGATGGACTATTAATTAAATATATTACCTGCATACACCATTACATTTCTAACTTCTAGTAGGGGGATGACACTATCAGAATTCCAGGGGAGGGGGGGATATGGAATCTACTTTTATCAGTAGATGAAGGGTAAATTCACCATTACCACCCAAGCAGGGAAAGAAATGTCATTCCACCTTACAATTGTCCCAGACTTGCTGAAACTTGGAAGTTGATGTGGTTCAGATAAAAACATGCTAGGATGTTTTATGTACATATATTGGATTTCATGTTTCAATTGTACTCCAAATTAAATTTTGTAAGTACATCAGCTGGCTGTTTCACTTCAGACAACTGAAACACATAGAAACATGACACACTATACATTGCTTTAGGGGAGACCCATTTCTTAGTCCTATCCTTCCAGAAATAAAGAGATAGGTTTTCCTGTCACTTCTAAGGAGAGCTAGAGAATGTAGATTCTCTTTCTTCAGATCTCCACGGTGAAAGTGTGGCAGATTCTACATAGCTTTCCACACTTCTTTTAAACTGAAAGATAACTCTGTAACGTCAAACACAGAAATTGGCACTCTATCAAATCTGCATCCAAAGACACCTTCATTCTTAGTTCTTCTTCTGATCTATGCCTCTTTCTGCCATTTTTCTTAAACTTTAAAGATGAAATCTGTCCTTTTCTTTGGTCTACATGTTTGAAAAACGTGAACATAGTTGTATCCATTTTACAGTATACACATTTCTTTCCAGCATGCCTGCTATTGACTAAAGCATGTATGTGCTTTGTTTCTGTGTACTTTTCAAATGTGCCCATTATTGTACACACACTTTTCAAGAACACATATTATATCAGACACACCCACAGGTAATGTTCAGATTTTGGGAGCAAAATGTCTCCAGACTATGTCCAGTCTGGGCACAGCGGACTAGGGAAAATGTAATAAAATGTCTGCTGGAACATTTACTTGTGGGGCCAAGGGACAATGACAGAAAAACTGTCCCTTTCCATCCCTAAATTTGTTGCTGGCTCAGTCCTGCACATAACAGAAGACCAGGAAGCTCATAGGCTTTGATAGAACTCCAGATGTATAGGGGATATGACAGCTGGTTTCACTCCTAGATGAGAGGTTGCTTGCTTGGAGAAGCTTCCATTCCTTAACCAGAAAAACATTCCAGTACTACCCTGGCCACATCCTAGAAATGGGAGAAATGGTCAGTTTTGCTTTCTTTGACATTCAAAGTCCAGGATCCTATTGATTTTACCACATATGCAACTGCGAACACAGCAGCAGCTGTGGTGATCTAGAGCTGCACAGTTCCATGCCTGTTTCATAGTTTTTCATGCAAGCAGGCATGTGAGAAGGGAGGCAATAAGACCCTTCCTTCTACATCACTGTAGCTACTTTGATTTTTCAACTTACCTTAAAAGAGACAGGATAATGGCCAAATTGTTCAAACCTCAAGTTCTCTCCATTCCAGATATAAAGAGCTTTGCAAATTCTTACGCAAAATACAACTGAAACATAATTCTTATACACCCATAGGGATGCACCATTGACCTTTGCATTCATCAGGCTTATGAGGTCTTCATCTTGGTGTGTTTTTGCTAATGATACCGCTGATGTTCAGAAAGTATGGACTGAGAATACAGGTTTCTTAAATTCATGACACCCAAAGATATTTTCTTTGCTCAGAATGAATATGGAGACAATTTGGAGTAAGTGTGCTGATTATGCACTTGTGCAGGCCACACTTCTCAGGTTAAGCACTTGGCGCTAACGGCTGCTGTTGGTGCACACTCAAAAATTGATGTCTTTAATCCATTACTTAAGCTTAATGATTGCAACAATTGACTAGAACTTTTTCAAATGGGAGCATAATTTACAGAACAATACGTAGGTTTCTGAGGATTCAACTGGGCCAGGTATTTTCAAGTTCAAAAAAGTCAGGTATGTCCTAAGGATACGTTACAAGTAAATGTAACCTTCAAAGCAATTTGGAGGTTTGACTGCTGGGGGGTGGGAAGAAGCTTTGATAAAAGAAAAACGGGGAGAAAGCCAGCTGTTACTTACCAGGATCTAGTGCTGGTCATATTCAGAGAGAACCTGAAGGGATTGTATGGTGGCAACAGGACCATCCCCCCGGGTGGCAATTGTTAACCTTATGACGGTGATACTACTATCAGTGTTCCAGTCACTTCTGGAGATATGGGGAGCATGAAGAACACAGTGTGCTGTCAACATTGTGCAAATATGCATTCATCTTGCAAAGCAGTGGTTCCCAATCTTGGGTAACCCAGGTATTCTTGGACTGCAATTCCCAGAAACCCCTCGCCAGCACAATTAGTGGTGAAGGCTTCTGGAAATCACTGTTGCAAACGAATATTAAAATCTTTCTTGGGCTTGGCAAGTTGTAAATAAGGATGTGTCATTTGTTTGGATTTTAAAAAAACTTCTGCTCTCAGAAGTCCCCCCCTCCCAAATTCCCCAGGGAGAATGCTGGGAGTTTCAATCCACAAATCCACACTTGCATACACCTTCATTTTGCTCACTTGGAAAAAGGCCTAATTCTTCAAGGTTCTGTTAGATTCTAGGCCTTCATTTCTTTCCTCTACGCTTCCTAAGAGGAAACTACTACAGTGTGTTCTAGGTGTGGTAGTTCTTTGGGAGACACATTCTATAGATCCAAAAGAGGAATGAGACTACTACTCCCAGAATTCTGCCTGGAGAATTCTGGGAATTCTGGGAGTAGTACCACTTACTGGGTACATTCCTAGTGGTAAGTAATGAAGAGGCAATGGAATCTAGCCCAATAATATTCCAGGAGATATATGGGAACAGACATTTGCTTAAACAGCTAAAGTCTGTAGGACAGGAATGGGGAATATTTTTTACTTCAGACTGCAGAAACTCCAGTGAGCATAACCAATGCTAAGGGAATGTGAGACTTATAGTTCTAAATAGCTGGAAAGCTAGAGAATTCTCACTATGAGTTTCCACTATGTTTAAACAAAAATGCGTAAGTGGACCAAATCAAGAGTATTTGTGTATTTCTGAGGTGGCTACAGGGCAGATTAAAAGAGTCACTGGTCACCAGAGGACTGAATGAAGGATTCCCATAGATCTTGTTTTTAAATCCCACATTCATGTAATGTGATTAAAAAGTGAGAAGACAAAGAAAAAATCAGATAAAGATTTTGCCCTTCACTTTAGAAATGAACCTTCCCATGTTTCCTGCTGCAAAAGCATTGATTATATCATCCATGTAGCCTCAGCACCACTAATTTCAGGAAAAGGAAGAGTAGGAGCAGAGAGAGAAAGAACACCAACTATACAGAACAAGAGGCTCCCATCTTTTATGTGCCATTTTTTCAGGCACAGAACAGGCTGGGGGGGACTACTGCACAACCTTTGTCCCCTCCATTCATGTAGACATAGGGGCATGCATCTACTTTCTAGATCAATAGTTCCCAACCTTAGGTACCCAGATGTTCTTGGACTAAAAGTCCCAGAAGCCTTCACCACTAGCTGTGTAGGCCAAGATTTCTGGAAGTTGTAGGCCAAGAATATCTGGGGACACAAGGTTCAGAAGTACTGTTCTAGATCTTTACAAGTGCACTGCAAAGACCAGAAAAGGGTTCTGTAACTGTCAGAAGGCAATAACACTGGCACACGATCTGTGTGTGTGCCACGTCCCACCAGACTGTAGTTGTACACATGCACAGGACAATGCTTGCATATGGCTGCAGTGATATTCATGAGGATAAGAACAGTGGCAATGGATGAGAATTTTAGGGTCTTTTGGGGGTTACCTATATCTCTCCCCATTTCCTTCTTCTGTCTTGGTTTTTTTTTTTTAACAGGGGGTCCTCTTTCTCTTGGCCCTCTTGCATTATTCATATCTTCCTGTCAAGCCAGCATAAAGCCGCCAATTATCATGTGACATTCACCCTCCAGTGAAAACCCAAAGCCAAGTGCTCCTTGACTTATTGGTGCTGTCGCCCCTTGTAAAGCAGTAAATTGTTTCAGAGACAAGATGATAAGGAAATGCACCTAAGAAAGAGAAAGCAGCCAAGTGAAAAGGTCGGCATTTTTGTCTCCATTCTAACTTTTGCTTTGTGGCCTTTTGTTCCTATGGGCTCACATGTCAAGAATGAACTTTTAATAACTTCTTAATAGCTGAAGTAAATGTCTCAATCTGGGTTCTATTGAAATGTTTTTCTACTTCATTTGCATGGTAAATCAGAACCAGCAAAGGAAAATAATTGAATTTTCTTGACATATATAAATTCCACTTGGCAGTGAGATCTTCTTTGATGAAATTTCAGCTTACATAATTTGATAGTGAATCATGCATGAGTATATTTTACATTGCTTAGTGTTATCACCCCACCCCCACCCCCGTGCCTATGAAAGAGGCTGTTGTGTCTTTAATAGCTGAAGGGCAGGTGTAAATTCAACAGATGCAACACTTCCTGACACTGCAATTGGTTGAACAAGTTGCTCTGATGAATTTCTTCTCTGTCATGCTTCACATGTTGTTAAAAAAACAGAAAACTTGGTCAGGAATATTTCATCTGCTGAATCTCTCCTAGTTGTGAACACTTCACATTCTGTTAAATAAATAGAATCGTCTATCTGAAAAAGAACTGATAACATGATAGAATATATCTGGAATGAATAATTCCCAGATATTGGCTAAATCCAGCTGCTTAGCATAGTAAGTCACACTGCAGTAGGCCCATTTAATCAGTGGAGTTTTCTGAGTCAACTCCTCCTTATGTTCCACTTATTCAAATGGGCTTACACTAATGGCAACTGACTTAGTGCAGCAAGTTGCAACTAGAGTTGGGCTCATTTGAATCAATGGAACTTTCAAAGAAGCTAACTGGCCAAATTTCCCCTAATTCAAAGAGCTTACTCTAGTGTGACTTCCTATACTAACCAACTGAATTTCAACCCATCAATAGCAATGTCTCAAATCCTAATGGGTGGAGCCTGCTTGCGCAATAGCAATGATGTCATTGGAAGTGGCAGATTGCTGCTGATTAAAGGCTTCCTTTTTCGATTGCAGGGTACATATCACTTCATTGTATGCAAGCCATCCATAACCAAAACTGCAAAAGTCTATATATCTTGTGATATAGGGTGGGCTAATAGATCGATAGATCGATCGATAGATCGATCAATAGATAGATAGATAGGTTTTGTGCATGGAACAGGAAAAAGGCCAGCATGTCCTCTGTTACAGGCTGGAACATGTTTTGGGCCTGAGAATGGTGATAAAGATAGGGGAATGGACAGAACAATGTTTCTGCTGTTTTACCATTGCCAATCAGTAGCTGTTCTTGAGAAATAAACCTACAATGATGAATCTTATTATTTTTAAACTCTATTCCCTCCATTCTGTTCTTTAGATATTCCCTTTACATTGTTTCCCTACCTGAACACATTTTTGTTCCTTCCCCACTCCCTTCCTTCTGTCTATGAAAAAAAGCCCTACTTCTTGGTGGTGGTTGTTTTATACCATAATCACTTGCTCATTGCCCTGACACCTAACATGCATATTTTTGTGAATGCTGACCTTTTGTTAAGTATATGACTGGTTAAGGGCAAGAATAATGGGTGGATTTTCTTTCCTTTCCTGTCCTTTTTCATGTTCAGAATAGGAGACACTTGTCAGAATTTGGTGGTAGTGGTATACCTTTTTCCTGACCCCACTGCAGAGAAGCAGCTTTGGTGCAGTGAAATGACAAATTCTCACAACATTATTCACTGCCAATGAGACAGAAGGCAGTGTGAAATAGTGGACCTTAGTGAGGTTTCTTGCCTTATGCATGCTGATGAGATAAGGAATGTGGGGTGGAGTTGCCTGTATTTTGCCCAGTATATTCCTTTGCTATACTAGTGTATTTTGGCTTTGTGAAAGCATACAAATGCAAACAGCAAGCACAGCAGGACAGGCTGATGGATCAAAAAGTTGCAAATAACACATCTGGTGTTTCTTTACAACACTGTGGAACAAGGCAGCAGCTATCATAAATCTGTATACCTTCAGACCATAGGAGTATCTAGACCAGGGCTGGCCATACTCACTAGGAGTGGCCCTCAGGTCCTTTCCCCACCCTGTTACCTGCTGATCAGAGGTGCGAGAGATAGTTTACTTTCTCCTCTTTCTTTTCTCAGGTTCCTTCTATAGCTTCCTTTGATAAACAAAAGGATCCTTTGGATCAGAGCCTTCAGGATATGCTCAAAGCAGCCAAATGATTGACAGGTTCTGACGGGAAATACTGATTGATTCCCACCTTTGCTTTTCTTGGGCTCTGCAGCAAATAGAGATGTTAGGCACCAAGGGGGGCTGTCTAGCCTCTTCTGTTGCTCCTAAGTCACTGTGAACTGCAAAGAAGCACCAAAAAGCTTCCTGATAACCAGCAGCAACAACAACAGAAAAAAGCATCAGCCTTTGTAATTGGTTCAGGACAGCATCCTGAGTAGATGGGGATTAAAGCCAGTGAAGTGTAACCAGTCACAGAATCCAAAGTAACAAGCATCCCACATCACATTAGCAACTAAGACAGCATTAATTATTTAACCACAGCATTCAGGATAATTTAACCACAGAAGCAACAGCACAAAAGCGGACAGTGATTTTCACACAAAAAAGCATTCACAAAATTCACAGAAGTGTCAGAAAAGACACTTTCTCTCCTTCTCCCCACCCCCAAATTCTCTACCTCCTCCCTCTCATATTCTTTCTCCACAAGGCACTAAAGTTCAGGATTTATATTCACATTTGAGATGACACAAATGAAAATGTTCGTTTTCTGTATTTGTTACCATTGTTGCTGTGTGATTCAATAATGGAAGGTGAACTATTTCATTACCAGCCAATTTATGTAGTGTGACAGGCAGACACAGTTTGGTTTGCCATCTGTGAAAGACAAATAACAAGCTACTTTGTCATTTGCAAGTCAAAAGTGAAATAGAAACTTCTGTTTCCAAGGCATCTCCCATTCCAGCAGGATCCCCACATCTGTGCTGTTCACAACACTCGCCTTGTCCTGACTAGTAAGAGAAATTTAATTTTGTTATTGAGAATCAAATGACAAGCTATGTGCAGCCATGTGCATCTTTGCTCTGACATCTTTTTTCCCCCTCTTCCTTTTTCATATTTGCAGGTGCATCTTTCCATATATGGATTTTGCATACATTTTCAGGCATGATTACAAAGCACACCCAGTAGTTGTTATGGAATAGGTTGAGAGATAAATGTAGCATTATTATTATTATTATTATTATTATTATTATTATTATTATTATTATTATTATTATTATTATTATTATTATTATTATTATTATTATTATTATTATTATTAAAAAGCACCAGGCACAGTCAAAATTATAAAGAAATTGACTGGTATTATATAACAGATACAAGTTGTAACCAAAAACCTAGGTATCTGTTAAATATAGGCGCAATATGTATGCTGTTCCTAATATTGCCGTCTTTTGTAGCTCTGGTGGTGTGATTGGTGAGATCTGCAACTGCTTATAGTACTGTGTGAAATTTCTTGATATTGTTCCCAAAGCCCCAATGACTACGGGGACCACTGAAGTGTGTTTCTTCCAGAGGTGAGATGTTTTGATTGCCAGGTCTCTGTACTTTGATAGTTTTTCCAATTCTTTATTTTCAACTCTGGCATCCCCTGGAATTGCAATGTCAATGATCCAGACATTTCTTTGTTCTATTACTACTACTGTCTGGTGTGTTATGTTCAAGGTGTCTATCCATTTGGATCTGGAAATCCCACAAGATCTTGACTTCATTATTTTATGACACCTTCTCTACCTGATGTTTTCATGGGTTTTTGGAGGCTGGCAAGTTATATTTTTTGCATAATGACCAGTGCACTAACTTTGCCACTCTTTGGACATTCACAGATGAGGTGTGACACAGTTTTATCTTTTTCTTGGCAGAGTTGACATTTGCTGTTAGCACTAATTCAAGTGGGATAGACAGCGCAACTTCCAGATGGATTTGCAGCTGGCTGACCAACCACACTCAACGTGTGGTCCTCAATGGAACCACATCTACGTGGAGGGAAGTGTGCAGTGGGGTCTCTCAAGGTTCTGTCTTGGGCCCAGTGCTCTTCAACATCTTCATAAATGACCTGGATAAGGGGCTTGAAGGAGCACTCATCAAATTTGCTGATGACACAAAGCTGGGGGGAATTGCTAATTCTTTGGAAGATAGACTCAACATTCAGGAGCATCTAGATAGACTTGAACATTAGGCCCTATCCAATAAGATGCAGTTCAGTGGTGGGAAAAGTAAGGCCATGCACTTAGGCAGGAGAAACCAGATGCACAGGTACAGGATAGGTGGTACCTGGTTCGACAGTAGTACCTGTGAGAGGGATTTAAGTGTCCTGGTGGACCACCACCTAAGGATGAGTCAGCAGTGTGCTGCAGCTGCCAAGAAAGCCAACACAGTCCTAGGCTGCATCAACAGGGAGATAGCATCAAGATCACGGGAAGTGATAGTACCACTCTGTACCACGCTGGTGAGGCCACGCTTGGAGTGCTGTGTCCAGTACTGATCATCACAATACAAAAAAGACACTGAGGCCCCGGAAGGGATGCAGAGAAGAGCAACAAAGATGATAAGGGGACTGGAGGCTACATCCTATGAAGAATGACTAAAATAACTAGGTATGTTTATCTTAACGAAGAGAAGACTGAGGGGAGACATGATAGCAGTCTTCCAATATCTGAAGGGTTGCCAAAGGAAAGAGGGCATCAATTTATTCTCCATTGTGCCTGAGGGTGGGACAAGAACTAATGGGTGGAAACTTGTCAGAGGGAGATCCAACCTGGAAATAAGGAGGAATTTCCTGACTGTGAGAACCATTAAGCAGTGGGACAGCTTGCCTTCCAATGTTGTGGGTGCCCCATTGCTGGAGGTTTTCAAGAAAAGATTGGGCAGCCATCTGTCCGGGATGGTATGAGGTCCGGGATGGTACAAGGTCTCCTGCCTTGGGCAGGGGGTTGGACTAGAAGACCTCCAAATTTCCTACCACCCTACAACGATTCTATGAATTCCTTGGATATTAGCTCTCATCACGTTGGTTTGAAGTGCTTGTGCAGCAAAAATCAAGCCTTTGATTTCTTTCTTAAAGGTCCCCAGTTTTAGCCATGCCCATTTTGAATTATGATCATGTTTTCCATCAATATTTCTCAGGTGTTGTCCATGTAGTGGTTTATTTTTCCAGCTGTTTAATTTATTTTCAAATCGTTGTTTTTAATAATAATAATAATAATAATAATAATAATAATAATAATAATAATAATAATAATAATATAATAATAATAATAATAATAATAATAATAATAATAAATTCAAAAGCAAGCTGGGGGGAGTTTACCATTACTAATAGAGCACAATCTGTTATCTTAGTCTATTCTTATTTTAACACAGAAACACACATCCCAGTCTATCAAGTTTTTGTAAACTGAAGTTTACAGAGAATATTTGCATCAGATGTAGTGTCATTGACTTAGTTCTTCTCATTGAACTGTCAAACCTGTACATGGGTTTCTATGAGCAGTTAGTGAACCAAATTTAGGGGGCATCACCCTGCCCTTATCATAAACTATTGCTGGGCTGTGTCATTGGTGAGCCCCCATATTTGAATGTTCCTCCATAACACAAGTAACCACATTCCTTCACAAATAAACAAAATGCCAGGAAATAACTGGTGTACTCCAATCAATGTCACCATTTCCATGTGAAAAGAAATGTCTTTCTTTGCTTTTAGGGTATAAAGAATCATTCATTTATGTGAGCCTCCTCTTGCCCCCAGACAAGGTGGTCTAGCTCAGATTAAAAATTTCACCTTGATGAAACCATGGCTTTTATGTTCTCCTAACTCACTTGGCATCTCTGGCCTGTTCATCAAACCTCAAGAGTTTTTGGAGGGACACCCCCCCTCCCTGGTCACAAGCTATCACCCTTCTGTATGTATGAGAAACAACTATTTTGAAAGGTATACATATTTCATACATGCTACAGATGAAGTGCATCTGAGCAGGAATTATAGAACAACGACAGAGACAGCAGGCAGTGGAGGTGAGTTAGCAGAGGTAGTGTGGCATGGGAGAAGATCTTTATTTTCATTTCTAATATGAGCAGGCAGATATGGCACTTACATTAGACTGTGCTTATTCCTGTACAATTGTAACACTACAGATCATTTTGTTGCCTTGTATGTCCTAGTCCACAAAATGTGTTTGTGTGTGAGAGTGTGCATGTGTGCACGCGCACTATTTCAATGAAACTTATTGAAGAAATGTTGTGTTTGAGGGGGAAAAAATCTCTATAGGATATCAAAGCAAATTCACTCCAAGACAGCTTCACTATGTCAACAGATGTAGCACAAGCGCTGCCTATTGTTCCCCAAACAATGGATCTTCTCAAGCCAATAAATAATGTAAAACATTATTTTTTTCTTTTTTGCCCCACAAAAGATGTTTAGGAAATTTTTGCTGGCTTGAAGTTACCTGCCCAGCATGTTTCTTTCTTTACAATAGCAAGTACCAATGTATATTTAGAATTTATTTCATCAGCTGAATGGCATGCTTTCAGCTTCTGGAATTAACCCTAATGAATATTTCTCCATCGCATATTTCACTTTTTAAATACTTGAAGCATAGGTGGTTTAAATCTCCAACTATAGCCATAGGGATGATATCATTGCCCAGTGACATTCCTTAGGATGTACAGTGAAGCTTAAAGTGTCTTCTTGGTGCAGTGCTAAAAGGTATTACAACAAAGCACACTTGGAAAGCACCTGCTGTTTAGGAAAACAGGACAAGAGCTCTCTAAAAACAAAGGATAAAAGTTTGACATGATCTACAGAGCCTTGCATCTGTGCTTGCAGTTTAGGGCTAAAATCTGATAAACCAGATGTGTTGGTTTTGGCTAGTTGCACAAAGAACATTTTTTAAAAATGGGGAAAAGGATATGTCAAATGGCTATCAAGTGGTGGTCACTAAGGCCATGAAAGCACAGGTTTGCATTTGCAGGATTCATGGCTTTCATTAGGCAGGTTGGCCGATCAGGGATCTCTGTACCCCCTCTTTCCTTGCTGAGGCTGTTTTTAGAGTAAAGGGAGAGAACAATTTTAATGCACTTTTGGACTGAAAATGCTTGAGAATGTGGAATGGACGGGCCTGTCCAACATCAGGGTTTGAGATTGTAAGCTGCACTACATTTCAGAAAATGAATTGGGCCAGGGTGTTCTGAAAGCCCTGCAGAAGGGCTAGAAGCTGGGAGACAGGGAGTGAGTAATGCTTGATGGTCATCACAGTCTTTTTACCCGTAGACCTGTTTGACATTCTTTGCTCCCGTGGTTACTTAGCATTTGGATATGTGGCATTTCTTGTCAGAGATGAACAAAAACTGAGAAGGACAGATTATGGAAAGGCAGCTATGAAGGAACTAGAAAACATCCTTAAGTGTAAGGATGTGTTGCTGCGAACCAAGGCCAAGCACATCCATGTTGTGATATTTCCAATGACTATGTAGAGAAGTGAAAGCTGGACAATGAAGAAAGCTGACAGGAAAAAATAATGAATTTATTCCAATGTTGTGTTGAAGGTGAATGTTATGGATACCATGGAGTGCCCGAAAAGACAAATAGATGGGAGCAAGCTCAAATAAGTTCTCTCCGGAAGCAAAAAGTAGTCAACTGAGACTATTGTGCTTTGGACATATTGTGAGAAGATGACTCACTGGAAAAGAGAATAAGGCTAGGAAAAGCTGAAGTAGAAAATAGGAAGATCAAACAAGAGGCAACTTTTTGTTTGCAAATCCTGAGCACGGCTGTTAACGATATTATCTTTTTGTAGGTCATTAATTCATATGCATGTGTGTTATGTGCTAACTCACATTCAGTTTTAAGTGACTCTAGTAGGGTTTTCATGGTAAGTAAGATACTTAAGGATTGGTGTTACCACCAAACACCCACACACACCCCACACGCCCCCCCACCCACCCCCCCCCACACACACACATGCAAGTTTTCATGGCCAAGCAAAGTTTTGAACCCAGGTTTTGGGTCCTAGTTCATCACTCTATCCACTACTTTGCTCTGGGTACTCCATTGTATTATGTGCCATCAAGTCTGAACCAAGTTATAATGATCCTAATAAGGCTTTTATGGGAAGTGAGATACTTAAGGAGTGGTTTAACTAGTTCCACCCCCTTAGTGAGTTTCCATAGCTGAGCGGGGATTCAAACTTAGCTTGTTGAGCCCAAGTCTATCATATATATGTAGTATGTTTACTGTACTACACTGGGACATAAATTCATAGGGTCACCATAAATTCCAAACAGCATGACAGCACATAACAGCAAAAGTATATCCTGATATTACAAAGGCATTGAATAGAAGAATATAAGAAGACCCCTGGTGGATTAGAGCAAATAGCTTTTCCTCCATTTTACATAGATAGTGGTTTAATAACAAAAGACAGCTTTTTCATCATATCAACCATGAATAAGCTCATTGACACTAGGGAGTACTCACTGCTTTAATGATGGAAGAATCTGAGATTTATGCTGCCTGGGAAATATGGTGAAAATATGTGCATATTTCACACATTTATTGAACATGGGAAATCACTGTTCCACTTATACACCATTCTTCAGTGGTAATTCAAAAACTTATGTGACTTTGATTCCACTGGATTTGCCTTGGGACATAAAATGAGTTTTGGCCTAGTATGTCCTGCTCTAGAAATCCAAAGCTGGTGATGGGACAAGACTAATCATACTCAAAATTGTAACAATGACTTGTTATTAGGGGTGTGTGAATGCCATCTGCTGCAATTTGGTCTGAGCTATTTGTCTCACAAATTCCAACAGATTCAATCTGAGCTGATTTGTAAGCTGTTCAACTTGATTTGTATCCAAATATTTTAAAGTATTTGTATGTGTTTGTATTTGTCTGAAAACTGAAAAATGGGAAAGTGGAAAAAATAAAGGGCTCTGATCTGGAATGCAGGGGGTGATAGTGTCATGAATGCTTTCTCAACCTCCAGTGTGCAGGCAAAGCTGATAGCAGCTTCCTTCCTTCCTTCCTTCCTTCCTTCCTTCCTTCCTTCCTTCCTTCCTTCCTTCCTTCCTTCCTTCACTGGATAGGAACCATGTTATTTACACCTTGCCCATGTTCTGCCCATCCATGAATCCATCTGCATTAACTGAACAATTAGCTGTTTCCCAGTTGTCAATCACCTCTTGATCCTCTGAAACAAAAACTTCTATTCTGGATATTTAACTTCTAATGCACCCAAGCAAAATTTGGTGCTTCAGAGAACCCTGAATTGATTTGAGCCCTCCTTTGGATTGATTCAGAAATAAACCCGTTTCACTTCATTTACTGAATAAATTCAAAGTCTGAAGCACACTCCTACTCGTTATGATTTTACCATGAGAAGAATAGGGCCAAGCTGCTTTAGAGAAGTATCCCTCCTCCTTTCTTTTCTTTTTGTGATGGGGAAAAAAGCTCTCACTGCACTTCCTGCTGTACATGAGGATATGCTCCTCTATTTAAAAACTTGCAAACCTAAATGTACCTATAGTAAACTGGAAAATAAAATAAACATAACAACTATTAAAAACAAGTGTGCTCTTTATGTTCTTTTACACTGAAGGAACTCAGCTTGGCTGGTGATGATCAAAGACAGACAGCATGGGAAACATGGAATTATTTCTGGATTCTAATTAGGGATGTGCACTAGGATTATAGCCCTTTGGATTCAGAATTATAAAAATTCAGAATTTTTATATCCAGAACTCTGTTACAGACAATATGAATATTATGTAGTTATTATTTCACCTTAAACACTCTCTCACACACAAACAGGTAAAACATTTTAGAAGGATTTCCCTGTGTCCTCTGATATCTTCCCAGTGATCGTGCCAAACAAAAAGAGTGCATGTGTCTTCCATAACCTGCAAAGCTCCCTGAACTACAGTACTAGGTTGAGAGTCTGGGCCATACACCACACTCCTTTCATCTTCCTAGCTTGCAATGCTGCCATCATGTTTGCTCCATTGCAACAGATCTTGCCTTTCTGTAGCTAGACTCCAGTGCTGAAGGATGTCCCTGAGAGCCTCTGAAATGTTATGAGCTGTGTGGTTGTCCTCCATAACAACCACATTCAACAAGGCCCACTTGTATCCTGCTCTTGTGTATTATCCTATGCCTGATGCCTGCAATTCCCACAAGTGTCCTGTCTGGGAGAGACAGGCATATTTTGCACCCTGGCTGCTCCAGACGTCACTTGTAAAATGGATCATCTGTGCCATGGCCAACTACTGCTGTACTGGTTCCCTGACAGTCCAATATAAATCTGGTGCCACCCCCCCCCCAGACTGTAATTTGGGAGGCACTTAGTAATGGGGTGCCAGTTTTGCCACAAACCTTTGGAAACCAGTGTTCTCCACCAGAGAGAATGGCTGATCATCCAGGGCTATCATTTCTCCTAATCCTGGCATTTTTATATTTGCAGAAAGCCTTTTTCCTGAACCCCAACAAGCTGCATATTCTTGAGATGTAGGTCTGGCATCTGCTCCCTCCCACCTCTTGCTATTGGCCCATCTACCTCCCTGCTTCCCTGGATGGGTAGCTCAACCTCTGATGACACTTACCCTCCACAATAAAGAAGCCACTTGCTACCACAGTATCCACTTAATTTGCCAGCAGCAATGCTCTGTACTGAGCCTTCAGGTGGCTGATCATGCTACTGTTGGAGAAGTGGCCCAAGTCCTGCTCATGCTTAAGCACTTTCTTGCAGTGCAGGCACTTAACCATGCGGATATTTGTTGCACACTGTTGAAAATGCTTCCAGATTATTGACTTCTTAGGAGGTCCAGTTTTTGGCTGCATGTTCCTAAAAGGGATTGCTAACTTGTCATCGCTACTAGTTCTGGTAACTGGTGGGGCATGTGCAGCTGGTGGGTCAGAGTGTCATATGCTTCTGAAATAGTGCCTACCTGAGTTACCCCAGTCTCCTCCTCCCCCTGTCAGATGTGTATGTCCTTGAAGGTGAGTTCCCACCATCCTCCTTTGTACAGGAGAGATTTGCTGGAAATGGAGGCTGGGGGTAAACTCTTCCTGGAATATGATGGAGCTGCATGGTATGCATATGGAAGGTAATGTCTGGTATTCTTCATAAATCTCTTTCCCAACCAGAAAAGCAGCACCCAGGCTGACAATGTCAGTCTGGGTGCTGATGACATACTGGCTGCAGACTCTACCCAAAGGAGAACAGCATTTGTTTCTGCTACAGCAGAACACAAACCCTTCCAACGAAAGTCACACATACCACACACAGAGACACAAAATCGATTAACTTAATATATTTTTCTGTAGATAATAAATTCATATTCTCTTGCCTGATATATTCCAAAGTGACCTGAACCTAATATAAGATTTTCTTGTTGATTTATAACATATTATTCTATGAATCTACTAATCCTAAATCTTATTCCTAACTATATTAAGTAAATAATATACAATAAGATGTAGAGAATGTAGATGCAATTTGAGGATTCAAAAGGGGACACAGAGAAAACTGCTGCAATGCAGGCTTGCACCACTTTCAACTGGAAAGAACTAATGTGAAAGAAATACCTTCTGGCATCTGTTCTTGTGTCTAGATTTCATTGGTGTGGACAGACATAATTTACAGATTTTGCTATCAACCCAGCCAGGGAGGCCTGGGAAACACATGGCAACCTCAAGCAGGAGACACTGAGTTCTCTGCCCTAACGTACCTTGGTGCTAGAGTGTCATTAAGTTTTGTTTCTCATGAAATCCCTCCAGGATGCCTGAGAAATAGGTTTCAGTTTCATTTCTTCTTCTGGCAAGCAGAAACCTAGCCTTTTGCTTTCTAATCTATAGGCGTAAATGGAACTCTGAATATTAGGAATTATTATTACAGATATTTGGAAGTATCAAATTTAGATTTGGATATATTCAGAACTATCTGACTTATTGGTGAATTCCAAATATTTCTGAATCTAAATGCACATCACTAGTTCTAACATATCCAAATCCTTGTGACCCAAGTGGGAGAGTGATTCTCCCACTTTTATCACAAGATTGTTGTTGTTTAGTTGTTAAGTCGTGTCCAACTCTTTGTGACCCCATGAACCATGCACTATCACAAGATAGCCTGAACCAAATGACAAGAGAAGGTCTACAAGGATGGGTGGATGGTGGTACGTGTATTTTCCTAGAGCATGGAGAATTTACTTTTTGACTACAGCTCCCAAATCCCCTAGCAACTATGACCAGTGAGCAGGCTAGCTGGGAGGATCTAGGAGGTGCATTCCAAAAAGTAATATTTCCAAACTCCTTTTCCAGGATTAGAATAAAAACCACCCCATGCCACATTCTGAGAAAGGTTGTGAACAGCCTGATTTCATATTCTTTTGTGTGATTACTTGTTTGTGCCCCTCACCAGCAAGGGTGGGCAACTTTGGGCTTTCCAGATCTTCTTGGATTTTAACACTCATCAGCCCTAGCCAGCACAGTCAATGGTGAGAGGTGCTGAGATTTGCAGTCCAGCAACATAAGAAGGGTCCCATGTTACCTACAGCTGGCTTAAAGGAAAACCATCCTCAAGACCTCATCTACAATTTTGCAGCACCTCTATAATTTGCACACTGTTTACTTCCTTCCACAGGAACAGATTATGCCACACTGTTGAGCCATTTGAGCCTATATCTATTGCAGGTATCAACTTCAAAAATTGCCAATCGGCAGCCTGCTCTGTCCCCTGCCCCCCCCCCCAATTTATCTTGGAGACAAAAGAAAACAGTGTATGTGTGAAATGATGAAATGAATAGCATGGACTTGGAAGGGAAAGAATACATACAAAGAGAGAATCCACAAAGCAGCAGGCAGCAGGGAAGGGATGAAGGTGTTGTCTTCTACCATTCCAGGACCCCTGGTAAGTGATCCATTCAGAGGCCTTTGTTGTGGGTCTTGAAAGCATTCCACACTCTCATCTGTCTTCTAGGCTTGGAGTATCCAGCTGAGGTATCACTTCCTTGCTGCCCAAGTCAGGTTTTTTTGTGATCTACAAACACGCTACAGGAATATCATTATCAATCCATTGCTGAAAGGAACTCTGCATCTTAAGTGCTCCTTCCACAGCCACCTCTGAATATTCTGCCAGGAGAGATTTAGAACATTGTCTCTATAAATGCTTTCAAGTCCAGACTAAAAGCAATATTCTTTAATTCATTCTTTGACCCAACAGTGGCTTTATCTTAGGTTATCACTTGTTAAGCTCTCTGTCATGTTTTAAACATGAAGGCAGCTGCTGTGTATATACATGCCACGTACGGCATTTTGCTTGTATAGCCTTGACAATAGTGATTCATAAGCATCAAAGCTATTTTACCTTTTATGCCTACAAATTATATATTAGCCGAATTCCTCTCACAAGGGATATAGTCTCTTTTAGAAAGGAAAGGAAATGTAATTTTTCTTCATTAGATTGAAAGGGCTTAGCCGTACTTCTGAGTAATTCCTGATCATCCCCTATTAATATATTTATGTATTTATGATAGTCATTCCAAAAGCCAGGTAACAACGTCCCAATAAAAATAATATGGAACCATTTACCTTTTCAAAATAAAACTTCTAACCCTGGTCACCTTAATAACATAAGAAGCAGCAAGCTGGATCAGGCAAAAAGCCTGTCTGATCCAGTATCCATTTCCTATAGCTTCCAGCAGATACCTTTGGGAAGTGCACAAACTGGACAGGAAACTAATATTTCTTTCCCACTATTGTTCTCCAGCAAGTGGTAGTCAGAGGCATACCGCATCTGATCTTAGAGGTTCCTCCATAAGTAGCCTTTGATAGCCTCATCCTTTATGAATTTACCCAATTTCCTTTTAAATCTCTTCAAGTTGGTCGCCATCCCCACTTCATATAAATATAGTCACTGTAGATCACAACAAAGCCCTGTTAAGTGCAGTTGTCTCTTCCTACAATGACCAATTAGATGCTCTTAAGGAGCCCACAACAAGATGTGCAAGCAATAACATCTTCCCACTCATGTTCCAAAAAAGAGGAATAATGAATCCAGTTTGTAGTAGGTCAAAATAGCTCCTAAAGGGTGCAAGGTATGTGAATCCTCAAACTGGATGTTCTTTCTTCAGACAGAGGGCAGGGCAGGGGGCTTCTGCACACTCATATTTTCTCTTACCTACCATCCAAATCCCAGTGACAGTTGGCTGCTTTCTGGGGGGATCAATCCTGCCACATTTCAGAAGAATGGTGGAATGAAAGTTTTATGCAACAACTTCATAATTAAGTATTTTTTTAAAAAAGGCAGACACACTTATCCTACACTTTAATAAACATGTGGTACAAAAATGATATAGATGTAATCCTAGTTCAAAAATCTACAGTTTTACAGATTGTTCTTTTACATTTTGGGGGAAGGGGACTCTTCAAATTATCAACAAGTACATCTACAAGTAGGGCTGGAAACAACTGTTTCCTGAAACTCTGAAGAGCTGCTGCCACTCTGGGTTGACAGAACTGGACTAAATTGTCCAATGGGATTATTCAGTGGCTGAAATCCACTAGGAAGTTACAACTAGAGTAAACCCATTAAATCAACTGGGATTTGGTGAGTAAAAACCTATGTAAAGTCCATTGATTTGATGGGTCTATCTAGCTGCAACTGGATTTCAGCCAATGTAAGGTAGCTTCCTAAGGTGCATTCTCCTCCTCCGTGGTGTTTTGTACAATAAGGTGTAAAATTGTGAAATGCCATGTCTTCAGTGCATGTCTCAGTAAGAAGTATGAAGAGAAGAAAATTAGGCATTTCCCTATCTCCAATTCCCTCACAATCAATTATGAGCAACCCTAGTGTCATTCTGACACAATCAGTAGAATCACAATTGAATGCAATAATAATTTGCACAGTGCTCAGTTCTCTGCTAACACCTAACAAATAAATATACCAAATATAGCCATAATCGCTCTTATGTGCTGGACTGTTGCTCTTCTCAGTATTTAGATAACAGCATTCCAGAAACACCTCCTGCCAATCTGCCTGGAGCACTAAATGCCAGGAGCACAATGTTCCCTCCATGTGTGTTCTTCACAAACAGTAGGAAGTCTCTGGGGCCTGTCTCCTTTAGTGCCACAAATAATTTATCTGCTATTCTTTGCTAGGAAGAAAATGTGGTGGCTATAAACTTCAACTTCTTCAAAGCAACATGAGAAGCCTCCTTTTTCAACCTTCAGCCCTTTACTATAAACAAAAATAATATCTGCTATTCAGAAAAAAAATAAGAATAACTTCTTTTGTTTATTAAACAAGCCTGGATATTTTGCATGGATATTGCATATTAGTACTGGCTGACATCCTGTTGCTTAGGGTGTGTGTACATGGAGATTTTTCCCACTGTTTTGTCCACTCTGGGGACAGCCTATTCCATTCCTTTTCCTGGTAACCACAAGACGTAAGTGGCAGGATGAACCAGCCTCTCCCCAGAGCATTCTTCCCCACAGCTTTTTGACTTCCAGTGAAGGGCTACTCTTTTTAAGGTGTGGGTAGAATCATACAGTTTTGATTCCGTTCCAGTGTGTGTGATCTCTGTGATCAAACCAAAATAAATGGATTGCTGATTTCAATTTCCCACCCACTTCAGTTTCCCAATATCATTAAGGAGCTTTCACAGAGAGTTTAGCCACTAAACGATACTGGGAAATTTAAAAATTCTTCTGCTCCTCTGTGAAGAGAGACAGGGAGAAAGCCAAGGGTTTTTAAAAGCCTATTAGGGAAGTGCTAATGCACTGTACCCTTTAGAAAAAAATTTTTAAACACTGAAAGCTTCCTCCCAAAAGGAAGAGGAAACAGGAAGGTGCAAGGAGAGGGGTTTTTATATCGTTGTTTGAGGTGCATATGCCATGCGAATACAAGGATTGCACCAAATGGCATATTGCTCCTCTACCTGATCTTAAGAGGCCCTAATTAGCTTAATCCAACCCGATTCAATTTAGTTGTCTAGCCAAACCTTTAGTGTAGCAAGTCATATTAGAATAGGCACATTGAACCAATGGGGATTTGGTGAGTCAGCTCCTCCATAAATTTCATAGATTTAAATAGGTCTGTTTTAATTGTGCCTTATTATGCTAAAGTCTCAACTAGAGCAGGGCCTACTTTAATGCAAGATTTCAGCATAGTTTAGTAGTATGCAATCTTTGATAAAGTCAATGACTGGGATCCAGAGTGTGTTTTTCTGAGGATAAATGAGATCCACTGGAATCTGCCTCCACACAGTTTTGAATGATCCCCCCCCCCGCCCCGCAGCATACTCCATTAATCCAGGATCCCTTCGTTCTACTAGCCAGAAATCCACTGGAGGTTAATGCCTGCATACGTATAGGTGTGCAATTGTGGTGGAAAAGTGTTGTTAAGTAAGAAGTTGGGTCTTGCATTCTTGCTTGTGCACCAAGCTGTACAACGGGCACACAACCAGGTATTCTAGCAGTAACTGTGATTTTCTTTTCCTTTTCCAATTGTGCTTAGGTCATAAAGGAAGTTTAAAATAAAAAGCATACAAATAGGCTAAAGAAAAAATACAGACAGTAAGGCACTAGGAACAAATTATGCAAAAAATTTTTAAAAAATTAAAAATAGGGAGTCAGGATGATGATGACGACAATGATTCCAGAAAGAAGAAAACAGAAAAAGTTCTAGAGTACAAATAAATCTAGGAGTAAACTTTCCTGAAAGATGAGCAAATATCCAAATATTATATAGTATTCATATTGCCTGTAACAGAGTTCTGTATCTTGGTGTATTTGCCATCTTTATGTCATAAACTTGAATGCTGAAAGAGTTATAAGCTCCTTGGTCCATTGGTTAATGGTGTGTGGGGATTTCTCTTTCAATTATCTCAGTATCAACTGTTCAGCTATAATAAGGACACGGAGAATTGTTCGTTTTGTGAATTTCCATGAGAGATGTAGACATTTTAACAAAATATGTGGACCTACCAAATTCAAAGATTGCTCCAATACAAAGTTAATAAGTATAATAACATGTCTCCAAGTATATCTTTAAGAGATACATTGTGTATTGCATTGCCACCAATCAGCAGATTTTCTTAGCTCTCTTTTGAAAAATCATTGTGAGCAAAAAATCATTAATTAGTGGCAATCTGATGCTGTGATTTATGATATTATACTTTTGTTGTTTAGTCGTTTAGTCGTGTCCGACTCTTCGTGACCCCATGGACCAGAGCACGCCAGGCCCTCCTGTCTTCCACTGCCTCCCGAAGTTGGGTCAAATTCATGTTGCTTGCTTCGATGACACTGTCCAACCATCTCATCCTCTGTCGTCCCCTTCTCCTCTTGCCTTCACACTTTCCCAACATCAGGGTCTTTTCCAGGGAGTCTTCTCTTCTCATGAGATGGCCAAAGTATTGGAGCCTCAGCTTCAGGATCTGTCCTTCCAGTGAAAACTCAGGGTTGATTTCCTTCAAAATGGATAAGTTTGTTCTCCTTGCAGTCCAGGGGACTCTCAAGAGTCTCCTCCAGCACCACAATTCAAAAGCATCAATTCTTCGGCGGTCAGCCTTCTTTATGGTCCAGCTCTCACTTCCATACATCACTACTGGAAAAACCATAGCTTTGACTATGCGGACCTTTGTCGGCAAGGTGATGTCTCTGCTTTTTAAGATGCTGTCTAGGTTTCTCATCGCTTTCCTCCCAAGAAGCAGGCGTCTTTTAATTTCGTGGCTGCTGTCACCATCTGCAGTGATCGTGGAGCCCAGGAAGGTAAACTCTGTCACTGCCTCCATATCTTCCCCTTCTATTTGCCAGGAGGTGATGGGGCCCGTGGCCATGATCTTAGTTTTTTTGATGTTGAGCTTCAGACCATTTTTTGCGCTCTCCTCTTTCACTCTCATTAAGAGGTTCTTTAATTCCTCCTCACTTTCTGCCATCAGAGTGGTATCATCTGCATATCTGAGGTTGTTGATATTTCTTCCGGCAATCTTAATTCCGGCTTGGGATTCATCCAGTCCAGCCTTTCGCATGATGTATTCTGCATATAAGTTAAATAAGCAGGGGGACAATATACAGCCTTGTCGTACTCCTTTCCCAATTTTGAACCAATCAGTTGTTCCATATCCAGTTCTAACTGTTGCTTCCTGTCCCACATATAGATTTCTCAGGAGATAGATAAGGTGGTCAGGCACTCCCATTTCTTTAAGGACTTGCCATAGTTTGTTACGGTCCACACAGTCAAAGGCTTTTGCGTAGTCAATGAAGCAGAAGTAGATGTTTTTCTGGAACTCTCTGGCTTTCTCCATAATCCAGTGCATATTAGCAATTTGGTCTCTAGTTCTTCTGCCCCTTCGAAATCCAGCTTGTACTTCTGGGAGTTCTCGGTCCACATACTGCTGAAGCCTACCTTGGAGGATTTTGAGCATAACCTTGCTAGCGTGTGAAATGAGTGCAATTGTACGGTAGTTGGAGCATTCTTTAGCACTTCCCTTCTTTGGGATTGGGATGTAGACTGATCTTTTCCAATCCTCTGGCCACTGCTGAGTTTTCCAAACTTGCTGGCATATTGAGTGTAGCACCTTAACAGCATCATCTTTTAAGATTTTAAATAGTTCCACTGGAATGCCATCTCCTCCACTGGCCTTGTTGTTAGCCATGCTTTCTAAGGCCCACTTGACTTCGCTCTCCAGGATGTCTGGCTCAAGGTCAGCAACCACACTATCTGGGTTGTCCGGGACATCCAGATCTTTCTGGTGTAATTCCTCTGTGTATTCTTGCCACCTCTTCTTGATGTCTTCTGCTTCTGTAAGGTCCCTACATTTTTGTCCTTTATCATGTCCATCTTTGCACAAAATGTTCCTTTAATGGCTCCAATTTTCTTGAACAGATCTCTAGTTTTTCCCTTTCTATTGTTTTCCTCTATATCTTTGCACTGTTCATTTAAGAAGGCCCTCTTGTCTCTCCTTGCTATTCTTTGGAAGTCCGCATTCAATTTTCTGTAACTTTCCCTATCTCCCTTGCATTTTGTTTCCCTTCTCTTCTCTGCTATTTGTAAGGCCTCGTTGGACAGCCACTTTGCTTTCTTGCATTTCCTTTTCTTTGGGATGGTTTTTGTTGCTGCCTCCTGTACAATGTTACGAGCCTCCATCCATAGTTCTTCAGGCACTCTGTCCACCAAATCTAGTTCCTTAAATCTGTTCTTCACTTCCACTGTGTACTCATAAGGGATTTGGTTTAGATTATACCTGGCTAGCCCAGTGGTTTTTCCTACTTTCTTCAGTTTAAGCTTGAATTTTGCTATAAGAAGCTGATGGTCAGAGCCACAATCAGCTCCAGGTCTTGTTTTTGCTGACTGTATAGAGCTTCTCCATCTTTGGCTGCAGAGAATATAATCAATCTGATTTCGGTGTTGCCCATTTGGTGATGTCCATGTGTAGAGTCGCCTCTTGTGTTGTTGGAAAAGAGTGTTTGTGATGACCAGTTTGTTCTCTTGACAGAACTCTATTAGCCTTTGCCCTGCTTCATTCTGAACTCCAAGGCCAAACTTACCTGTTGTTCCTTTTATCTCTTGACTCCCTACTTTAGCATTCCAGTCCCCTATAATGAGAAGAACATCTTTCTTTGGTGTCAGTTCTAGAAGGTGTTGTAGGTCTTCATAGAATTGGTCAATTTCAGCCTCTTCAGCATCGGTGGTTGGTGCATAAACTTGGATTACTGTGATGTTGAAAGGTCTGCCTTGGATTCGTATTGAAATCATTTTTGAGATTGTATCCCAGTACAGCTTTCCCCACTCTTTTGTTGACTATGAGGGCTACTCCAGTTCTTCTACGGGATTCTTGCCCACAATAGTAGATATGGTAATCATCTGAATTGAATTCGCCCATTCCCGTCCATTTTAGTTCACTGACGCCCAGGATGTCAATGTTTATTCTTGCCATCTCCTGTTTGACCACATCCAACTTACCAAGGTTCATAGATCTTACATTCCAGGTTCCTATGCAGTATTTTTCTTTGCAGCATCGGACTTTCCTTTCACTTCCAGGCGCGTCCACAGCTGAGCGTCCTTTCGGCTTTGGCCCAACCACTTCATTAGCTCTGGAGCTACTTGTACTTGTCCTCCGCTCTTCCTCAGTAGCATGTTGGACGCCTTCCGACCTGAGGGGCCCATCTTCCAGCGTCATATCTTTTAGCCTTTTGTTTCTGTTCATGGGGTTTTCTTGGCAAAGTTACTGGAGTGGCTTGCCAGTTCCTCCTCCAGGTGGATCGCATTTAGTCAGAACTCTCCACTATGACCTGTCCGTCTTGGGTGTCCCTGCACAGCATAGCCCATAGCTTCTCTGAATTACTCAAGCCCCTTCGCCACGACAAGGCAGCAATCCGTGATGGGGGATATTATACTTATGTCAGCATAAATCCCCAATAGAATTTGAGCCACAGTGTACCATTTTCAGGCAACTAGAGAGGCTGCTGGGGAGAATGTGAGAAATAGAAGTCTGCTTACCTCAGCTCAGCTGCATGTGCCCAAATCTGGATCCATCCCAAATGCATATATTGTATACAAAAGAACAAACAACAAAAAGGAGATCTTGGCAAAGTCACTTGTTGACTGCACTTAAAAGTATAGCCCAGCCAGAGGACCTTGCATGTTGTTTGAAGGATTATAGGAGTTTTAGTGAAAAAAAAGTAACTTGTTCAAGCTTTGATGACAACAAGAAGGTGATGATTATGATGGTGATGGTGATGCTGCAGTTATATGTGTTGTATCATCATCATGAAAGAATGGTGGTGGCAGTGATGTCATGGAATTGAACCTGATACCTTCTGGAGATGTCAGAGAATCAAATCTTTTATGAATGAATGTGTATGCTCTACCACTGTAATACCTGTAAGCTAGGTCAATGGACTGAAATAGGGTTCTGTCCTGGGCAAAAGAGTTCTGTCCTGGATCCAGTGTTGTTTAACCTGATAGTTTTTATCAAGTTAAAAACTACTCATGGCCCAAAGCTTCCTCTGGAAAGGAAGGAATATTACAACTTCCTGGAAGACATTATTTATTAAATTTATGAGCCGCTCCCTCTACCTGTGAAGCACCCAGAGTGATGTGTGATACAAATATCACCAAAGTGTATCATGAAACCATAATGCCAGAGCAAAGGCTTTATGGTACACGGAGCAGTGTTAAAATTAAAATTAAAAAGCTACATAAAACATTACAAACAACATAAAAAGGCTGTCAGAATATAACAATCTTTACTGTCAGTCTGAAGCAAAATAAAGGAATAACTGGTCTACCTTCCACCTAGAAGGTGCCCCATCAGTAGGGTTTTCATAGTAAAAAGGGCTTGTCTCAAATACATACCAACACAAACTATTTAAAGTGTCCCTCAATAAGGAGTTACAGAGCTCAGGTATGTCTACTGAAACCCTTGAATTAATGCTGAACTGAATGGAAAATCAGGTTAAAGATGTAATTGTTGGCAAACCACCTGTGAATGACGGCCACAACCAATTCAACAGCCCAATGAGTGATACATTGCCTACAAAGTGCATCTGGTTTCAGATTCATGTTCTTGGAACAGAAGTGGTTGATTAATGGGAAGGTGAAGGAAAAACTCTGAAAGGAGCAGCTCCCTGAGAACATCTCTTGTACAAACCGTGTGAAAATGGTGTGTGGGAGTAGACCTCTATGCTTGATCCAGGACTCTTAGGACGAAAGCATCATTATAATATGTACGCACACACTTACACATATCTGTTAGGAAGCTTTACACAGGCATTTACCTCCTTGTTACTCCCCCTCCTTGCTTCCTTCTCCTTTATGGTATTTTCAAAATGTTATCACACATAGATTGATGCTGCAGCATCTGCCAGTCGGGTCCCTCCAGGCACTACAGAAAATTGGTCTGCAGTTTCCCATTTCATTCCAACCATACCAATTACTCAAGCAGTTCCTTTGAAGGCCCCCGGAATATTTAACAAAATTAGTTCCAAAAGAAGCTGCAGCACTGGCTCCCCACCAATCCCCTTTAGTACATGTTTGTCAAGAAGATATATAAAGGGAAAAACAATCATGTAGTAAGCCCTACGAATTTCATGCGAGCATTTTCAGAGAAGGCTTTATGTTCTTTCCTTTCTGGTCTGCCCACAGCTAATTTAGTTCCCGGTGTGCATTTGGACTGTTTCTGATAAGTGGGTACATTGTTTGCCATGGCACCAGTGGTGAAGGCCTCCTCAGCAAGTCCATAAGCTTTATGCATACATAGATTCTAATGAAAGCTAATATTTATGTCCAAAGGAATATTACAGATGTGTGAGTTGAATGAGCCATGAGACTTTTTAATGAGCAGGAATTCTTTGATTACTAAAAACCTCCTTCTGGCAGTGACATCATCATCTTTATTTTGTTTTATTTAACTATAGACCAGTCAGAGCCTTCATCAATTTGGAATGATAGGTGAGTTCCTGTCTTAAATAGAATCTGCATAGCACCATCCAAGAAAGTTCAGAATACCCATTGAAGGAGAGCATGCCATGTGTCCCTGGAAGGCTGAATTAAATAAGTTGTCATATTCCTTTTGACCTAAACATTAGTGTGCATCTGGGAATCTGAGAACACATAAGTTACCTTGCTTACAAGCTTGCAGGGGAGATCCATGTGCCTTCACCACTGGTGTTATGACAAACAATCTGAACCACTTCTAGCAAATGTTCCAAACACACAGGGAACTAAATGAACAATGTTTCAATGGGTTCCAGGACATTTCTGTCTTTATCATGTGTGGCACAGCTACCTCATGGTAGAACTGGAGTCAGGAAATGGCACCACTGTGAGAATCTGCAGCCTAGAGGAGATTGTTTCTTTTCACTTCATGCCAAGGGAAGCCTTTGATCCTACAGGTGTGTGTTATATATGATTGTGTGTGTGTGTGTGAGAGAGAGATTTAAGGGTGGGTAATCAAGTGTATCGAGGGAGGACCTATGCATACCCTGTTTCCCCGAAAATAAGACCTAACCTGAAAATAAGCCGTAGTGTGATTTTTCACGATGCTCGTAATGTAAGACCTACCCCCAAAATAAGCCCCAGTAAAGTGAAACCCCGCCCTCCACCATTGTGCAGCAACCAGAAGAAGATGACATGACTGTATTTGAATAAATGTAGATTGTTGTACATGAAAAAAATAAAACATCCCCTGAAAATAAGCCCTAATGCGTTTTTTGGAGCAAAAATTAATATAAGACCCTGTCTTATTTTCGGGGGAAACATGGTAGTCAATATAGGACAGGAATTCATTTCCCATTTCAAATCAATGGAGCCCCATATTTGCTCTTTTACTGAGGAAAAAAGAGATCACAAAATAACCAAGGCTGTACCCAACAGTGTTATGTCTGCTCATTAAAAAGTGGCAACCAGCTTGTGTGTGTGCATGGGAGGGAAATCTGTCCTTCCCACAGGAGCCCCCTAAGCACTCAGAAAACTCACCTTGGGGAGCTAAAGGACCATCTGGGGCTCATTTCTGGGTGCTTCCTAGGGTTGTAAGCATGAGAGGCAGATAAGGGAGTTCTGTGATGTACATGAATGTTATGTTAGACTTAGACCCTGTATTCTTGGGTCTACAGACCAGAAGGACCACATGAGGGTCTTCTGAAAGGAACCAACAACAGAACTGGTATATCTCTGAGCACAGAAAGGCAACAGTAAAAATTTTCAAGAAACACAAAATCTGATATTTAATGAAGAAGAGCAGAGAGTAAGAAAATGGGTGGGAAAACAGCACTGTAAGATTTCTTTCCATACCAACTGCACAAAATATTGCACATAACATACCAAACTTTCTGGAACTCTGACCATGACCACTAAAGATACCGTATTAAAAAATGAACACAGCATCAATTCCTGTGGACACAATGGTCAGAATTATGCTGTATTCACACCCTGCATGTGTGCTTCCCATTGAGGCATATGGCTGGCCCCTGTATGAACAGACTGGGGAACTAGCTAGACTTTTGGTCTGATCCAGCAGGGCTCTTACATTCTCATGTCTCCTTACCATGTTTGGGGATTTTTCCATTTATGTTGGTTTGGCGTGCTGCTTCTCAATCTGTCACAGAACTGGGATGCCAGTCACAAGTCATGACAGATCTATACTTTGTGCAAATAAATCTAAGCAAATGGTCTCTCATTTGCATTTACTGTTTTGGAAGCCTGATGAGGCTGGCCAAATTGTGAGAAGCATAAATGAGATGGGAAACCATTGTGATTGAATTTTTCTATCTGGCTTATGTTATCAGCAGGACTAAGAACAGCTTTCATTAGCTTGGACGCAGCCTACACTTTATCAGCCAGGCTTCAGGGATGCAAAATTGAACTCTTCTGTGCTTCTCCAAGAGAAGGAACATAATTAGTGGCTGTCTAGTCGTGTGAAGGTGTCAGATGCACTTTGATTTGGGTTTCTTCATTGAGCAGGGGGCTAGATTTGATGGCCTCGTAGTTTCCTTCCAACTCCATTATTCTATGATTCTACGTGTAAAACTACCACACACCCTGCAAGCTGTATTTGAAACTTAAAAGTTTGTTGTTTATGTGGCTGTACACCAGGACTGAATTCTTCACTAATGCATATTTCTGTACAAAAACAGAGATTAAAAAAACAAACCAACCTTATCTCCCTCATGCATACTTTTGTTCAAATTTCTTTTATTATTTTGTTTTTCATTTTTCTTTTCTTTTTTTACAGAAAAAAAATACGTACAAACATTATAATTGGCCAGGCCATGTCCTGGAAAAGTCTACTATTCAGAGCTTGGTTTGCGGCTTAGATGGCAACATTTCCATAACTAAGACCTACTATTTTATCCAAGCAAGGGCCTATCTCCACTCAAACAAGACAGAAACAAGGCAAGTGGCCATGCAGGAGACAGCTCCTGAAAATAACAAGTTTTTATTCAAGAGCTAGGCACTGGATACCCGAGAGTGAAATGTTATGTGAAATGTGGCACATAAGTAGTAGTGGAGACTGGAGCCCTAATCCTTCATTATTTATCTGGTTTCTTCCAATACACTTAGAGGGAAGCACTTGACCTTTCCTCTCTATGTTGTTGCTTTGTTCATGTGGAGAGCAATATGTCTGCAAAGACGTTCCTGCTCATGATTTTCCAGAGCTGCTGATTGTATGAAGAGCCTACACGTGAGCAGGTACCCCTCTGCAGACACTTTGTTTTTCACGTGAAGAAAGTGACAATGGAGAGGGAAGGGGCTAGGTTCTCCTCTCTTGGTATGTTGAAAGAACTGAGGAAATGGATGATCAGGGCCTCCCTCTGTCACAACACACAAGTAGTGGTTGGAAGCACTTTACTTCAATTTATTTTTTAAATAAAAATTTGCGAAAAGTCACCAAATGTCACTTTGCAGAGAGACATTGAGTTGTGTGTGCGCGTTTTTTCAAAAAAATAAATATAGGGAAAAGCAAAATTATAGATTCATTTGTCCAAGAAGCAGCTTTTAATTGCTTAGCTTGTTGATGTCTAGTTTGAACTCTTATTAGAGATGGGGACGAAGTGCCAAAATGGTGCTTCGTCTTGCTTCCTGGGTTGTCAAACTTGATGACTCATGAACCACGAATTGCCCCCCCATGACCCAAGAAACAATGAATCAATTCATCATTTGTCGGGTCTTTTTTTTTTTTTTTTTTTTTTTTTTTTCCTTTCCCTCCTCTTGCTATGCCCCACGGGGCTTAGCAAGAAGGGGGAAAGCAGCGATCAAAGCGATCCTGCAGCGGGGATCCCTTTCATCCCTCTTTGATCCCTTCCCTCCTCTTCTTATGCCACGCAGGCATAGGAAGAGGAGGAAAGGGGAACCAAGCCATCCCCCAGCCCCAGGGGTGGGATTCCATTCAGGCAGGCTTTAGCAAGCCGCCCGATGGGAAAACCCCTCTCTGCTTATGCCCCTGAGGAACAGCTGATCCGTAGGGGCATAAGCAGATAGGGAATGAAGAGATGAATATAAAAGGGTTATATTCGTTGCTTCATATTCATTGGGGTCTCTGGACCCCAAAAATATGAAGCAACGAATATCTGACAAATCAGGGATATTTAACGAATATCCTGATTCATTTTTATATTCTTCTCCATGTCTAACCCTTATATATTCAATCATGGTTGTGGTACTGTAATATGTTTGCCAATGTTGGTTTAGGTGTCTGGTTGCAGAGCCAGAGGTTGGGAGTTCGATTCCCCACTGTGCCTCCCTGACAAGGGCTGGATTCAATGATCCATAGGGTCCTATCCACCTCTGTAGTTCTAAGATGATGATGATTTGATTTTATTTTATTTTCTGGCATACATGTTATTTTCAGCACCTTCATGGCAAATAGTGGTATAGCCTGGTCTTTTCTATTTTGAGAACAGTTGCACCTATACTATCAAATTTTGCCAGTATAAATGGGTTGAAATTCCTTACACAATTGCTTTATTATCCTGGGAGAACAACATTAAGATATATTTTGGCTATTAATACTTACTTCCTGGCAGCATGCACTTTCTACCTATGTGTGCTTATCTGAATCCTGCCTTTAACCCAGAAATCATCTCCCTACCCAGTCTGTGATGAGTCTCATGGGTGGGGCTTTTAATAATACTTGGAGTCTGGAATAAGGATGTGAATCTTGCAACTTCTCACTCTTGGAGAGAAACCAAGAAAAAAAATCTTTTTTATCTTCACAAAGAAGTACAGGATTTTTACTATTCCTATAGAGTGGCATGTTTCCCACACAGGAGTCACTGGGAAAGACATTGAGGTACACAGATTTTTGCCATTTCCTGTCCAGAACTGGCAAAAAAGAAAAGGAAAGGAAAAAAAGGGAGGGGGCAAGAAAGAAAGACTTACTTTGGATTTTAGCCATTGAGTGCCAAACTATGTCTCTTGCTGATTATCTGAGCCTCAGTGGAAGCACTTAATATAGACATCTAACTCTCTATTCATAACCTCAGGAGGACTGCATACAGAGCTCTGAAACAACGAGATGCTGATATTTGTGCATCAGGATACTATTACTTATCATGGTATGGAAGCTAGGCCAGTGCTATTGCACTGATTGTTGTCATGGTTGTCAAAATATGAGAATGACACTCTGCAGCTTTTCCCATTCCTCAGCCATCCAGGACATGAGACTGGAGAGACAGGTGCCACCTTTTAAGAATCATAGTCAACATCCAGCAAGGATGGAGCCACCAAAACACCAGGCTGTGCCACATTTTTTACAGGCTCAGTGAATTGAAGTCCTTTCATGGGACACATGCTCTTTATGGGCAAACTTGCCAGCCAGCAACTCCTGAGCATATGTGACAGGTTGAGCGTGCCAGATATCCAGCACGCTCACAGCAAGCCATCAGGCTCCTTGAAGATGGCTGAAAGAGCTCAACTAGAGGAAAACGTTAAAGCACAAGAAAGGAAGGAACGAAGGAAGACAGGTGGGGAAGGTGAAGCAACTTAGCAAGGTAGCAAAAAGCCAGATAAAAGGGAGGGAAAAGAGGGTTTTAGGAGGCTGCTGGTTGACAGAGGAAGAAGAATACAGAGCCTAGGTCAGTGCTCCAGAAGGCTGGGTGCTCTGTGGACAGTGTAGTGTGCCTCCTCAGCTCAAAGGGCAACTGCCAACTGACAGCACAGCCTCCCTCCTTTGTCATCCTGGACAAGCAAGGAGGGGGGAGAAGGGATGGGCTGGTTAGCCAGGGCCTTAATCAAGGACAGTATAAACCTTCCTTGAGCAAGGCAAAGTCTCACTCTGGCAGACCTAAACTGTGAGGGTAACTGAATGAGGGTAACCGAGTACTCCATTGAGGGAGAGGTTGCCCAAGGAATGCCCTTCAACCCACATCTCCCAAGGCTGCAGGGTTTCTGCAAGGCTGTATTGCAACTGCAAATAAAGCTCCTACATGTTCAAACCCTGAAATTGAGCCCATGGAGTTTTTACCAGGGAACCCAGCTGCCATCAGCTCCATAGTGCTGGAGGCTGGTCACACCCACAGTATATTGCCCATTATCCTAATTTGGCACCATTTGCCCTACCTGATCCAGAACAGCCAAGGTATGCCAAGATGCAATCTGCTTCCCCAGGCCTCAGTCCTAACCAGGAGACATCAACACTTCAGGATTTGAGGATAGAGTCTTTGTCGCCATCATCTGGAAATGCCAAGAAGTGAACCTGGGACCTATTACTTGTAAAGTATGTACTCTGCCACTGATCTGTTGCATTTATTCCTTTTGAGGTACTTGAGCATGAGCCCTTGGCTATCTACCAGAGGTTCTGTTTTGTCCTTGTATCCTGCATCTGAACAGCCAGTTGGACTTGATGGCCTCCAAGATCTCTTCCACTATATTGACAAAAATATTTTGCACCTCCCTTCATTTGCATAAGGTTGTACAGAAAGCCCTTTGGGCTGAGATGTTGTTGAATTAAAGGAACACAGAAAGATAGATGACTGATTTAGGATTTATATTGGGCAGAAGATGCTACATTGTTTGCTATTAAAGCATTCTAGCACATCCCTGTCTTCCCTGCAAGTATGCATTGCCTCCTAGGATGTACCCTGTTGAGTTTGACCTCCCTAGAGAAATGGAATTTTAGTTCTCTAAACATTAAAACTTGTTGATCATACAGGTTCTTTCTTTAATCAAAATATCTGGCAAGACCAGGCTTCTGCAAATATAATTAGTGTAATAAGATCAATCCATTACTTCTGAATGTTGTCACCCAACCATTGCCCCAAAACGTGCCTATTTTGGACTGAATGACAATGTAATAATAATTTGTTTTCATTGGTCTTGGTACACATAGTTTAAAGAAAATAAAAAAGAAATAAAAAGGAAATTGGTACTGACATCTCACAGTTTTCTGTATAATGTTCATTTTTAAATAACCTTTATTTCCTTGTAGAAATTAGCAAAGCTGTAGACCCTTTTCTGTTTGAGACAAAACCAGAAAGCAAAACGAAAAACCATTTCACTGGGTTATTCAAACTTGCTGTTCTTGCTTCTGTGTTGCGTGAGGGTCCATTAATTATCCTGCTGTCTCCAAACCTGTCTCTGAAGAATAGGGCAACCACCTTTTTTAAAAATAAAATGGTAGATTTACAATTTTCCAGCTCAGTGAGTTGTCAGTGTTTAAATACATTCAGAGTCAGCCTCCAAAATACCCCACCTTCTCTAGAGCTAAGCTTTACTGAGTGCAAAGTAGCTGGAATTACAAAAGTATATGAGGATTACATGGCAACCAGCAGATTTCTCTCTCTCTCTCTCTCTCTCTCTCACACACACACACACACACACACACACACACACTACAACTGTACATTCAAGTGAAAAGCTGTGTCAAAACCAAAGTAGAGCTTCAGTGTGACAAGGTATGTAACCTATGCTCCTACCTTGGGAGGCACAGCGTTGACTTGAGCTCTCAGTCCCTGGCACTGAGCTATGCTAGCTCTGTCTGTATTATAGCAACTGTTGTGTATCATCTGGGAATTGTTTTATAACAATTTTATCAGAGTTATATGTTTAGGAAGAATTTATGACTTTTAGTCCACTAATTCACCTACAGCATTATAGGCACATTCCCTGCACAGTTTCTGCACACTTAATCATATAATCTTGAAGCTGTTTTGATCCTGTTTCACAATTTACAATAATTTGGAGATTTTAGATAACAGGTATTTTCTTCCCAGCAATATCTTTTCAAGAGGGGCTGGACTCAATTATTCACAGGTCCCTTCCAGCTCTGCAGTTCTACAATGGTGATGATAATGACGATCTGTCAGGTCTCTACATTGTTCATTTATTTTGAGATATGCAGGTTAAAGTGATCAAATTGGGCAAGATTCAAACCATGGGTGAAACAGTCTGTTTAAGCTAGTTTGCATCTCTGAGTGGAACAACAACATGGTTTTCCAACTGACTACCCCAGGGCATAGAAGGAAACAAATATAACAACAAAAGAAACTAGCAGTTTAATGCCTTTTCATGGCTTTCAAAATCTGATGCTTAGAGTGTCTGCTTCACTCTGCCTAATGGTAGGGCCTGCCCTGCCATTATCACATCTTATAGGGGCATGAAGGATATGGCATGATTGAAGGGCTGCAGAGGTGTGAGTGGCTGCCGTGCCCCAACCTGCTGTGTCCTTGCACTAAGTTGGGAAATCTGAGCAAAGAAAGCCATCAAAATCTGGTGATCATCTCACTCTACCTAAGGGCATGGTTGGCCCTGCTTCTCTTCAAACATTTTAGAAGTTCAAAGAAAGCACATGGAAGTTAAATTTGGTCAAGACCCTGAAAGAAGTAGTTAACATTGGAAGTTCTGTCATCTAAGACCCTTTGAAGACAATTTTTAAGCAAACATGAAGTCCTAGAGCTGCTATGATTTTAGGCTACACTATTATGAATTAATTTGCATTAATTTTTTGAAATATAATCTACAGAATGATGGGTCCCTTGAAAAAAAGAGAGTTGCAAATCCAAATTTCTTTTTTTCAATCCATTTTATATACATATTTGCAAAGGAGTATAACATGCTGCAATCATTTTCTTCTGATTGCTGAAGCAAAGATGTGGAGGGGTGTTTTGTCTCTTTTACATGTCTACTAGCACAGAATAAAAACCTGCACCATGTGATAAACTCCATCAGTATCTGATCTTGTACCTTGAAAGTATTTTCTTGTGTGCTAAGAGATTATGAATTTGATAGATTGTACAGTGCAAGAGTAGAATAGCAATAGCGCAATAAAAGAGACCAAAGAGTAGAAACCAGATGCAAGTATGAACAGCCAATTATTATAGATTCTATACCACTCTAAATGAAACACAGCAAGAGACTTCAGCAAACTCGACAGCACATGATTATTTATTGCAGGAAGATTTGCCAGCATCACAAGCTTTCGCAAATAATAATAATAATAATAATGTTAATTGTGCTATTGTAGCCAGTAAAACTTTATCATTCTGTAATTATGCTTTAGGTACAAGAACTGTATTTAACTTCCTGTGGGGCATAAATAAAAGTCAATCTCCACAAGAACTTGTCCCTTAAGCATTTTGATGTCTGCACAATACATATTTCAAGCTACATAAATCAAGAATAGCAAAATTATTAGCTAGTAGGGAAGAAAGACGTCAGTGCTGGGTCCTATCTGAACAGACTGCTGGACTTGAAAGCCTTCATTTTGATCCAGGAAAGCTCTTTTTATATTCTTAAACATCACCTGCTGAAGACACTGGCCATCATTCTGGTGCTGAACATAACAACTGAACATACCTCTGCCCCCACCTGAGTTTGCCTCTGTGTGACATGGGTAATGGGCACAAAGTATACAGCAAGTTTTTGGTGCAGAGAGACAGTGGCCTCTGCTTTTTTTCATGGAGAATTCCTTGTTTTCATTTTCTTAACACAGTCTGGACACTCCATGTTTTTTAAGCTCTGCTTCATCAGAGCCAACCTGTTTCTGATGCCAGGATTCTGCCCTGAGTTATTGAAAGTAGCAATTAGAAAAATAGTACTTTTGAATATATACAGAGTGCCTTGTCTTCATCCCTGAATAAGGAAAGTGAAACTCCTCCCTCCCGACTTTGCTTTTAATGAGGGAGACAGACAATCAGAGAAGATGGCCTGCCATTTATTAAGGAAGAGCCTTCTGTACCGTCATTTGGGACATTGGCTTAATATTGTTGGTGCAAGGAATCAGTGCTAATGGACCAAAATATGATCTGATTACTTGACACTGGAAGGAGGCAATGTGTTTGAATGTCTGCCACGAGTAACACCAAAAATGACATACTGTAATCACAGAATTTAACCTCACTCTGGAGAACTTCCAGTCTTTGCAGCATCAGAAGCTGCAAGAGACTAAAGGAACCAGAAGTTGAAAAGATTGCCAAACTAATTGTCCCATAATGCCTGGAAAGCTTAGTGTTATGTCCTGTAGCTGTTTCCCATAAAGATGAGTGTCATAGCGATGCAGGTGTTACTGCTACTGCTAAGTAATACTGACAGTGTTTTAAAAATGGCATATATGCTTTCTATTCTACCTAGTGAATGTCTGAGATCTGAAGTTATCATCATACATAACTCTGAAGTACTGAGTACTGAGGCCCTGGTCACATGAGGGAAATGTTCTTTAGTTACCCCCCCCCCCGTTAGTTCGTTGCTTTTTTTCTGGCCACACAATGCACAGTCAAGATCAAGACATTTTCCCAGGCAGCAGTGTAACTGCAGAACATTTCCCCATCCCCAGGAAGGTTGTGTTATTTTGTACCTTTGTTGTTCTGGTACATTCCTTACAGAGACTGCCTGTGTGCATGACCTGCCCCACTTCTTTTCAAAATTGAAGCCAGGAAGGTGACCGCCATTACTGCGATGTGCTTTTTTTTTTCATGCCTGATACATCAATGTGTTGGTAAAAGTATGTCACCGAGGGGCCCCCACCATTACATTACTGGTGAGTAATAATATATTTTTAATTTCCGTGGGAAGATACATTGGACTGTTGGTATGCCAATGTCACAGTGGGGGTGATTGCCAGTACTGCTGCACGGATATCCCATGTCCATTGTGTGCAATGCATTTCTGCAGGATCAGCCAGTGCAGCAGAGGACACTTTCCTAAACAGAAACTCCTTCCCGATCAACATTCCCTCTAATTTTCAGCCCTGCTGGGCAGGGCTCCACCCTCCCATGCATGAGACTGCCCTGCCCCCCGGGGTTCCACTGGGACTGAAACAAAAGGGGCTGGAAACTATCACTGTGGGTGCATGGGGAAGGAGGAAAGCTGTGTGGAGGGGGGTGGCGTCACAAGCGCTCATGCAGTCATGCACCTTAGAGGGAACCTTGTTCCTGATATATTGATGTATTGATAAAAATTGCCCTTGAAGCAATTGCCCTTGAAGCAAGTTCTTGGGATGTTTATCCGCGGATGTAAACCACGTGACTTCAATTCAGTACAACAGAGGTATGAAAACTATTGGAAGAACTAGAAAACATTTCCCTCATGTGACCAGGGCTTGACTTTTGAAGTGACCAGACATGCATGAACTTATTTCTCCTGTCCTATTTCCCCCATATATGTAGATAATTTAGCTTGCAGCTCACTGCCCCACCACTAAGAGTTGCAAAGAGTTGTAAAAGAGGCTCATGGTTCAAAGCAATAATAACTTAGGGGAAGGCTAATATGTCTTCAATTCTGGAGGCTTTCTACACATCTCCTATGATTATGTTCCAATACAATTAAAGTAAAGAACATATTTATGAGGTCTCACTAGATTTACTTGTGTCTCAAAGGTTTCATCTTCCCAGCACTTCTATTTTAGGAAGTATATTCTATTCTTCCTAAATTCTATTTTAGACTGTGGTCAGACTTGCAAAATGTTTCTGAGTTACTCCTTGTGAATTTCGACTCTGTTTTTGGGTTCAGATTACATACAGCCATTACTTTTGTTCCGCCTCCATGCTACCTCTGCATCAAATCCAGTCCGCCAGAAGGCTACTACTATTTTTGTTCTGCGTTTCATTGCATATTACTACCTGCATGAGCTTGAAAATATTTTTTGTAGGCAGCCTTGTATGTACAGTACATCAGCTGACATACTGATAGGGAGGCTGGAAAAAAAGATCGTGGTCAATGTCCCTTCAAATGAAGAAAAGACAGTGGCATTGAGGCAAGTTGGGAAAATGATAGTTGAGACAATGGTGCATAAACAGTTGAAAAAAAATATTAGAGGGCTCCCCCACCCCACTTCTGCACAGGCCTTACAGCCTTTGACATGCCAGCTTTGCATGAGAAAAAGATCAGGTACCACATACATTTGGTGTAATGCTAGTTGGAACCTTTTCTTACTAGTTTCTTGGCAAACTGTCTCCAAGCCTATGAATTTTGTGTGGAGTCCTGTGTTATTTCAGATCTCCATTGATGTTACAGCTTTGTAATTCTTCTTTGTGAGAGATGTAGGGGAGATGAGTGCATATCCGTGATTGTGTAATGAAATTATGCATAAAAAAGAAGAAAGTGGAAAGGAGTGGTGAGGAGAGAGAAGAATTCATTTCATTTCATTTCTCTCTCCCCCCCCCCTTGCAGAATAGGCGTCTGAGTGGCATGTAAAGTAATAAATAGAATTTACGATGCAGTTGTGATGAACCAAAAATCCTCACGTTTCATTCATTTTAAGACAAACTGGTCCTGTACAATTCTCTGAGGGTGACTAATATTCAAGGTGTATAGCTGTCAAAAAGATGCAATTACCTTTTCTTCTTTTGATAAATATACAATTATAATGGGTCTAGTACAGGTTCCCCCCTCCTTGTTTTTGACAAAGGCTATCTGTCAAAAAGGCTGGTTAATCATGGCTACTTCCAATTGCTGATTGCCTTTGCAGCAACATTATAATGAAATATATGAAGTCTTTAGAGTAGCAATTGCAGAAGAAGGAGAGAGCGCCCTCTAAAGCAGGGGTGGGGAATGTTGGCTCTGCTCAGGTTTGGACTTTGACTCTCAGAAGCTCTGGCCAATGTGACCAGTGGTTAGGTACTGTAAGAGTTGGAGTTTAAAGCTCTGGAGGACCAAATTTCTCTACCTGTGCTTTAAAGTGGTGCTAAAAGATTTTAGGGGTGTCTGGCACAAAGTACATCAAACACAGATGAAACTAAATTTCTCTTAACTGTGTACCTCCAACTGGTGTTTAGACACTGAGCATTTCTAGGTGGGTTAAAAGTTCCTCCTCTTCCATCCCCGCTGGTCCCAGATTTGTCCATGATTGGCCTGATGCCACCAGCTCAGTTGCCAATCTGCCACTGCCACGGATAGCTACAGTTTCTCCAGACTCCACCAAACTATCTTGTCCTAGACAGGTAAAATGCTTTCTAGGCCTCTCTTCCCCAGCTCCCAGGGATAACCCAACAGTGACATATCAAATCAGTTTCTGCAGCAATGTACAGGGTTCCTGGTACTGCTCCAGCTTCTACTTATTCATCTGTCAATGGAAATCTTGCCAAGAGTCACCTGGGGCTGAAGATCTACTTCAGGTTTTAATTAACAATGATAGGCTGTATCCTGCAGAGACTAGCTAGGTCCATGATCCTGCTCCTGAATGGACACTCTCCCTCTGTAGCTAGTTATCAGCTCCAAGCCCTATTCCACCCTCAAGGTCAGTGCTTCAAGGAAGAGCTCCAGTCATTGACCCAAGGGAATTCAAGTTTCCTTGGCAGCATCCTGTAGAGTGCAGGGAAGATGGCCAAATTCCAAAAACCTTGTGTGTGGCACGATAAAACTAACATTGCATTAACCATATAAGGAGACTCTGGGGTGTTTCCTGGGATGGTTATTTGTTCCTCTTAGGAAGCCAGGGAAGTCACAGTGCTTTACAATGAAATGGTGGAAAGGTGAATGCTGCCACTGCTGAAACCTGAGCCATATATGAGTAGAGTAAACTCTCTGCAGATATTCCCAGATTCACTTCTTAGCAGCTTGAGGTACCACTGGAAAAGGCTCTATAAGAAACCCAACTAATCAGTAATGACAATTTTGAACTAGATGTACTAATGATCTGTAAGACACTTCTGTAAGTCACACATATTTCTTCCATTGAACCAAATGCCTACACAAACATGAAGGGCCTTTCATTTTCTTCTGAAAGTCCGACGATTGCATAAGGTGAATTGTTGAATCTCTTCCAAAACACTGTTATCATAGTCTTATTCAGACTGTATAGGCTGTAAAGCCTGACTAGGGTTATGAGAGCAAGCCCCTATTCCAGATAATAGGATCTTTGATTTGATCTTGTTCCCACTTTATTGTGAAAACAGACTTCCAATTCAGGACTTCATAGGGATTTGCAACAGTGAGCTGAGTGGATTTCCTCCCCCACCACCACTAAATTATGATAAACATGTTGCCTATATTTTAAAAGAGCCTATAAATTAAATTAACAAATGCCATTTTTTTAAAGCTGCTGTGAGCGTAATGGGTTTAAATTACAGGAAACACGAATTGTGCACAGAATTTTTTTCCCCTCCTGTGCTAAATGGCTCACTGCTCCTGCCCTCTCTACAGGCAGCTTCTTTGATGGATGCAAGTTAAATCTTGTGCCTCTCAAGAGGAAAGAGGCAATTTCAGTTGGGTCTCTGGCAGACACGGCCAGCTATAAAATCATCATTCACACAAGTCAGTTATAGAAGTCCTAAGTACATTAGCAAAAGACAGAACAGAGACAGATTGCCATTTCCACTTCTGTTCTCTCTTGTCTGGATTTATATCAAATATCAGAATAGGGCAGATCAACAGCTCCTAATGATTCAGCAAGAGCATGTCAGATGGAAGGGGTTTTCAACAGATCCCCAATCTGGCCACTTTGCACATCTTTTGGATAGATTCCTCCATTGCTATTTGTTAAATACTTTACACAGATTAATTATTCATATATTTCATGGTCTATCAATCAATTGGAAACTCATAGGAACACTGGCTTATCTTGTAGTGGAGCCAGGGCTCACAGGATTGAAGCTCCAAGACTTTTTAAATAGTGGGGACTATGATATCCTTTGCCAACTCCCTTGGGCTGTACTGTTGCCCCTGAGCTTAGCTGCAGTCCTTATAGTAGCTAGGAGAAAAACGGATTTTTCAAGAAGAGTAAATTTCTACAAGTCATTTCTGTTGTAATGCAAAGTATTTCATCATCATCATCATCATCATCTTAGAACTGCACAACTAAAAGGGATCCTATAGATCAGTGGTCCCCAACTTTGGGCCTCCAGATGTTCTTGGACTACAACGCCAAGAAGCCTTCACCACCACCTCTGCTGGCCAGGATTTCTGGGAGTTGAAGTCCAAGAACATCTGGAGGCCCAAGGTTGGGGACCACTGCATAGATAATCAACTCCGTACACTGTCAAGGAGGCACAGTGGGGAATTGAACTCCCAGCCTCTGGTCCACAGCCAGATACCTAAACCACACTGTAAGCAAGCAGCTTGGTTTGGTCTTGAATGGGCAATGATGAGCCATTAGCTTACAGAAGACCTGCTTCCCATTTTAATGTATTTTCGAAGGCTTTCACGGCCAGGATCCAATGGTTGTTGTGGGTTTTCCGAACTGCAAGGTATCCGGTATACTCCTGCAGTTTTGAAAAAACACAACCTACAAACAATATTCAGGCCCAACACAAAAATACAACAAATGTTACGGTCAGCAAAGGACAAAAGGGACCCCCTCACCACTGCAGGAGTATACCGGATATCTTGCAGTTGTGGCCAGGTATATATTGGAACCACAAAACGCAGCATCCACACCAGAATCAAAGAACATGAGAGACACTGCAGACTAAAACAACTGGGAAAATCGGCAGTAGCTGAACATGCCCTAAAACAAGCTGGACATGAAATTCTATTTCAAAATACTGAAGTACTGGACAACACCAGCAATCATTATGTTAGACTGAACAGGGAAGCCATTGAAATCCACAAACACCAGCAGAGCTTCAACAAAAAAGAAGAAAGTCTAAAACTCAACAAAGCCTGGCTCCCAGCACTGAAAAATACAGCCTGCAAAAGGTCAATGAACTCTACCCAGCCACAAGGACCAGTGATCACTGCACACAAAAGACCAGCTAACGACACCCATCAATCACAGTGACAGATCATCTCTCCCCCTTATCACAACAATACACCCACAACAAAAACACGCTGATCACCATAATCACCCAATCTCCTGAAAAGGACAAAAGCTGATCCCACAGCTATAAATACTCAACTATCCAACAAACTGCAACAGAGCACAGACAGAGTTCTGACTCCTGTCCTCTGAAGATGCCGGCCACAGAGACTGGCGAAATGTTAGGAAGAAAAACCTTAAGAACACGGCCAAACAGCCCGGAAAACCCACAACAACCATGCTTCCCATTTGTTGATTTCAACTTATGCAGTATTTTTGGGCTCTCCCAAGAACTGCCATGATTTGAAAACTTGCATTTTCAAATTTGCTACTACCTTATAGCTCCTGAGTTAGATCCCCTGGTCCATCAACCTGAGTATTTTCAACAATGTCTAGCAATGGCTCACTTCAGGCAGAATCCCTTTGAAGCCTAGCCTGGTGATTCTGGGAATTGGACCTTTGACCTGATTAGACTGTTGAATTCTAGGAACACAGAGAAACAGAAAGTGCAGAATAGAAAATAAAAGCTATGTTTTCTTTCACTTCAAGCAGCAAATGTGCCCTGTTGACTCATCTGGGAGTAAGACAGTATCCACAGCAGAGTTCACAAAGTTACTGTTAAGAGGAACGAGTCCCATAAGGAAATGATGAAGTCCCCAACACTGAATAATAGTAGCACGATTCTCTTGGTCCAAGAGTATCATCCAACCGTGGCTCAGTTATATTCATTCTTCTTAGTATTAACGTGCTAACATTTCTGCTGAAAATATAACCCCAAGCAAAGATCACTTGGTGTTCAGGGCTTGTAGCATGAAGTTTTAGCAAAGATAAGGTTTTAATTACGCCGCTCAGAGACCATTGGTAATGGCGTGGCTAAAAAATTATTGTAAATAAATAAATAAATAAATGGGTGAGTCCCAGTTCTGAGGGCATGATCTCAGCTGCAACACTATCATAACTGTTTTTCACAATGTCGAAGCATTGTTGATGCATACTACAAACAACATACCCAGTGTGGTATAATGGATAGACTGGTGGACTAAGACTCTGGAAACCTGGCTCCAAATCTTCATTTAGCCATGGAAACTCACTGAGGAAGTAGAACTGGTATTTTGTAGTAAATAGCTCACTTACCTTCAAAGTTCTATTAGAGTTGCTATAAGTCTGTTCCAACTTGACAGCACATAGCTAACTAACTACAAACTAAAGCTCAACTTTTATTAAGTGAACAACAGACAGGACTCTCATGAACTTTTTAAAAGAAGAAAGAAAAGGCTACAGTTTTATGACGTATTTAATTAACGATCTCAAACTCAGAGCTGGAAATAAATTTCTTTAAAAACAACAGCAACAACAACCCACTGTTCCCAGATTCATATTGTGGCTGGGAGATTCTGGGAGTCAGAATCAAAAAAGAAACTATTCCCAGTCAGCTTAATTGTAACATCCTATTATGAACTGGTTGGGGAGTGGCTCTGCACTTGGCAACAATTTAGTCAAGACAGCCTGTTCAGGATTCTCCAAGTCCTGTGGAATGTGTCACTTTCAGAAGAAGACCAAAACACCAAATCCCTTTTCGTTGGGTTTTCCACAATTTGCACAAAATGTCTCTGTGCAAAACCAGTGCCATTTTCTCTTTGTGAAGCTGAACATACCCATATACAGCAAACAGAGAAGGACTGCCTGGTTAATCAAAAAGATGCAAGCAATCCATCAAGGGCTTTTAAATATGTACAACAAAACCAAAATAAAAGCCAACAAAGTACTGTGCCACCTAAATGACTAAATGTATTTATTTCAATGTCAGCTTTCAAGGTAATCAGTTTCCCCCATGCACATCTTTGAAAAATGCATTTTAATAGTCTAAGCAACAGTGAAACAATTATTGACATTTTTCATTTTGCACATTTACAGAAATGTTTAAAAATCAGTCTCAAAAATGTGTGAAATCTCAAGATGGATAAAAAATCAAGATGGATACCCCCATCTCACTGTCTCATCTCAAGGAGAAAAAGCCCTACATATTTATTTTGCAAGAATGAACAAGATAAAGATATACTTTCCTACATCCTATCAACACTCTAAATTAGCACTGTGAGAGAAATGAAATTTACAATGAGCCATACATCCACTGAGAAGAGCAGGTTTTAGGTGCATGCTTGAAAGTGCAAATATGAAGTCATGGAGTAAAATATACCTTAAAGGGAGGGGGGCACAACTGTGTAAAACTCAAAGAGCAGCAAGGGGTAAAATGTAGATGAGGACAAAGACATCAAATATGACATTAATTATGAATGGTGAAATGATAATAGCCTTAAGATATTTTGGTGTTTCTGGTAGAACAAGCTGACTGGAAAGCTCAGTGGTTTAGGTTATCTGGCTGCAGAGCCAGAAGTTGAGATTTCAATTCCCCATTGTGCCCCATTGTACAAGTAGAGCCAGCCTGTGTGGCCATGGGCAAGCTGCATAGTCCCAGGGTGCCCCCAGAAGAATGGAATGGTAAGCTACTTCTGAGTATTCAGACCTGAAAAATCCTGAAAAATGGTCACCATACATCAGAATTGAATTCATAGCACATTATTATTACTACTGTTACTACTACCACTGCTACTACTATGGTGGAACAACAGATGTTGTCTCCCACCCCTGCCCTACATTCCCCAAAGAAAAGGCATTAGGCTATTGCATCTAAGGCTACACAAATCATGTTTGCACCAAAGGCAGAACAATCCCACAAGTATTTCTCCCACTAGGTAAAGGTAAAGGTTCCCCTTGACGATTTGTTCAGTCGTGTCTGACTCTAGGGGGCGGTGCTCATCTCCGTTTCCAACCCACAGAGCAATCTTCCATGGTCACATGGCCAGCGCGACGAGACACGGAACGCCGTTTACCTTCCCACCGTGGTGGTACCTATTTATCTACTCGCATTTTGCATTGTGCATGCTTTCGAACCGCTAGGTTGGCGGGAGCTGGGACAAGCGACGGGGGCTCACTCCGACGCGTAGATTCGATCTTACGACTGCAGGTCTTCTGACCTTGCAGCACAGAGGCTTCTGCGGTTTAACCCGCAGCGCCTACCTGGCAATAAAAATACCATAATATTATGTTGAATATTGAGAAATTGCTGCCCTGTCATAACACTCAGCATTAGCTGCCTAAGATGTGAGATGGTCGTGAGGGAAGGCAAAGGCAAGCAACAGAGGTTTTTAGCATAACTTGTGAGAAAATCAGGTATGACCCCTCAAACCCACTGCACAACTGCAGAAGCTTTAGTTCTTTCTGTGGTGGCTTGTTTGCAAATGTCATTATTTACTCACTAAGGATCTCATTCGTTTTCAAGCACTAAATACCATAGATCACTGACTTGCAGCAGGGCTTTCATTGCCTGAGCAGCAAATGGACCACCCCTGGTAAAATACACAGTATCCAAAGCCAGCCATGTTGCTTTGGAAGACGTGGCAGAAAATCACACCCTTTGTCTTGTGGTAAAAATAAAGTAATGACAAATCCAATAATTATTAATTGGTCTATATCATGAGAGCCCAAATCTCAGCTGCTTCCTTTTGCCCGGTGACAGAGCCGGCTCTAAAATGGCACCATTTCAGAAAGTAGAGTTATGTGATATGTGTTATTCCAGCAGTCAGAGAGGTTGTTCAGTGAACTTGGACCTCCAGCCAGGCTGCTTCTGAAAACAGGCGAATCTCCACAGAGTTAGGGATTACAGACGCTGTGTTGGAGAAGTGTCTGGTTGGTAGAGTCAAAGCTTCCTTCCAGGATATTAGTAATAACCTCATTTTCAATGAAAAGTAGTAACAAATAAACAACTGCTTATCATTACGAATGAAATGTCCTTTAACACTGACTGGGAACAGAGTTTCCTTTGCCATCTGAGAAGAGAAGAATGCAGCTTTTGGAAACAGGTAAGCTGCACCAAATCTTGGAAGTATGTCTGATGTCCAAGATCAACATGTAATTTATAAGTAGTTAAAAAAGAGAACCCTGCTCAAATGGAAAAGGCTGTAGAGCAGGAGTCCTTAATTAAGCCCAGTGTGAGTAACTTTGTTAAGGAGAAAAGTACAGTAGAAGCTGAAAGATGAAGTGAAGGCAGTAATAAAACTGGGGGTTGTATGTGTAGCCGCAACATTAGCTACCTAATGGAACAAAGCAGATGACTTAAGAAATAGCTATAGGTAGTCTTGTTCCAACTTATCAGAAATTCTGATTCAGAACGGCAGAACAATATGAACTCTATGAGATACTGGAAGATCAACCACTAAGTCTGTACTGCCATTTAGTCTTTCCCCTTCCCTGACCTTCTGTGTGTCCTGTAACAGAGCTTAATTTCTTTTGACAGGTCTGATTGTTTGTTTTTAATTGTTTATGGACAACCATGATTGCAAAGGTAACAGTATTAGTAGTGGCTAGTTCAGGGCTGATATATCCAACATGTTAAAAAGGGTACAAAGCATGAGCCCAGACAAGCAGATTTCTACCCATCTAGCCTGTGGAATCAGCTGACAATCCTGTATTCTAGGTCCCTCCTTCTAAGAATGTTGTGATTGCCAACATGTCAAAAGATGTGAACATGATTTGATCATGATTTGTACCTGTATGAAAATCCTCAATGTCATTACCCCCCTACCCTGGAATAAAGACATGAGACAATTATTGTGGAATAAACATGGGCCGCACTTTATTAAATATTCATTAGTTCCTTTGATAAAAGGGGGGTCCTGCGGTAGTGCGGAATCAGGTTCTGCAAAGGGGTCTCAACGGACACCTAACCAAGATAATGGGCGAGTCTCGAGCCCCAAGTTCCTGCAGTCATGAAGACAGCAAGAACTTGGCCAGCCCAAATTTGACCACCCCCGGACTTCAAGCCCCCTCCTCATTGTTGACTGTTGGTCCAGGAGCGGCCCCAGTGCATCTTCCCCCCCAAGCACTGTAATCGCACGATCCGTAGCGCTGGGAGATCAGATGAGCTATGTGTTACCTATGATTGCTATGGGACTCACCAAAACCTGTTCTATCCGCACTACCTGCCACAGCATAGGGACTAGCAAAGCTAAGTCCCATGCCCGCCATCCAGTCTCTCGAGCTCCAAAAGCAGGCCCCCCTTGATATCTGTTAAGAATAACTCCAAGCACAAGTCTGAAAGGTGCACACAGTTGTGCTGAAACAGCTCAGGCCTACTCACATGGATCTCTTGGTGACCAATCACTGATCCAAGGCTATTACATACCGCTCTGCACACTTCCCGGTTAACACCTCTCCGTGCAGTGTTAACGCATTGTGCCTGACGCTCATCCCACCAAACCAACTGGGGGATGAGCGTCGACCAGATAATACTCAGATTGGGATACATTGCCCTCAACCATCTGAGGTCGTGAATAATATCCAAAATCAGGGCCTTGCCACCCCGCTCGGCCAGATAATTACTGCCCAAATGTATGATCAATACATCGGGTGGATGCGTGCCAAATGCCGCCGCTCGACCAAATTGGCACCATAACATTCCGCAGATACCTTTCCAAACTATTTGGGCTCTAGCACTTAGACCCAAATTGCTCCCCCATGCAGACTTAGCTGCATACTTTGTTGCCCAAAACACAAAGCTGTGGCTGAGAATCATGACCTGCCGCCTTCTGCCCATCAGTGCTGGACCTACAGAGACAAAAAGACCAGGCGCCTGCCTAGATGTTAGGGAGTGCTGGGACATATCTGCGATAAGATGTAGAAGACCACCGCCCCAAACGTTTAATGTCTTCAGGCTGATAACCAAGAGCGTCTGCAGTTGAAGCAGCTCCTATCCTAAATGAGTGAGTCCCAAACTTCATGCCCGGAATCCCTACCTTACCTAACGCCATATCTGTCAGCTTCCAGAACTGATATTTTGTTAACAGCGACCCATCTTTGTGCATGAAAAAAATAGCCCTGTTCCTGCCCTCTAAGGTCTAAATATGCATGAGTTGCTTTCACCGGACAAAGCTCTTCCCTAGAGCAGGTTGCCAGACAAAGATCAGCATCCTTGCCGTGTTGATCCACCTTGGATCAGCGAATATGAATCCTCACTAAATCTCCGTCCAACCTCACGTCCTGCCATTGTAATGCCACTCTCATCACATCACCTTTGCCTGAAGCTACCACTTCACTTATCCGCAAAGCACCAAAGAATGTCAGTAACAATGAGGCCCTAAATAAGACTGCCTCATAATCATCCTTACAAATAATAGACCATTGCTGGCAAATTTTTTCCAATAACTCTGGGGATATTGGTGCCCTGGCATCCTTAACTCGACCTCTTTCCTTACTCCATCCCTCAATCATTTTTTTTGACCGGATAGTCAGAGGTATAATCTGCATACCCGTGGATCTTGGCATGAAAAGCTAGGGCCGACAACCGCCCTTGAATGGAACCCAGCGCTAACCCCTTCCTATTCAGGTACACTATAAATTGCTGAAGGTGATCCACTGGAGCAGGCCAAATCAGCTCCAAACCAACTAATTTCCTGAACTCCTTTAACTCTATACTCACTGCCAGGTACCCTTTATGTGTCCTCAGGGCCAATACCACGCCTATTGTTCCGCGTCATTGCGCCAATTTGCCAAACCTCTGCAGGCAGTGTCTCTGGAAACTCGCTGGCTCCTGTGTCTAACTCCCTGAACCGATTGATCTGTTGGCGTGATAGTGTATCAGCTAAAGTATTATCCACGCCGGGAATATGCCTCGCCTGGATCAAAATATTATACTTCAGTGCTCTCAAGGTAAAAGCACGTACCAGTGCCATGATGCGTTCAGAGAGCGATGTGAGGTTATTTATTATGAAAACAACCGACAGGTTGTCGCACCAAAAGCACACAGCAGAATTAGCCCACTCTGGTGCCCACAACCACAGGGCTCCTACTATTGGAAAAAATTCCAAAAATCTGAGATCTCTAGTGATACCTAGCTGGTGCCATTCCTCCGGCCACTTCTCTGTGCACCATCATCCCCTGAAATAATTTCCAAAGCCTAGGGAACCTGCCACATCGGTTTGAACCTGAAATTCAGCCCTAAGGTTCATCTCGGTCCTCCAAAAGGACACCTCATTGAAATCAGCCAAAAACTGACTCCATACCTGTAAATCTTGCTTCATACCCCTTGTCACTCAAGTTCTATGAAAGGGGCGACGCTAACCCTTCATTGCGTCACATAATCTGTGCAGGAATGCCCAACCTGGGGCAATCACCTTGTATGCAAAATTTAAATGGCCTACTATCTCCTGTAGCTCTTTCAACAATACCTTCCTACTTCTCATGAGCCCGCTAATCCGATCCTTACGAGCTTCTAATTTATCCTCTGGCAACCGAGAAGCCTGTTGATTGGTATCCAATTCTATTCCTAGGAACGTGATTGATGTAGCTGGCCCCTCGGTTTTGTCTTCCGCTAAGGGCAGCCCAAACTCACACGCCATTGTTTGAAATGTTTCCAAGATCAATTTGCACTGCCCAGTGTCACAACCACCACAAAAAAGGTAATCATCCGAATAATGGGCAGTGTTTCGGCACTGTGCTCTACACCTGACCTTCCATTCCAAAAAGGAACTGAACCGCTCAAATGCAGTGCACGATACAGAACAGCCCATTGGCAAGGCCCTGTCAATATAATAAGAGCCTTGAAAATAGAAGCCTAAAAGATCAAAGTCCTGAGGATGGACGGGAAGAATACGAAATGCAGACTTAATGTCGCATTTCGCAAGCTCTGCCCCTATTCCGCATCTATGGACCATACACACTGCCTCATCAAAAGAGGTGTAGCAGACAGTGCAAAGTTCCTGCAGGATGGCATCATTTACCGACTCCCCCTCCAGGTAGGACAGGTGATGAATGAGCCTATATTCGCCTACATTTTTCTTAGGCACCACACCCAATGGAGATACCCATAGGTTCTCCACAGGGGGTGTCGGTAAGGTCCCAAGACCCTACCTTCCGTAACCTCCTTCTGAATTTTTGCCTTAACAATACTTTCCATCCCTTGCACTAACTTTAAGTTTCTAGCAAAAAAGGCCTTACGCTCACCTATCGCCAGTATTCTGAAACCATACTTAAAGCCTTCCAACAAATACTGTGCATCTATCCTCTTCGGATAGTCCTGCAACCATAACTCCAAAACTGACACCTTAATTGGACTGGGTTCCTTTGGTAATGGAACCTCCTCCACCCTCAACCTTTTTGCTCCCTCCACTGTCCTTATTGTTATTCCTTTGTGCTCTGGCTCTGAAGCATGATGTGCTGGGATGCTGTCCCCCGCAAACTGAACACTCATGCCTGAAACAGCATGCTTTGCATGTACATGTGCCCTTGGCATTGTAGTCCCAACAGAGCAAGCGGGGTTAAACCACTTGCCCCGTGTTTCCACGGGAGCTCTGAGCCTGACCTGGTTTACGATTAAGGTGCCTGCTATCAAACCTATCATCCAGGTTTGGCCAGGCTGGTGTCATAAACTGCAGCCAGAGGCCAGACAGTGGCTCGTCCCAGCGAAAGTTTGGATGAATCACACTCCGCATACGGAATGATTCATCATAAAGAAGCTATGCCTGCCCCGCGAAATCTACGTAAGCTCTATAGATTAGGTCTAAATATCAGAATAGCGACTGAGCCCTCCATGGCTGGGCTTTTACGACTACGCCAGCATAAATCAAAAACCCAGGCAACCAGTTTGCCCAGGTCCTCTCCAGCTTGCATCTCCTACGCTTTTCCTTCTCCCGCTCATCCTCTTTATCCAAATCCTTTTTATTGACCTTTCTATTAAGTAGGTCAAACAAAACAACATAATTACCCTTTCAAATCTTTTCTTTAGTTGCCTGTAAGGTGATCTCCCAATAGCAAAGCATGATCCCCAAAAGGCAAAGCCTGCAAGGGGACCCGTGTCAGGCACCGATGGGTAGGGCCATACCCCTACACCTGGCATCAATCCCAAAACTGTCAGGAAGGTAGCCTGAGCATATGGAGCAACCCAATTGCCCACTGGCGCGCTCGTGCCAGGCCAAGAACCCACTGAAGCCCTGTAGCCCTGCATGTTGGGTGATGTGTGGAATAGCCAGTTAATCTGTCCACTGCCCTGCCAAGGCCAAACTGGAACTGCGTTAGTAGTGTCGTGTGTTGTTGTAAACTCACGTGCCAAGAGAGGTGCCGGTGTTTCGTGCTCCTCTCTGTCAAACCGATCATCCGATGTTGTCTCCTCACAGTCAACCTGACGACCTCGCCATCCAACCATGGACCTTTCAACCTCTACTACGCTCACACCACTCTCCTCTTCTTTGTCGCAACGCTGAGGGGTTGCCACTGAAGCATCAGGCTCCCTTCTGGCCATCCGTGAGGCCTGACGTTCGTCCTCTAAGGCGGCAAAACATGACATTAAATTTTCTGCCATAGCTTTGAGCTTAGCCTTCTTATGACTCCTAGAATTTCTGTTCGAACGATGCGGCTGGGGTTCACTATGTTGTGCCACCCTTTCTGCTGCTCTTTCAGCCTCTAAGGCCGAAATCTTTTCTTGAAGCTGCTGCCATATTGGCCAAGCCTCCTCATCCGAAGATGATTGAGGAGGTGAAAGTTGAGGAGCAACTCACTTCCTAGCTGGTTGTTTATCTTTTTTGGTACCTTGGCTCTTTCTAGAAGCCATTCTAGCCACTCAAGATAAATTACCTCTCTAATGTAAAAAAACACTTGAACCCTGGCTCCTTGTGATACAGGAGAAGGTTAGATGGTAATCAAATATCTACAAAAGTACCAACACAAAACCCAACTTATTCTTAATAGGACCAGCAGTAATTAAAGAACTTTCCAACTCCCTTATTCTGTTATAAATATGTATTTTTTTTATTATTGCCAACCCAAAATACTCAACTTCTCAATTATTTAAACTTGCATCCGTTGACTACTTACGTCCCTTTTTTACTTATTATTATTATTATTATTATTATTATTATTATTATTATTATTATTATTATTATTATTATTATTATTATTATTATTATTATTATTATTATTATTAAATATGTATTAAATAATCAGATTAATAAATTATTACTAATATTATTGCTTTAATTAAAATGCTTATAATATACAGTAGAAATTGACGTTATTGATATAAAGTAGCCCTAAAATCCCGACCTACCCTAACTATAAATCTACCCCCAAACTAAAACGCAAAGTCAGTGCACTCCTGTGCAGATTGCTAAACAATTAATTCAATAATTTTATACCGCTGTAAAATACAACCCTCTATACTTGTAATTACTAAGAATATAACTCAATTAATTAGATTAAATTGGCTTAGCTTATACCCTACTTATAAAAGTTTTCTATATATTTAATATAATATAATTAGATTCTTATTTATTAAATTATTGAAAACAAGGAAACCCTTCCTGCTGAGCAGGGGGGGAGTGCATGCCCACTCGTGCACGCTGGCTCAAACCACTCGCCCTTCCCTAATTAAACCACACTTAAAATACTAGATCGATGAGGTGATCAGAATGGCCCAGACTGAAATTTGCTATTAAAAGCTCCTAAGACCGTTGCGCAGCACTTGAGCCAGCCGCGGACGGTCTGCCCGGCAGCCATGCCCCCCCCTTGTGCTACTCCTCTTCTGTTTCCCTGTAGTATTCAGTTAATATTGTTGATCAAATTAGAATGTGCACTCTGACTCCAATATCAGGAGACTGTGCACAGAAACCAGACCATGGGGGGGGGGGGTGCCGATGCAACCCCCTGTACTCTGAACCAAGCCTCCAAAGCCAAAACAGCCAAGTGACGCAGTTTGAAAAGAAACCAAACTGCGAGCTCCTTCGTCCTCCGTTGCCAGAAGAGAAGAGGATGAAGAGAGGGAGGAGCCTCCCTTAAGTAACCCACTCCTCCCCCCCTCCTGTGTTATTCTCGTGAGGCCAGTGTGTCTCGTGCTATCCAGGGAGGAGGATAATGGCAGTCCGCGCTGGCGAAGAGAACTCGCTAGCAGACCGAACATTAGCCTGGAGAATCAAAATATCACTGATATGGACAGGAAGAAAGAATAAACTGACCGAAAGGGTGTATATGTGAAATCTCTATGTTTGTATGTGTCTCTGTTCATTTGAGGTCTTCCTTTGGTTGTGAATGTTGCCATAATTATGAACTAGAAATATATCATAAATGTTGCTTCAGAGCAGACTGCCCCAACACTGACACCATCCTTACTTGATTCTCCCTTTGCAGGCTGAGGGGATGTTAAGCTTCTTGTTTTGGACTCCCAGCCATGTCAAGCAGTCCCCTACAGCAACCCACTTAACAGTTTTATGATACTACAGTTTATTTGTTTCTTCATGAAAGGGCCATATTGCTGGTGTATTGTAGGTTTGGATTGCTTGTGTACAGTACAGATACATTTTGTAGCGGTACTTTCTGAAGTATGGACACTCATTGTGACAGTTCCCATGGTAATGCGCCCATAAGGAGAGTCCAAAAATGCAGGAAGCCATGTTGATCCTTATCAACACACCAGTTCTGGCATTTTCTATCAGGAACAAGTCTTTTACAAGACCTAGACCTTTTAATTGTTTATTCAAGTCCCTGCCACCCCAAAATATTTGTCATTAAAACAGATATCTTTTACAACAATATGGTTGCTGAAATCCTGCTGCACAATTACACAACTTATGGCTTGCTGTAATTTACAATCAATCAATCAAATCTTTATTGCATAATCAACAGATCATTGCAAATTTTAAAAGAAGTTAATACGCTGCATTAGAGCAACAGTACTATCATACCATACGTATCAGTAAAAATACAATGAATTAAAATAATGCTAATATTAATATTTTTAAATGGGGCTGTAAATGTTATAATTATTTATTTAAACAATTTTAGCTAAAACCTCCTAAAATTCAATGATAAAACTTAAATATAACATTTAAATTATATTCTATATGGCTATCTTCATACATCTAAATCTTTATGGCAATTTACACAAATATTTTCCAAATACTTAGCTCTACTTGTAGTGGCTTTAAAAGCAAATATTGTGACTCTATTTATTATATGTGAATTGGGTGTTTGTAATAACAAGCTCAGTTTCTCTTGGATGCTTCTATATTCCACTTTCTTTAAGATGGACTGTAAATATTTTTCTCTTATATCCATATACAGGGGGCAATCAAGCTCATAATGCGCCAAGTCCTCAAGAACAGGGTTTCCACAAACACACAATCTATCATCTAAAGGGATACCCTGAAACCTACCCCATTTCACCATTGTATCAATTTGTTTGAATCATAAGCATGTATATGCTTTTCTATATTGTATTTTCATTGTCGTTGTTTAGTCGTTTAGTCGTGTCCGACTCTTCGTGACCCCATGGACCAGAGCACGCCAGGCCCTCCTGTCTTCCACTGCCTCCCAGAGTTTGGCCAAATTCATGTTGGTAGCTTCGATGACACTGTCCAACCATCTCATCCTCTGTCATCCCCTTCTCCTCTTGCCCTCACACTTTCCCAACATCAGGGTCTTTTCTAGGGAGTCTTCTCTTCTCATGAGATGGCCAAAGTATTGGAGTCTCAGCTTCAGGATCTGTCCTTCCAGTGAGCACTCAGGGTTGATTTCCTTTAGAATGGATAGGGACTGTTAAATAATTTTCAAATTGGTGCAATTGTTTTGTATTGGCCAGCCATTTTGTAGTTTCTGTGGATGCAACAGCTGTTATATCAGTCTGAGCTCCTACATCAGAAATCCTTTGCTTAAAGATATGAATTGTATCTTTCCACAATGGGTTTAGAGCCTGTGCTGTAAAACCAAATTTTGGGAAAAGCTTAAACAGTTTTTGCACCCATGAATTTCCATGATTAGATTACCTTTGCTCCTCCAAACAAATTTTGGGCAATCTTTCTTCCATTAAGCTACTTATTCTGCACCAATACTTTACCATTCTTACAGTTATCAGACCTGAAATTGCTTCTCGGCTTTTTGGCTAAGATCAAGTGTAATATCTGTAATTTACAAAATCTCTGTAAACAGTATCTGTCACATACCAAGCAGCATGACTCAGTATGCAACAGATAATACCTACAAAGATTTCTTAATTTATAGGACTTTGTATGTAAAAGTTACACTGTTTGTGTAACTGCACAATAGGATTTCAGCAACTGTTAGTAAAATTCAGCTCTCATTCTGCCCGATCATTATTAATCTCAACAAGAAGAGGGAAGGCTGTTGATATTTGCATCCCTACTAAATTAAATGTCTCAGGGCTTTGACCCTATGCCCCTTGGTTCCTTCTCATATACCATTACTTTTATAAAGGAAGGTTAAGCTTACTTGACTTGTGTGCTGCCCATGAGCTCTAGAGAACAGCGAAATTCACAGCTGCAAAGTGACAGTACATCTTTGAGGGCTGAAATACACCGAGCCGGCTGCCTACGCACAGAACTCCCTTAATCACGGAAGAGGCATTTGAAAGAGAATAATAACACGCTTGATCCTCCCACCTTTAGTGACTCAGACTGAGCTACAGAGCCTGAGGAAAGACTTTTTCTTGTGTGGGCCACACAGACTGATGCCAATACCCCATCCAATAAAATTATCCTTTCAGCAATGTGAAGGATAATCTTTCAGCAAGAAGATGGCAAAAAAACCATCTCATAGGTATCCCACACACAGTAAGAATCAGACACAATATCATCAGTATTTTGGTGGCGTTCGATGAAGGGTTGCTGAATAGATGGCTTCTTCTCCTTTTCTTTTTTTCTTCTCCTTATCCCACTATGCTCAGTGCTGATTCATTCCCATCCAACAATATTTAATCCAGATTGGTGTCATTTTGTTCTATAGCCAGACAAGGCTTGACATAAGCAGGACCTGTTTGCTTTTAAAGGTACTCAGAACCTGTACAATTTTGTTGAAAGCAGTGTGTGAGCAACTGATGGTTATGCCATGCAAAATGAGACATGATTAAACATGCAGTGATGCCTCCCCCTGTTTTTATTCTACAATAGGCACGGAAGCTCTAATAGAAAGGGGAACTGTAATCTTCCACCCACTACAGTACCTGTCTAGATCCTTCCTGCCTGCAGCATGTGTGTTTGATGGATTTTGAAGTCCACATTTCAGTCATGGAATCCATGTTGGGACAGTAGAAGCAGGAGGGTTAAATCCCCACACTGTGAGCCCAGTCTGCACTGGGACCTACACACTTACTCTGGAGCTTGGTTAAAAAAATATGCTACCTACATGTTCACAGCAATGGCTCAAATCCCGTTGCTTAGCATAGCAGACTGCACTAGAGTAGGCCCATTCAACCAATGGGATTTTAGTGAGTCAATGCCTACATACTGTTCCACTGATACAAATGGGCCTACTCCAACTCTCAGAAATCAGAATGAGAGATGCGGTCTCAGGATGTAGAAAATGGTGACAGTCTTCATTTTAGTTTTAAAATGCTCAATGCATTTTGGCACAGTCTTTTTCAGGAGCTATATATAAAAACAGAAATAAATTATTTATGAACAACAGGCTCTAGACAACCATAACTGACTATAACTAATGCTCATGTTTGTATACATACAGACAGTATTATAACAATGAATATACATTCAGTTTTTCATATAAATTCTTTACAGCATAATCTCTATATTTCCAGTAGTGCTAGTCTGTCAATAGGAATCTAAAACAATATACAGTACATGATACATACCAAGATGGTAGAATTGAAACTTCATTGGCTCATTTTATCTGTACAAGCTCCAAATACTCAAAACTACACAAAGAATAAGATGCACTTAAGTCACAGTTAGAGTTGGCCCATTTAAATTAATGGAACTTCGTTCACAGTCATACTGCCCATAAGAACTGCAGTTATATCAATTTTAATGTTATTTAAATTGATATATTAATTCCCGGACACATGACACAAGGGGGAAATCGATTTATTTGGGCTGCATAGCAAGTTTTTTTAACTGGCCAGCAAGGGCTTTTAAAAATGCCTCACTTCTGAATCAGTGCAATGTGGTTTTGTGGATGTGAATGTTGCTGTCATTTTAATTTGTGTCTATGTGGATTTTGGGGTACAAGCAAGGCAGGGAAAGTGAGGAAGGGGCTGGCAAATCAAAGGTGAACTGACATTCAAGAATTACCAGACCATCCTTCATGTGCTGACACATCCACTGCACCAGCTCTGCGCCCACAGAGTGAGTGTGTCAAGACATGGAGGATGTTTGTGCCCACTCTGCGCTTGCTGAAAATTAAACCAAAAGTGTGCTCCAGAAACAGAACAGAAATGAGCCAAAGTAATTTAAGTCAATGTGAATGTGCCTACTGAGTTATATACCATGTGGTTTTACAGCAATTTTAAAAAAGTTGGGACAGGAATCAATATTAATCAGCTGTGTGACTGAGTCCTCAGGTAGGAGTTGACTCATCAAATTCCCTTTGATTCAATGGGCCTATTCTAGTGTGACTACATTGAATAGCAGGATTTTGGCCAATATCTGCTTTGGTCAATAAACAAATACAAATAAGTTTTAGTCGAACAAGATCAGACAGGGGTGCCCCCATCCCAGTCTATGAGCTGTTCCTGATTTTAGTTAGGGTTAGTGTTCCATGTACTACTCTTTAAGTTTCTACCTCAATGAAGATTCCAATGTGCCCCCCTCCCCTAAATGTGATCAAAGTTGTATACACAATATTTCAAGTGATAATATTGTAGAAAGCCTACCTTGCAGATTGAGTTCCCTGTGGACACTGCAACAAAACATGAGTCTGGAAGACTAAAATGCCTCAGCTTGTTGTATGATGGTCAAAGTTTATAAACCACACAATTAATTGTAGGACTCTAAAATTTAGTTTCCAAACAATATTATTGTGCAACAGCAGAATTCAGCATTCCATAAGCCAACTCAAAAACTGGGGGACCCCAAACAAAAAAATATAGCTATCATACTGGACCAGCACCAAATCTGATAGTCAATATGATCTTCAGGATATCTTCTTCTGCTCACTACCATTTACTCTAGCTGAAAAACAGCCATGACTATTGTTTTGTGTTTGGGTGAGAAGTGGCTAACCAATGAAAAAAAGAAGTCAGCTTCTGGGATTTTCCTTTGCTTGGTGTCACTTTGTGAATGGGTGTGAGCACCTGGGAATGACCTTTAAGACCCCTGTTGATATTCAGTTCTCCTCCCAGGAAGCACTGTTCTGTAAAGGATTGGTGACTAAATTAACCCAGGCTATAGATGACAAGCAGGAACAACATGGTAAACACCAGAGGCTTGTCTGAGGAAGTGGACTTGTCCACAAAACTCACATTAAAATATAGCAGGTAGTCTTTAAGGTGCCACTATGTTCGTGTCCCTTTATTTTTTTCTTTTGTTATTGTCCTGATATGCTAGTACAGACTAACACAGCTATCTCTTTTTGATGGCTTTCTGGTTTTCATTTTATGTGCATGCCCCTCCCCACAACCAAGAGAGAATTGGGGATATTTTTTAGAAAGTGAGAAATTTTTAAATTGACAGCTTGGATCAGGTAAGATAAAGGTTAGGAAAGGAAAAAGAAAAAGAAAACACTCTTATAATCAGGCTGCCTGTTGAAACTGGCACACATTGTGAAGTGTTTGGGCAAGTGTTGCCAGACTGTTTGTCCCAGAAACAGCTGGTGAGGTGCTTTGCTAAGCGAAGTTTTGGCTGCTAGTGCCAGAGCATGAGCACAAAGGCAGGAGGAGCACCTGCATTATGACTTATGAGACTTCTCATTGCACAAGCCCTGGCAGCATTACAAGTCCTGGAGAGGGGGGAAACTACCTGTGGGGTGGCAGTGAACCTTCCATAAATCCCAGCAGTGGTAGAAGGTCTGTAAAAATTCCTCCTGTGTGCTGTAGCTGAGGCCACATGGGATGTGAGCCCTAGTAGAAATAGTAGGAACCACGGCAGCTGCTGAGTACATTTTGGCCAGCAAAATTATTTTCTTTCCAACTTTAAGTGGCCATACTACCTGGTTAGCCAGGTTACCTGGGGACAAAACATAGTCCTTTGTCTTAAGCTGCAAATTGTCTGGGGACACCTTTCCATGTCTTGTACTGTTGCTTTTGAATGTTTGAAGTGCAGCCTGATGAGTGTCAATCGTTATTACTTACCAGGATGTGATTCCCTCATCCCCCCAAAAAAGTTACCTTTCTGTATACTTAACCACGAGTCCCTAAATTTAGCTTGGAAGTTTAGGAACAAGAAGAGAGGTAAAGGAAAAGTAACATCCATTCCTATACACAACACATTTTGCTCAATACCCAGGATTAGCCTCTATATTTCTGTCATTGGGATAATGACTTAGAAGCAAATATGCAGACCACCAGCAATATTCATGTGGGAAAGAGCCACATCAATCAGCCCCTGCAATACCTACATCTAGACAATACTTAAGAGTGCTGCCTCCTCTCCCTTCTAATGTTTGAACGATGCCTAATATATGCAACTTGTTTTTAAGATTGGGTCATTGTTGTTGTTGTTGGAAACATACACACACAGAGTGGCTACATCAACTAATACTGAAGTGACTTTGTGGACCACAGTTACCAGAATTGCTCACCTAGCTGGGTCACTGGCCATGCTGGCTGGAGGATGCTGGGAGTTGCAGTCCAAAACCTCACTACCCCAAGCTCTATATCTACTTATCAGAACAGATTTTCAAAAGAGTTAAAGTATCAGCTGCTCAAAAAAGATGAGCAGAAAGACAGCATGTACTACTGCTTCAAGAAAGTGCAGCAATAGATACTGTGCAAAGCCAAATTAGCATTCCATGAGGCAATTCAAAAAATGAGGGCACCCCCCACAAATTATAACTTTCGAACTGGACCTTGGATTAGCACCAAATCTGGCACAAATATAGCATACAGTTTGCTCTTGCCCAGTGCCAGATTTGGGGACATTCAAGCAAATGGTTTTTGAGTTATGATTTTTTAAAAATTAAAACTGCCCCCCCCCATGCAGACATGGTGACCTTTTCTGTCTACAAATCAAATACATAGAAAAGACCAACTGCTTATCTTAAAAGTGAATGGTTAGTCCCAGCCACTTTTTTTTTCCAATTTGGAAGGAATCCAGGCTTTGAGAGGGGGCTAATTCTGACTTTGAAACAAACCATTTGAGAGAGGAAATCTGACTATCTGGTTTTCTTATCAGCACAAACTACTAAACGTTGTTTCAGTTTGAGAACTGGAAGGGAGATGTGAGCTTTTGATCCTGCCAGTCAGGACCAAACTAAATGACTCTCAGGATGAGAACTTTTTAACTCCTTCCTAGGTAAAGAAACATTAAGAAGAGTTTCTGGTTTTGGTGTAAAAATATTTTAAAATCTTTTTTTTAAATAGAGAATAAACATTTAGATGATCACTCATTTAAGCTGAGCGATTACTGGTTTTTGCTTTGTGACTGGGTATGATTTTACAGAGCTTTGGTGCCTATTCCACCCATCTTGTCATTATGCCATTGGTAATTAAAAAAAAAAAAACTTCCAAAGATGCTATGTGGCATCAAGTCACTTCAGATGTGTGGTCACTATATGAGTTAATGACTTCCAAAATGTCCTATCATTGACAACTCTGCTCATATTTTGCAAATCAACAACATCTCAAGGTTATTCTCTTTTCCTACTGCCTTCCCCTTCTTAGCTATATTGTCTTTTCCAATAATTTTGTCTCAGATCGTGCAAACTAAAATCCATGGGTTCCTTTACTGAGTCAACTCATCTCATGCTAGATCTTCCTCTTTTCTTACTGCTCGACCCCACTTTTCCCAGAAATATAGTCTATTCTGGCCACTTCTGTATTTTCATTATACGTGAATAGGTTCAAGTTACTCATTTTTGCTCAAGTGAGAGTTCAGTTGACTTGACTGAGCATGCACTTTTATGTTTTTCTGGCTATCTTTCCTATCTGTATAGCTCTCCTCCAACACCACATTTCAAATGAGTTGATTTTTGTCCTTTTCTTCCTTCATTGTCTTTCTTTTACATAGTATAGAGGGTTTTGACCTTGGTTTGCAGTGACACTCTTGGCTAACTCAAACCTCTCTCTCTTTTTATTTCAAAAGGCAAAGGGACATCTTTTTGAAAATATGCATACAACATGTCAATAGAGTTTTTGGTCCAATGTAGATTTTCTTCCTCAGCTTACCTAACTCAAGGAAAGGGTTTGGAAATTGGAACATAGCTGTCTAGTCTGCATTCCACAAAGTGGGCATGGCAACATTACTGTAATTGAGAGGTTGAAGGGTGTGTATGTTTCTCCATTGTACATGCTGTAACTACTCACACCTTTGCTTCAGTGTTTCGTTAATTCCAAAACATATCTTCAAAATATTTTGGCACAGAGGGGCTAAAGCCTCATCCAAGCTGTTTTTGCTTCTGTCTTCTCCCAGGAAGAGATCATGTGCACATCTTCTGGAGTCCTCTAACACTGAGTAATTCTACATGAGGGAAGTTTCTGTTGGAATGCTGTGTGTAGTGTATGTATATTTAAATTCCTGTTTTAAAAAGCCAGGAAATTCAGTCCTTCAAACATACATACAAACAAAACAAAACAAAAACAAAACACTCCAGTTTGTGACTGTGAGGCATTGTGCTTCTGTACCCACAATTCAAAAAAGCCAGGAAATGGCCTGATATTGCTGCACAGTCTTGTGCCCACACTGCCAGCAAGAAACGGGATGTCAAGCTTTACATAGAAAAGGGGAGCCAGAATATTGACACACCAAAAATAGCAGCTATCAAGATGGTCTGCAGGATACCCTCTTTTGCTCACTACCATTTACACTTCTTGAAAAACAGCTCTGACAATTGCTTTGTGTTTAGCTGAGAAGTGGTTAACTGATGAAAAAAGGAGTCAGCTTCTCAGCTTTTCCTTTGTATGGTGTCACCTTGTGAATAGTAGTGGAGAGTATCCTATAGACCATCTTGACTGCTGCCATTGGTGTTATCAACATTCAGCTTCTCTTTGCTATGTTAAGCTTGGCATCCTTTTTCCTGCTGGCAATGTGGGCATGATATTGTGCAGCAATATTGGGCTATTTCCTGGCATTCTGAATCATGGGAAGCACAATATCCCACATTCATCAGCCAGAGGATGAATGGCTGATGAATTTTTGTTTTGTTTGTTTTAAAAGAATTGAATATTTTAGTATCAACACTTGAAATCTAATCTGACTAAGACTGAGTACCTTATCTGTCCTCCTACAAAGTTTTCTTTTCCATATACGTCTGCCATAACTATTGGCAATGTTACTATTTCATACATGAAGCAGGCATGCAGTCGTCGTTTTATTTTTGATTCATCTTTTTCCTTTGTTTCACATATTCAGGCCATTATGGGAGTTTTTCTTTATAATGATTAAGGGTTTTTCCTTTTCTTCTGCCAATACTTCAGGTTATGCTTTGATTATTTCTGGTTGGTTAAAATCCTGTTGTGTCAATTAAGCCTGCATAGAAGTGATGGTCATACCAGCAGAAAAAACATTGGTGTAGTTAAAGAGCTCCTGTTTCAATCTTAGGACTTGCTTAGCTCATGTCGAACTTACCTGTAATCAGGCTCAGTGGAGGAGAGTTGGGAAAGCCCTAATACTGAAGAAATCACTGTTTAATTCCTGCCAATCTCCCCCTGCTGGGGACATCATCACCCTCATGCTGGAGCAATATATTCAACACAATCAACACAATGTAGATTATTCTAATTTTCTATTGTTTGGTCTCCCACCTATAAGTCCTGTTGTTTTCTATTACAAATGCTGTAGCAAATAACATTTTCTTAGCTCATCAGTCAGATCACATTTTTTTCTTTTCTTACAGTCTAATTGAGGATTTTATATAAGCTTCTTGTTCGTGTTTTTAAAGCCATTTGTCTCTTTTCTGCCTTTTGGCCTTCATATCTCACTATAGGCCTAGTAGTTTTCTTCCCTTTTCCAGTTATGTGCTTTTTAATTGATGAAGGGTCATCTTTCCCTTAACACATCTTTTGTCCTTTCTCTTGCCATACCTTACGTTTGGAGCCAGCTTCCGAACATTTAGTGGGTTGCCCTTCACTCACTATGCTCACGTCTCTTTTAAAGACTTCTTTTTTCTGGAGTGTTTGAATCTGCTTAGTTTTTATAATATATAAGGTTTTTTTGTTTTGTTTTATTGAATTGTGTTTTAAATTAGTGTTCCATTGTATTTTTGTTGTATTGTTGTATTTGTTTTCTTTTTCTACTTGTTTATTTGCTCTTTTAGATTGTACACCCCTTGAGGCTGAACTTTTTATATTAAGCTTTTGTACAGAGCCATGCATATTGATAGTGTTAAATAAAGAAATAAATAATCAAGATATGCAGGATAGTAAAAGGATTCTAAGTCTCATTCATGAGATCCATAGAAAGGAAATACAAGAATCCATCTTGGTGTTCAGAACATGAAAGTGGCGGTCTTGCCATTTAATTGATATGATATCAAGGAAGTATTTTTATGCCCTTGGCACATGGGGAACATGGCCACCATGGGAGAACAGCAACATATATTTTGGAAGGTAGAGGATTGCCCCACTAAAAGACTTGTACTCAGACAAGGACCCAGAGCTCCAGGGCCACAAGGTATAGAGAAGCAGGTGGACCCTGATGATTCTGGATCCTCAGAGAAGGTTCCAGAATCCATTCCCACAATAGTGTAGAGCCTAGGACTGGAATGAGATGTGGCTTCCTCACAGATCACAAGAACTGTGTTGAACAAAGGCAAGAGTGAGGGTGAAGACTATCCAACAGAATGGTCAGCTCTAAGAGAGGTCTCCTTGTATGTTGCCATCTTCTGATGAATAAGCAGTCTTGAGAGGTGGGCTGTCCCTCTAGGTAACATGAAGCTAGAAAGCCTGCACCTGAGTGAAAAGTAGGACATAGGCCACAACGGCCATAAAAAGCTTAGTTACAGGCTTGTGGAATTGCTGGGTCCATTGTCTGTGTTTCCTCTGAATGTGGAGAGCTTCTTGAACTTTCGCCTCCTTCATTTCTCCTTGAACATCCTTGATTCATTTATTGACACCTCTGATGCTCCTTTGTCAGATTCTTGTTTGACTTGCCTGGCTTGCTCGACCTTGGCTTTGGAATCCCTTGTTGCAACTATTTCACTACCTGCATTAGGTGGCTGTGCACACCACTAACCATGGTAGTAGTTTGCATGCTCTCTCGCTTTCTCAGTTCAGAGTGGGGAGGGCTAAATTGTGGGTCCATGCCTTTGTGTCCAAGCACTGGATCTTGCCTGGTTGAAAATAGCCCAGGCAACAGCAAATTTCTAGGCAGTGGGGTCTTTGATAGGTTCAATGTATCCCTCAACCTGGGAAGGTGCTCTTCCCACAAGGAGGTGAATTAAAAGAGGGGATCAGCTTCTCACAAGGAGGTAAGTTCAAGGAGGTGATCAGCTGCTGGACACCTTTATGTTTGCAGAGGTAAAAGCCACTTCCAATACAAGGGGGTAGCAGCCATATATTCTGCATAGGTAGCTCAGTTATTCTAAGCATCTTGTTTTAATAATATGGTACTATATGTCTATTTATCTGTGCTTTGCACAGTGGTCTATAAATACCACCCATTACTTTAATTTCCAGGCTGTTTTCCAGAAAAGCAGCATAAAACATGTCTGATTATGACTGTAGGTGTTCGCAGATACAGTCTGTGGGAGTACAGAAATACAGTTAATATTTTTCTCTCTTCCAGTCTATCTTTGGAAAAGAAAAATTACAGAGTTTGCCAAAGCTATGTGTTGCCTACTCCTCAAGAAAACACACATACTTCTCATGTGTCTTGTCTGCACTGCTACAGCACATAATGATTCAAGATGAATGTTGTTCCAGGCAGCATATGCTAGAGTATAGAGGTTATGCCTTGCATATGGATTGTTCATCCATACTCTTATCCTCAAACATTTGCAGCCTTTTCCAGACGCACAATGCATATTTATGTCAAATTCAAAACAAGAGTGATTTCTTACTTTTATTTTTTTTCTCATTGATGAAGACAATTACAAGTTCCTGGAGTCCTTAACTCTTGAGGTTGAAATATTCGATCTTCATTTTGTTCTTATTGTTCGTTTACTTCTTGCTTTCTTCGAAGAAAGGGTTTGAAAAATACAAGCCACCAAATATATATGCCATAATAGTGCCTAAGATTGCCGAATGGTGTGTCCACATTTGTCCTCTTTTTCAAAATATTCTAATACATAGACATTTCTAATAAAAATCCTGCATGTCAGTAGCAAGATTCTGTAGAATTCATGTCTACAGAATGGTAGTTGGATAGGGGTAGGTTATGGGAATGACGTCAATAATATGGGCAAAGAATATTTTCCTTTCTTATTGTAATGAAACACATCAATTTAGTACAATAGGAAAATATGACAACAGAGTCAGAAGTGTCCATAGTCAGCAGTCCATAGATTAGATGACATTCATTGCAGTTGGCCAAGGTTGGAGAATGTCCATATTTAACAGGTAAGCTGCTATTGTGGAAAATTCTAAAAATTCTAAAGGCAGTGTGTAAATTACATTCCTGGAGATTTTCAGCTGCTTATAAAATATATCTTGTTCATTGACATCCATAACACCTTTCCATGACTGAATTTCCTTTACATTTTAACAAAAATGCCTATGTAGTTTGAATTAGAATGATTTCTCTGCCTCTCTGTGAGGTAACAAAAAGAACCACCACCATCACTAGAAACCCGCTTGAGCTGATAAAAGCACCTGTCCTTTACCTCTCTTTCCACAGTGTCCATAGCAGATTGAAAATAGACCAACAAGCAATCTTGTCTTTTTATAACAGCTTGGCTTATTTCTTCTCATCTGCAAGCATTCTAACTCCCAAATTGGAACTACTAGCATTTATGGACAATTGTGGTCCATTTCTGTGGTCCAGTGATATTTCTCCAGCTATGATTCTGGGAAGGATATGTGGGAGGTGGTGAGAGGTTCACCTCTATGAGAGAATGACTCACCACCATGTCACTATTTGCCAGCAATAAATATCCTTTTCTGGATTACAGACACAATCAGCAAAATAAATAATTTTTAAGACAAATGCAACGAGGAACTATTGGGAAATTCATATGCATGTTGGGCTGGTTTGTGATATTTTGCTGTATAATACACATTACCAAGTAGTACTCAATCTCAAGTATTGTTTAATTGTTTTGGCACTTGAAGGACAAAGGCCCACTAGCAGTTTCCTTTCCTTTGTACTAAATAATAATAATAATAAACAATTTTAAAGAGTAAATTAAACACCTAACAATTTGCTGCCCATTTATAGCACCCAAAAAGCTTCTCCCTCAAGCAGTCATTGTGTTCTGCCTAATGGTAGGGCTGGTCACAGGTTGACATAAAGCTAAAGCTACTCCCTATGGTTTCTCTGCCATGTCAATTTCCATTACTACTAGAGGTGGGGCAGTCATGTCTGGAAAAAGGCTCTCTTTTGTGTAATTTGTGTTCTTTTAGCAATGGTCAAAAGAGAGTCTCTTATGTATGAAAGAGGGCTCCACTGAAGTTTTGCATTTATTTCATGTTCCCTACTTTGTATAGCATTTCAGTGCACTTTAACCCTTTGTCTGTCCAAAAACTTGAGATTTTTTTTCATCCAATAGCATTTCTAGACCTGTCAGAAGACAATCCATATGTCCAGGGGGAGAGCAGGAATTCTGAATGTCTAAGAGGGTCTGGAACCTAGTGAGGAGTGTTCTTTGATTCAGTTTTTCCTTGTGAGATCATTGTGCACTGAGCTTCTGGTGCCCTCCATCTTGGGTTGCTACCTGTCTATCTGCTTGCCATGCCTCCATGTTTTATACTTTTCTCTTTTTCTGTATTTTTGGAGGTATTTCCTCCCATTCCTTTGGTTGCTGCCAGGCAGCCTATCTGTGCCAGTGTGCCTTATTTGGGATTGGGGGGGTTGTTGTTGTTGTTGTTGTTGTTGTTATTATTATTATTATTATTATTATTATTATTATTATTATTATTATTATTATTATTATTATTGATTTGGCCATTGATTTCTGTGGGAGTTTTCCCCATTCTTTGTTGCTGTTGTTTTGTTTTTTGTTTTGGTTAGTTTTTTTTTCCTAAGGTGTTTTTTTTCCTGTTCTTGTATCATTTTGCTGCTGCCTGACTTGCCTGCTGCTGGGCTCAAGGAAGAGAACAGATGCTGTCAAGTGGAAGGAAAAGAGAATTCTCCCAGAATTCTAGTAGTTTTGGTTTGGGGACTTTGTTTCTTTTGATTGTATTTCCTTGCTTGGTTTTCTGGGTTTTTAGGAGAGTTGGCTATTTGTGTATTTTTTAAATTTTGCTCCCCACTGCCCCATGTGTGTATGTGAGTCTTCTTCCTTCCTGATTGATTTTTCCAAATTGTTATTTGGTTATTTTACTGCATATTTATCCTGTTGGCATTGTATATTTTGATGGGTATTGAGGAAAACTGTTTTGTTGTCTTCTTTGAGGTACGTATGTGGCCTGTGGGATGCCCTTTGTGACTGTGCCAATGTGCCACAGGGCTGATTGGGTGGTGGTGGTGGTTGGCTGTGCATGGCTTGAGGTATTTCTCTCTTGTTCTTGGTGTTGTGCTGTTGGGTGCTTTGGTGAATGAGCATATTTGAGCAGCTTGGCTGCTTCTTTGCCTTTTTTCTATCATGCTGCCCAGGCCCAGAGGGGCTCTATTGTACTGGGTGCACGGTCTGCTTTTGAAGTACATTGATTCTCTGTTGCCTTGCCTCTGCTTTTCTGGATTAGGTTTTAAACAATTCTTTAGGGCTTTTGGAGTGCAAAAAAACAAAAATATGGACACATGAATGGGAAACCTGAAAGAGGCTTCCCCTTTCATGTAAAAATGAGACCGAAACATGAAAAATATGAAAATGAAAGAACCACTCTTCAAAAGAACCCAAAATGAAAGAATATGATAATTTTTGCCTTCCACATCCCTAATTCTTGTTGTCCCTCCCTTGCCACCTTCACTTTTATCTTTTTCTGTTTACAGCTTTTTCCTTTTCTCCTGGCACAATGTTAAGTATGTTGAATCAAAAGTGCAGAGGTCGAGGTTACTGTAGAAGCTTCTTTTTGTTGTTTAGTCATTAAGTCGTGTCCGACTCTTCGTGACCCCATGGACCAGAGCATGCCAGGCCCTCCTGTCTTTCACTGCCTCCCGGAGTTTGGTCAAATTCATGTTGGTAGCTTCGGTGACACTGTCCAGCCATCTCGTCCTCTCTCGTCCCCTTCTGCTCTTGCCTTCACACTTTCCCAACATCAGGGTCTTTTCCAGGGAGTCTTCTCTTCTTATGAGATAGGCAAAGTATTGAAGCCTCACCTTCAGGATCTGTCCTTCCAGTGAGCACTCAGGGTTGATTTCCTTCAAAATGGATAGGTTTGATCTCCTTGCAGTCCAGGGGAGTCTCAAGAGTCTCCTCCAGCACCACAATTCAAAAGCATCAATTCTTCGGCGGTCAGCCTTCTTTATGGTCCAGCTCTCATTTCCATACAACACTACTGGAAAAACCATAGCTTTGCGGACCTTTGTCGGCAAGGTGAGGTCTCTGCTTTTTAAGATGCTGTCTAGGTTTGTCATCGCTTTCCTCTCAAGAAGCAGGCGTCTTTTAATTTTGTGGCTGCTGTCACCATCTGCAGTGATCATGGAGCCCAAGAAAGTAAAATCTGTCACTGCCTCCATATCTTCCCCTTCTATTTGCCAGGAGGTGATGGGACCAGTGTTCACGATCTTAGTTTTTTTTATGTTGAGCTTCAGACCATTTTTGGCGCTCTCCTCTTTCACCCTCATTAAGAGGTTCTTTAATTCCTCCTCACGTTCTGCCATCAGAGTGGTATCATCTGCATATCTGAGGTTGTTGATATTTCTTCCGGCAATCTTAATTCCGGTTTGGGATTCCTCCAGTCCAGCCTTTCACATGATGTATTCTGCATATAAGTTAAATAAGCAGGGAGACAAAATACAGCCTTGTCGTACTCCTTTCCCAAGTTTGAACCAATCAGTTGTTCCATATCCAGTTCTAACTGTTGCTTCCTGTCTCACATATAGATTTCTCAGGAGATGGATAAAGTGGCCAGGCACTCCCATTTCTTTAAGAACTTGCCATAGTTTGCTGTGGTCCACACAGTCAAAGGCTTTTGCGTAGTCAATGAAGCAGAAGTAGATGTTTTTCTGGAACTCTCTGGCTTTCTCCATAATCCAACGCATGTTAGCAATTTGGTCTCGAGTTCCTCTGCCCCTTCAAAATCCAGCTCGTACTTCTGGGAGTTCTCGGTCCACATACTGCTGAAGCCTACCCTGTAGGATTTTGAGCATAACCTTGTTAGCGTGTGAAATGATTGCAATTGTATGGTAGTTGGAGCATTCTTTGGCACTGCCCTTCTTTGGGATTGGGATGTAGACTGATCTTTTCCAATCCTCTGGCTACTGCTGAGTTTTCCAAACTTGCTGGCATATTGAGTGTAGCACCTTAACAGCGTCATCTTTTAAGATTTTAAAAAGTTTGACTGGAATGCCATCACCTCCACTGGCCTTGTTGTTAGCCATGCTTTCTAAGGCCCACTTGACTTCACTCTCCAGGATTTCTGGCTCCAGGTCAGCAACTACACTATCTGGGTTGTCCGGGACATCCAGATCTTTCTGGTATAATTCCTCTGTGTATTCTTGCCACCTCTTCTTGATGTCTTCTGCTTCTGTTAGGTCCCTACCATTTTTGTCCTTTATCATGTCCATCTTTCCACAAAATGTTCCTTTAATATCTCCAATTTTCTTGAACAGACCTCTGGTTTTTGCCTTTCTGTTATTTTCCTCTATTTCTTTGCATTGTTCGTTTAAGAAGGCCCTCTTGTCTCTCCTTGCTATTCTTTGGAAGTCCGCATTCAATTTTCTGTAACTTTCTCTATCTCCCTTGCATTTTGTTTCCCTTCTCTTCTCTGCTATTTGTAAGGCCTCGTTGGACAGCCACTTTGCTTTCTTGCATTTCCTTTTCTTTGGGATGGTTTTTGTTGCTGCCTCCTGTACAATGTTACGAGCCTCCATCCATAGTTCTTCAGACACTCTGTCCACCAAATCGAGTTCCTTAAATCTGTTCTTCACTTCCACTGTGTATTCATAAGGGATTTGGTTTAGATTATACCTGACTAGCCCAGTGGTTTTTCCTACTTTCTTCAGTTTAAGCTTGAGTTTTGCTATAAGAAGCTGATGATCAGAGCCACAATCAGCTCCAGGTCTTGTTTTTGCTGACTGTATAGAGCTTCTCCATCTTTGGCTGCAGAGAATATAATCAATCTGATTTCGGTATTGCCCATCTGGTGATGTCCATGTGTAGAGTCGCCTCTTGTGTTGTTGGAAAAGAGTGTTTGTGATGACCAGCTTGTTCTCTTGACAAAACTCTATTAGCCTTTGCCCTGCTTCGTTTTGGACACCAAGGCCAAACTTACCTGTTGTTTCTTTTATCTCTTGACTCCCTACTTTAGCATTCCAGTCCCCTATAATGAGAAGAACGTCTTTCTTTGGTGTCAGTTCTAGAAGGTGTTGTAAATCTTCATAGAATTGGTCAATTTCAGCCTCTTCAGCATCAGTGGTTGGTGCATAAACTTGGATTACTGTGATGTTGAAAGGTCTGCCTTGGATTCATATTGAAATCATTCTATCATTTTTGAGATTGTATCCTAGTACAGCTTTTCTCACTCTTTTGTTGACTCTGAGGGCTACTCTATTTTTTATACGGGATTCTTGCCCACAATAGTAGATATGATAATCGTCTGAATTGAATTCGCCCATTCCCGTCCATTTTAGTTCACTGACGCCCAGGATGTCAATGTTTATTCTTGCCATCTCCTGTTTGACCACATCCAGCTTACCAAGGTTCATAGATCTTACACTCCAGGTTCCTATGCAGTATTTTTCTTTGCAGCATCGGACTTTCCTTTCACTTCCAGGTGCGTCCGCAGCAGAGCGTCCTTTCGGCTTTGGCCCAACCACTTCATTAGTTCTGGAGCTACTTGTACTTGTCCTCTGCTCTTCCTCAGTAGCATGTTGGACGCCTTCCGACCTGAGGGGCTCATCTTCCAGCATCATATCTTTTAGCCTTTTTTTTCTGTCCCTGGAGTTTTCTTGGCAAAGATACTGGAGTGGCTTGCCAGTTCCTGCTCCAGGTGGATCACGTTTAGTCAGAACTCTCCACTATGACCTGTCCGTCTTGGGTGTCCCTGCACGGCATAGCCCATAGCTTCTCTGAATTACTCAAGCCCCTTCGCCACGACAAGGCAGCAATCCATGAAGGGGGTAGAAGCTTCTAACATGGTGCAAATGCTTTTCATTCCAGGTCACTAGCTTGAATCAACATAGGCAAAGAACTGCCAGTAGTTACTCTTTCAGAGCAGCTCAATGACCTCAGTAAAATGAGTTTACTGGCTCAGGCCAGAACAGCTAGCCTCAATAAAGAAAGTGAGATGTGTGTGTGTGTGGACTATGAATTAGCCTTTCAGCAGCCTTGCGACTGAACCCAGGTAGAGCTTGTGAGGTAGCTGTCAACCAGCTACATCCACATAATGCATTGACTCCAACAGGAATATGTGAAAAATAGAGTTTCAAGAGCCCTGTCTTGGTGCACAGTTGGTCCCACAGATGGCCATGCTAGCTGGGGTATTCTGGGAGTCGTAGTCCAATTCCATGCAGGAATTTGTGTTTCTGCATTGAGCAGAGGGTTGGACTCAATGGCCTTATAGGCCCTTCCCAAATTCATTATTCTATGACTCTATGATTGTATAACATAATATTTCCTGCCTCTGTCCTGCTGTCTTTGACACAGACACAGTTTGTATTCCAGATTCCTCACAGTGCTGCATAGCTGCAGTTTTCTTTTTTTTCTTTTTCTTTAACGGACAAATGTGAAAACGTAGCATAGGAAAATAGAACCCACACACTTCAGATTAATAAACCATGGGAAATATATTCATGTTGTGTGTACAGTTTAAAATGTATGTGAATCTATAGACACATTTGAGGGGGTTGGAATAGGGAAAAATAATTAAACAAAATAAACACAAACCAGCAAGACTAGGCACAGATTGGACCTGAAGATGAGAAAGAGAGGATTCACTGGAGATCCACTGACAGCAGAGGGCAAACACGAAGAACAGGAATCGTGCAGGCTGTTGACTCACTACATATTGTCTGAATACTAAGTCATCTCTCTTTAAAATGTGGCAAGATCACCACTGGTTATCATGGCCACCGCACAGCGCCACCATTGGTTTTTATGGTGCATACATTGGTTCATGCAAAAGGGAGATTGCCACTCAGGCAATCTGATCCCAAACATTTAGGGCTCTAATGGTAATCTCCAGCTCCTTCAGAAAAAGGTGATGAGAAGGAAGTTGCCTCAGCAAAATTCAAGTCCTTTATTTGGAACCCAGCTTTAGTGTAGGTTCTGACTCAAAATTTAACTGATTGCAGAATTAGTAATCAGAATCCATTGGAACATAAGAAGCTGCCGTATCCTCAGTCAGACAGCTGCTATAGTGACCCTAATAATGCCAACTCTGACTTGCAGGGCTCTCCAGAGTGTCAGCCAGAATTTTTTCCCATCTCTTTTTGAAGATTTCTGATATTCCTCAGTGGTTTCCTATCCAAGAACCAACCAGACATTAGCCTGCTTAGCTTCCAATATGTCTCGGTGTATTATGGAACATGTGGCTATGTAATCTGAACACATGTATCTATCAACACACGACCCTTAAGTCTGCCATTTCTCATGTTAATGGTGGCTTAACTGGAAGATAGTAGTAGCGAGAAAGGGTAGTAGAGGCCACACTCTTACCACAGCACATAGTCTATATGATACTGTGACTAGACATTAGGGATGAGGTGGGAAGGGCAAACTCTTCTGATATTATAGAGTCAAAGACTTAGGGACAGGGGGCTGGAACTCCTTCTCAGTCATCTGATGGTGGTAGCCTAGCCAATCCGAGTAAACAGACCAGAATCCAGGTAAAATCTAGCTAACCAGCTCATGTCAAGGAGGAACAATAGTCATTATTTTTGTTTGATAGGCAGAAGCGAGAAGCACCCAGTAGCAGCAGCAATTGGCACCATTCCTCTTAGGATTTAAATGCCACATGGCCTTACCTACAGAACACATGATTCATGGAAAGGTCTTCTGAGCTGTATATGGCTATGGAGAATTGTGAAAGGCTTACTGTTTGCCAGGACTTGTCCAACAAGAAGGCCCACAAGTCATGATGACTTCCTGCCTTGCTTCAAATGCCACACTAGGCTCAAGCACACTCACCCACCAGCTGTCCTCCCAGTCCATTTCCCTGCTGACATTTTGGGTGCTAGTGTTGCCACAAGAATAACCTTTGCATAGAGACTGTGAAATCTTGTGCTAGTTGGAAATGGGTGGAGACAGGTGCCCAGGCTGTAGAGTCACCTTACACTGGAAAATCAAACTTTCTGTTCTACCAGAATCACTCAGCTGACAATGATCACCTTGCCTGGAGAACCCAAGGAAGCACAGAATTTCTGTGAGTTAGCACCATCAGACATGGCAATCCAACTCTGACCAGTTTTGTCATATTCTCTTACTGCTGGGTTTGCCATGTCATTGGCAATAGAGCATTGACTGTATCTGTGAACACCTGATCTGTGATCTCACAGTAGGATAAGGTGCTCTAACAAAAATAACAATATTAGAACATTTATGTGATCATAAATGCATTCTGACACATTATTTTGTGTCAGAGAGGTTACATGTGTATAGGAAATGTCATGCAAAAAGCACTGTGATATATCATAAGATGCTGAATACTGATGTGTCCAAATATAACCAGTCTTGGCTTCTATTAATACAAACATGGAACAAAAACAGCAGTGGGATGTTTGTCCTTTAACCTCTGGAACATTTATTGGAGTTTCATTTTTTTTATAGCATAGGCACAGAAGACAGATTGAAACTTGCAGCAGGACATTGAGAGAAAAAACACGCTTTCTAGTATAGCTGCAACATGGACATTTTAACACCAACATTCTGTGTTTTTTAAAAGACAAAACAGACAGTTTTGTTGAAGAACCTTGGAGACTAGTTTGGATTCAACACAATGTCATTGTTTAGAGCTGCAACATCCAAAGTCAAGGCAGTCATGACAATGTCCAATCTGCAGTTGGGAAGGAACAGCAACAGAAAAAAGAACCACATAATAACTGGATATTTCTTCTACAACTTCATTGAACATTTCCTTTTTGCCATTAAATTGAAGTGAACAGATTGCCTGAAAGCTACGATTTGCCTGGCAAACAGAAAGGTACTGCATTTACAAAATGGCTGCTAACAACAAGCTGATTGAAAGGAACATGATGTATTTCAAAACAAGCCAAGACATGTTCCACATATTTATTCAGGGTGACAAACAGTCTTCCTACATTATGACCTATTAGGTTGGTTTGTAGAGTGAAATGGGTATGTTCTCTGCTTGAAAAGCAAAATACATGTGACTTTTGTTCAAGTCTTCCCACACATTTTTAAAAAGCATCTTTCTACAAGATCATTGTGGTGCCTCATGCCTTCCCTCAGTTGTTTTGATATTGTTTGTGGGTTGGCTAAAGCTACCAGCCATATGGTTTGCATTCTGTCCCTATAGTGATGCTTTTCTTATGTCTAGCACTATAGAGTGATGGTGTTAAATAAGCCAACACAGTTTGGAAACACTTTGCCAGGTGTCAAGGCATAGGTTTGGGGGATAGCAAAGTGGTGGGATTAGAATGCTACCCTATCATTTCCACTTATGTGGGCTGTTGGGAAAAATAGCAGCAATAAAGCTTGAAGCACTTTTACACACAGTCATATTACCCCAGAATCCATAGTATGGAGCATGCACTATGCTCTCCGCCATGCATATAAAAACATGCAAGTTTATATAAAGAAATTAGTCATATATTACATGGAAGTATAGGTTACCATATAGTTATGGATTATGAAAGGCTTCCATGTCATATCTCCAACAGAAAAAAAAATGGTTGAAATCAAGTGTTTTCTTCTTTTCACACACATTTTTGTTATGGCCATTGTTCGTTGATGCTGCAGATTTACTTCTCAGCTATTGCTTCTTCTGAAAACTTGAAATCTCTGTTTACAGGGGTAAACTGTGGTTTTCTAACTTTTCCCTTGCTGGTAGCTGTTGCTTTGGTGGAAAATATCTAATCCTGGAAAGTGTTTCCTGAGAAGAGAATTTGAGCCGCACACCACATCCCAAGGAAGGCAAATTCCTAAATAACATCTTGTAGTATGAGTGACCTTTCTTTTGTAAGAAACAAGTTTAAATTGTAAGTCCTTCTTCTTTCTGTGTGTGATTTCATTAGAGATCCAGCCAGAACTGGTTAGGAGAGCTTGCTCTGTTTTGTCCAGTGAGTTCAATGTATTGTGTTGCTGTTGACTGTTTGTTTGTATGGTTGGCTTTATAAAAAAAATCTTAACATAACTTGTTCAGCAAGGACAGAGGATTTTTTTCTCAGAATTGATGTTTCTATGCTTCTATATCAAGGAAATTTCCAAAAGAAAGAGAAAAATGATTCAAGCAAAATAATGATGACAATAATAATCACCCTTCTTGGGGGTTTCAAGATATGAAGTACTCAGAGTGGTCGGCTCTGCTGATGAGCTCACTTTGCCAAGTGGAGCCTCTTTGCCTTCCCTCCTGGGATAGCACGAGATGTGTTAATAATGGAGCTACCTGGGAAGGGAGGGGGAGGGAGCGCCTTATTTAAAGGTGTTTCTCCCTGGTTTTGGCCTCTTTTGAGACTTGCAACCTGCCTGCCCACCCTCGGTTCTAGTGTCACCTACTGGTGGTCACCAGTAGGTGACACTAGACTTGCTTCTTGATTGGCCGATGGAAGCAAGGGTTTTTTGCCTTTCCCACACTGACAGGTGTGTAGGCTGTTATTGGGGGGTGTTTGTTTTCAGTCACACTAGCGTGTAGTGTGGAACAAAGATGGATTGGTGAAGTCCCTTTGGAGCACAGGGGAGATTATAACCCATCTGACTTCCCAGTGCTGCAGATGGTGAGATTACAGTGTGGAGAGGGATGTGCTAGAGCCACCTGTGGGTGGACAGCAACCAATAGACAAGGGGCTCGAGGCCCGGGGTGGTCAGATCAAGGCTGGCCAGTGTCACGCTTTTCTCAGGACCTCGGAGCATGGGCCACACCCATTTTGGGAATTTGGAGTCCAGTGAGACACCTGCTGCAAACCTTATTCTGCACTACAACAGGTCCCTCTCTTTGTTTGGATCCTGAAGTTAACATTGTGGTCAATTTAATAAAGTGTGGCCCGGTTTTAACCCCCACTTGCATCTCACCTCATTATTCCAGGATGGGAGGGAAATTGGTTTACCAGACCCTTTTTCTAAGAGCACGCTATGACTGTGTAGTTTGCCTAAGGGTACACAGGCTAACTCTTCTCACAGGTGGCACAGTGGGGAACTGAACTTCCAAAACCTCACTCTGCAGCCAGGTACTCCTTCTCACTGAGCTATTCAACCACCTTTAAATCAAAAAGTTATGGTCAAAGCTATGCTTCCAAAATCAAGAAAGTTCAGATCAGAGACTCCTGCCCTCTCATTCTCACTCAAAACATGGAGTACACTGATGCACCCTTTTTCTACCTTGAACTCTATTCCATCGTGAAAACAATATCACATTGAGCTTGGCCCTTTGGCTAAGAATTTTTGCAATTAGCTGATATAGAATAAGGAAAACAGACCTATTTTTAAATGTTAAATACTCATAATATTTTCAAACCACAAATTGGCATTAGAATGAGATTAAAATGAATAATCAGGAAGTAGCTTATCAGAAGAAATGTGGCAGGATTGATGTGGTGAATAGTTTTGCTAAAGCACATTATTATTATTATTATTTTGCAACTCACTTTCAGTGCGAGAAGAATAGATGTGCAACTATGTCCACAATTCCAAAAGCAGCCTTTTACCTTTGTGGTAACTTGCTTTCTGAATACTTCTTTAGATTGTGTTATGTACTGCACATCATTATTTCATGCTGAACCACTCTATTATTACCAGCTATTATTCACTGATTTTATCACAAATATGATGATATTTCACAAGGAATGTTTCTTTCTGAAGATGCATTAGCTTGTGGGGTCATGCTGTTATCTCATTTTCATTTTGAGAGAAAACATATGCCTGGCTTAGCAACTGTCTCCTAGGCAAATGAACTGCCAATGATTTCTTATTTTAATTTACTGTGAGGTGACAGCAATTGACAATAACTTTTACAAAGAAACTTGGGGTAAAATCAGGTGGCACTAGTGACTAATGGAGTTGGTCTAACCTGGTATTTAAATGAGTCAGTTTCTTGCTTCAGTCATAGAATCATAGAATAATGGAGTTGGACATTGAGTCCAACTCCCTGCTCAGTGCAGGAAACCAAGCCAAAGTATATCTGACAGATGACTATCTAACTTCCTCTTAAATGCTTCCAGTGTTGGAGCACTCACCACATCCTGGGGTAATTAGTTCCACTGTCATACTGCTCTAACAGTTAGGAAGTTTCTGAAGATGCCAAGGTTACCAACAATGCTTAAACAACCCACAAATATAGGCCTCCATAACACAAATTGCTGGAAATATGGTATGTCCCAATAGAGAGATGTGGAGCTTTTAAAAATCTACAGCTAGACAAAAAAAAGTGCACCTCAAAGGAAAAGAAAGTGAATTTTCAAAAGAACAGGCATCCAACTCAAAAAAAGAGAGACATATGCAAAAGCGGTACTGTTAGTTGACATTAAAATGACAAAGAACTAGAGATGTGAAGAATACTTGCAAAATTATACATGTTGGTATAATACAGGGACGTGGTGGCGCTGCGGGTTAAACCACAGAAGCCTCTGTGCTGTAAGATCTATAGATCTGCAGCTGTAAGAACGAATCCACGCGACGGAGTGAGCGCCCGTCGCTTGTCCCAGCTCCCGCCAACCTAGCGGTTCGAAAGCATGCAAATGCAAGTAGATAAATAGGGACCACCTCGGTGGGAAGGTAACAGCGTTCCGTGTCTAAGTCGCACTGGCCATGTGACCACGGAAGATTGTCTTCGGACAAACGCTGGCTCTATGGCTTGGAAACGGGGATGAGCACCGCCCCCTAGAGTCGAACACGACTGGACAAATTGTCAAGGGGAACCTTTACCTTTACCTATAATACTTCTTATGCCAATCAGATCACCATGTTGTATGTGGAATATAGAAAGCAGGAGTGTAGGACTACACTTAATTTGGATTGTACCTGTTTCTTAATGTAGATGCAGATTGGAAGTTTGATCCCCTCCCTCAATGCACAAAAATTAAACTTGCTGTAATGAAGGAAGGTGTAATAATAACTAAGGAAAATTAATTGGTGTCTGCAGCAGAGCGTGACAAGCTGTCCAGTACATATTCACAGTGCCTCTAGTGTCTTTATAATTAAAGCTAGAGAGTATTTAATTTATTGCCATTTATCATTATGAAATTGCAAAGAATCTCTGCTTCATCCATAACTGTGGGTGAAACTTCCTGGCTTTCTTGCTTTCTTTTTAAACAACAAGAAGAATGTCATTCTAAGCAGCAGTAAAGTGAGACCTGTAACATGCTGGTGCTGAGGAATGTGTTGAAACAGGAGGTGGGAAAAAGGGAAATTCCTATCGCTATCCCTGAATGTGGCTCTGCAGCAATAGGACTACCAGCCGCTGCTGGCTGTTACCTGGAGTAGTGCCTACCTGTTCTTGTTTTTTAAAGGAATGTATCATCAGCCTCTTTATCCATTGTAAAGACTGTTTCTTTATGTATTCACCTATTTTAAAAATGTATATACTGCCTAGTTGGCGAAGCTCTTTGGACAGTTTACAAATAAAAACCTAATGTATTCTATTATATTTCCCACCCTGGGCTTGTGACTGGGGTGGGGGTGGTACTCTACATTCCAGTCCACAAGCTGCTCCTGCCCCACCACCCAAACATAAGCATTCTTTACCTAGATTCTTTCTCCCATATCAGAATATGGTTAGTTTTTTGGACTGCAAGATTATGGTGGTATTGTTGTCCCAAAAAAAGTAACTTCTCCAACTTACTTTGTTCCCAGGGTTCAGAAGACTATTACATCTTCAGGAGATGTTTGCTTGCCCCTATTCCACTTAAGAACTGGAGAGAGTTGGCAGGTTGGAAGAGCCACTCTGGCTGTACTTGGACAGGCTGTTCAGAAAATAATTCTTTTGCTGTCTCTCTTAACTATTTATTCAAAACCCCCAAAACCATTTAGAAAGTTCTGCAGATTGTGTGAAAAGGTGATTGAATTGAATGTGAGTTAATAATGTATTCTGAAGTGTTATTAGGATGCTGGAACTGCAGATATAGAATTTGAAGCCTAGATTGGCACATAAATGTATACATTTCTAACATATCACTTGTCACAGCATGACTATATTCATAACACACCCCTTTTGCACCACAATGGGTTCTGTTCATTCTTTTAGCTGTGAGTAGTTTAGATTTAGTTGTTCATTTAATGAGGTATCTGATTTATAGAAGCCCCTCTGTGCCTGCAGAGGTCACTCACTGGTTCAGATACCCACTGCAGCTGCACACCACTGGAATGCTTCCTTTCATTAATCCTGATGCTTTGTAGACAGAGAGAATTGCCATGACTGCTGCCCACTCAGTGGTATCATAACAATTGTGTTTTGACTTGGCTGTATGAACAAGGAATCACTGCCCAACTGTTTACCTTCTTTTTTATTTCAGCAGTGTAATAATAAACCACAGTGGTACACTTTTAATCACATCTAGAATTTATCAGATTCCTGTCTATATTTACTCAAGAACTAATTAACTAACAAACTCCCAGGAAATTGGGCAGATTTGAATGGAGAGAGTTGGTAGAGAGGGAAGTGCTATTTCGAAGTCCTACTGGTCTCATGCTGGACTGGGTGGAAGAAGGTAAAAGATTCCCTCCCCCCCCCCTTTCCTCTCCCCATCTGCCAGCTTCAGGTGCTGAGTGCTGGGACATTTTGATCAGTAAGACTGTGAAATCATGTCTTACCCCTGTAACATATATAAGTAGATTAAATAGTGCGCATTCCTCTAAGATAGATCAGTCAGAGAGTGAGAGTGGCTAGGATTAATAGTTTAGAAAAATATTTTTCCCTACAACTGCCATTACCAATGTTTGGTCTCTATTTCACCTCGCTGACTTCTCCTCCAGCTTCTCCAAAGGTGAAGGAGCACCACCTATGAATGACACATCTTACAAAACAGTTCTGTGCCAAAGAGGCAAGGAAGGCACACTGGGTAGACACATAAAGCAGACAAGTAAAAGGGGAGGCATGTGTGATGCCAACAGGAAGAGAGGAAGGCAAGGCTAGACAAAGCAAGAACTATCTCAAACTGAGGCAGAGGAAGTGGGGAAGGATGTGGGGTAAAGATAGAAACATGTTACTTTAAATTTGACACTCTGACTCAGCTGTCTTACCCTGTTGGTAGAGATGGTCCTACTGATGGTGGAGAAGCAAAAAAGTAGACTTTTCTGCTACTGTAATGAGGAAGCCTCCAATGAGAGAAGCACATTCTCAGACTCAAGACTTCCCTCTTCTCCTGTAAATGTTGAGCTCGCTGCTGAGTCCACTGGACTTCGAGCAGCGTGAGCGCTCCTTGCCGGCCACCCTGGAAGGACCGAGACTCCCGTAGTCTCACGAGACTCGCATGGTGGGGGTGGAGAGCCTAGGTTACTTAAGGGGCTGTCCACCCCACACCATCCTTTTCTTTTCCGGGCACCCACCCGCCCTCCCTATTTCTAGTGTGAGTTTTTCTGGTTGCCTTTAAGGGGCCGGATAGGAATTTTTGACCTTCATCCTGATTGGCTTTGGATGGGGGGATTTTTCGCCTATCCCACACTGGAAGAGGGTTGTTGGCATTTGGTGGAAATAATTTTTTGGTCACACTGGCGGGTAGTGCGGAAATAACAGGTATTTTCGGTGTGTCCCAATTGTAATCTCAGGTAAGCCAACAGCGCATCCGACCTTCCAGCACTGCGGATCGTGCGATTACAGTGCCTGTGGGGGGAAGATGCGCTGGGCCACTTCCGGACCAACAGTCATCGAGTAAAGATGGCTTGAGATCTGGGGGTGTTTATTAGCGGCTAGCCGGGTTCCTGCTGTCAGATGACTGCGGGGACTTGGGGCCGGGGACTCGCCCATTTCATGATCAGAGGGGTATTTGGATACCCCTGCCTTTCACCTGTTTCCGCACTACAGCAGGCCCCCCTCTTTTGCCAAATGACAGCAAATTTCGTATTTGGATGTTATCAATAAAGTGTGGCCCATATTTAACCCATATTACTGTCTCGTGTCTTTATTCCGGGGTTGGGACGGCAAGTCCTGTATTTCCTAGGATGTCCTCCCAGGATGACAAAATGGTATCCTACTGATGAGAGAAAATGGAATAACTGATGAATCAATGAACAAAAGTAGAAATGAGCATGAAAGGAACCATGAATTAAAAAAACCCCAAAAAAACCAAAATCATGAATTGGGCCTTTCTGTGGTTTGTTTCAGGGCACTTAGGGGAAATGCGCCTGCCCAGAACAAAATGAAACACCAAACTATTATCGGTTTTGGCAATTCTTATGTGGGCTATAATTCAGATGTCCCAAATCCATCATTCACCAAATATGGACTGACTCTTGGAGTGACTCTCCTCTGTGCCCCCTCCAAGTTTTGTGAAAATTGGATTAAGATTGCCTGAATTCTAGCCCCCCCAAAGCAGCCCCCCCGGAAAGTGCTCTTTAGCTAGCTGCTAAAGAGCACTTTCCTAGGGAGACCTGATTTAGGGAGCTATAACTTGGACATCCCAAATCCAACCTTTGCCAAACTTGGAGGGGGTGGAGAGGAGAGTTAGCTGAAGACTCATTGTGAGTTTGGCATCTCTAACTTGTGCAGAGGCCATTCTAGTACTCCTGGAATTCTCAAATTGCATGAACCACAAAACAGTTCGTTTTGTCGGAAAGTTCGGGAAAGTTTTTGGTTTGTGAATAGTGACGAACCATGAACCATCACAAACCAGCATTGTCCCAGTTTGTGCCTATCTCTAAATGAAACAAAAACAAAAGGAAGCCTAGCAATAACTGAATTACTCAGTAATGAACTAACTAACCAACCAATTAATTTTATTGATCAGGACCATTCCTAAGGTGCTAATGTTCTATTTATTTGTTATTGTTGTTTTAAGAAGACTGGCTTAGGTTATATTTTCTGAAGCTCATTGGGAAACCAAAGCTTCTGTTGAATACCCAAAAGGTACATCAAATGTGGTAACCATAGTGATTTAAAAAATAAAAAATAAAGCTTCTCTATCAAGTTAAAACCTTATATAGAAATAATATAACAATAAACCTTATTAAGAAATCATTTTAAAAACTATTTCCATAAGGAACAAACTGTGGGGCCAAAGATAGACACACACACATACAATGGCTAATCACATGGTGAGTGTGGGAAGAATAAAACATTTTTACACAAAGCTTTTTAAAATGCAAATTGTTCTTTTTCAAATTGTCCTTAGGCCTTACACATTTTCTAGCCACATACCCAGTAGAGTTGGAACACTTGTGGGGTTAGAAGTCTCCATTTCGTAGAAATGTGTTTCAAATGTACAAATAATGATACTCTGCACAAAGCATATGAGCAAACCAGAAATCTAACCTATAATTAGTCATTCAATAAGCAGGAAACTAGATCCAATCTTTGAACATTTCCAAAGAATTAAACTTTTCTGCTCATTTTGTGTTTCCAGTTTTAATGACCCTGTCCAGACATGTTATTATTGAAAGATTAAAGCATTTACATATATATTTGTTATTTTGCAAAGATAATTAGACCTTTTCTGTTCAATATGATTTACATTAATGTGAGGTAGATTTCAGTATGTCATTTTTAAGCAGTGCATATTTAAAACTAATCACCAGGAATTTTTTCTTTTCATTACTGCTTAGGGAGATAAAATTTTCTCACATTTGCAAAACAGAATAACACATAAGCCATAGTTAAGCATAGAAGTTCTATTTACTTCAATGGCAGGTTTTGTTGTTCTTGTTTTTTTTAAATCATGTATCAGAGGCTACAGCTAGTGGAAAATGAGGCAGCCAGATGGTTGTCTGGTGTATCTTTTAGAGACACTAACCAAATTCATATTCTGTTCTTATGTTGGCATGACACAGGTATCATCAGTGATTAACTGCTGCAAGTTAAGAAGTTAGTACAGGTCATCTGATGTTGCACATTGAATTATGCAACTTGGCACACAGGAGCAGGTGCATAGGCATTACACCAGTGGGCATATGGGCAAATCATACCAATATGATTTTGGACTATGTAACACAGGTCTTGAATCAACTCTACTGGTTTGCAGTTTGCTTCTGAGCACAATTCAAGGTTCTGGTTTTAACCTTAAAAAGCTCTGAACAGCTAGTATCTAAAAGACAAAATGGCAAGGTCAAATTTATGACACTCAAACAATGCATAAAAATATAGGAAAACTGAACTTAAGTTGCAGGCAAATATTTAAGTCATAAAAATCTATTTCCATTATAAGGTTTTAGAACAGCAGACACAGTCCAACAGTAGTATACAAACTGACTGTCAGATCCCCATTCTTGGTGCTGCTCCCTAGTTATGTAGTCATAATTATAATCATACATATAGGATAAGGAGATATCAGCAGGCTGGTGGAATTCTACAGAAATAACAGACATTTTGTTGGAAAGGAAAGGAGACATCCCAGCACAAGTGATTACTGAGCATGCCCATTGGACATGCAATCCGGACTGACACGGGTGGGGACATGGAAGTATCATGTGTTATGAAGAATGGTATGACTTACTGACAGATCAAGAGTAACACTGATTTGTACTGTACCCCAACATTATGTCCAGAGTCCCATTTTCATGTGTGCCTTTGGATTTATTACCTGTATTGCCCTCATGTTCTGTTTTCATGGTCATTATGTCCAGGGAAGAGACAAATCTTCTCTGAAGAGCACATGCTTCTGAGGCCAAATGTCTGAGGTTCAACCCATAGCATTTGCTCTCTCAAACCCTGGAGAGCCTATGATTAGTGATGCTTGCATGGAAAAGGCTCAGATATTCCAGTATCAATAATAAATTAGGGCTCTTTGAGATAGGATATTTATACTTTATTTTTCTCCCCCACCTTCTTTTTTTCTGTGGATTGGGCTAAACTATAAGATTCACTAGAATTTGCCAGGACTTACCAGGATTCATATCCAAAGTGGGTTTGAGAGTCAGGGAGCCAGACAGGAAAACACACTTAAACAGAGGGGTCCACATTTGTCAAGTCAATGGTACTTTGCATTCACTTTCTGTGTACTGAGTAGAAGGGGAACCTGAGGATCCCCCAAAGTATTTATCAGCAACCAAAGCTTGGATTGTGAAGTCTGCATCAGTTCTGGCTCCCAGGCACCACTGCTGTCTCTTCCTCTGTCCATCACGTCCTTCCATGTCTCCTGTTCTTTTGGTCATTTAAACGTTTGGAAAAAATAATTGCTTAGATTATGGAACTGTTTACAGCATTTAACGACCCCCTTGTTGAGATGCTTTAAAAGATGTAAGGAGAAATGACAAGTTTTGGGCTGGGAACAGAAGTGCCCCAAAATGGAATAACATAAACTAAGAGGTTTGCGAGGAACAAAAAGGTGCTGGAACTTAAGGGGGAAAACCTTATTTATACCTATAGATACCAAGATAAGAGGAATGTAATCTGGATGTTGCATCTTGTTAAGATCAAAGTTTAATGTGGAGCATAAAGGAGTACAAATATCTGGAAGAACCCTTAGTGTTTTCTTTATTAGTTTTCATTATTGCTCCAAATATAACTGGGACCATCTTACTTTGTTATTTCTGCCTTTACCCAAAGAAAACTGACTATAATTAATTCTTTTCAAAAATTAATAACAAAGCAATTACTTTATTCCTAGCAAACTAGGAACAATACTAGCAGTGTTTTACCGACTGCCTTTTAAAAAAATACTTCTTTAAAACTCCGAACATTATCCTTATCTTTGCTTCCTCTTTTTATCTATTTCATTACCATCACCAGCCACAAAAAAAGAGTAGTGCAAAATTATCTGAGCACTTAGCCGTTTAAACCCCAATAGCAGCTTATGGCCATTTAGGTAAATTATGCTCAGCAGTCAGCCATAGTCAGATGAAATCTTCATTGTAAATTTTCCCTCTATAATAATGTAAATTTGCTTTCCCTTGGATAGAGCAAACCTTTAGCAAACTCACATATCACTGCATCATTTGAAAGTTGTCTGGTGGGGGAAAATTTGAAAAAGCCTAAACGGCACAGTCATAAGTGGCCAAAACAATCCTAATTGTTGAGTTAGTTTTTTTTTTGTTTTGTTTGTTTGTTTGTGTTTTTTTTGAATTTATATCCCGCCCATCTAGACATAGTCTACTCTGGGTGGCTTACAACAAGTAGGATTAAAACAATTCAAACACTCAATACACCACAATTTAAACATCATAATAATAATGTAGCTCAAGATGGAAAAACGGTCAAATGAAAAAGTAAAGACAGAAAATTAAAATAAAAGAGTAAAACTCAAGTACTGACAATGAGGAAGGCCTGCCTAAAGAGCCAGGTCTTAAGTTGACTCTTGAAAACACCCAGCGAGGGAGCCTGGCGAATCACAGACGGAAGACTATTCCATAGTCGAGGGGCCACTGCCGAGAAGGCCCGGTTTCTTGTTCTTTCTTTCCGGGCCTCCCTCGGAGTAAGGCCCCTCAACCGTCTTTCCTGACTGTGGCGAGTGATACGAGTAGATCTAGGTGGGAGAAGGCGTTCCGCCAGATATCGAGTACTTGGCCAATAGAATATGTGCAGAATCCACCTCTGCTAGCCTAGGGGTACTGGACATTATTCAGAACTACACTTCCCTTGGTTTAACTTTGTGCACCAGTGGCTGTGTGCCTGAGCTGGGAAACCACTGGGGGCGGTTGCCCAGAGATATGGGGTCTGATGTTTCCAGTATGCTAATGACACCCATCTTGCCATCTAATTCCAAGGAAGTTGTTTTAGTTCTTGATCAGTGCCTGGTGTCGGTAATGGGCTGGATGAGGGCAAACAAATTGAAACTAAATCTGGACAAGACAGAGATGCTCCTGGTCAATCGAAGTCCAGATGAGGGAATAGAGATGCAACCTGTGCTGGAGGGAATGACACTTCCCCTGAAAACTCAGGTGTGCAACTTGGATGTAAGCCTGGATTCATCCCTGATCCTGGATGCCCAAGTTTTAGTGGTGGCATTTGCACAGTTAAAACAGGTGTGCCAACTATACCCATTCCTTAAGGTATCTAATTTGGCTACAGTGTAACATGCTTAGCTACATCCCCCTTCAATTATTGTGATGTGCAGTACATGGGGCTGCCTTTGAAAATGGTTCAGAAGCTTCAGCTGACTCAAAATGCAGCTGCCAAACTGCTGACTGGGGACAGTTATAGAAAGCATATAATGCTAAAAGTGAATCGGTTACCTGTCTGTTTCTGGGCCCAACTCAAAATGTTGGTTATGACCTATAAAGTACTATACAATTTGGACTGAGCTTATTTGAAGAACTATTTCCCTATATGAGCCTTTCCAGCTCTTAAGGACTTCAGAGGAGGCCCTTCTCTTGGTCCCACTGTGTGAAGGTTCGATTTGTGCTTTAGCCTCATTACCAAAAAAACCAGGAGACGGTTTTATCTCAAAATTCAAACTGGGATTTATTACATCTTTTAACTGTAAATCATTGATTAATGGTTCAGTTCTTAACTTCTCCTGCGACATCAACGGACGCCTCAGGGGTATCCACGATTCTTGGTCAAAAGGGTTCAAAGACCTGGTTTCCCAAGGTCCAGGTAGGAAGGGGTCCGGAGACAACGGACGTTGGTCCTCATCTTGGTTTTCTAACAACGGTAGGGTCTCCTCCCCTCCATCTCAGATCCAAAACGGCTCCTTCTCTCATCCCAAGGAACCCCACGGTCCGGGTGGCACAATCTCCTCCTCGCTTCCTCCGCTCGCCATTGTCGTCTTTCCTCTGCCTCTCTGGCCACCTGTTCCCTTTCTTCCTTCAACCTTCTTCTCCACTCCCTGGCCTCGGACTCTCCCCAATACGAGGGTCGTTGTGGTAAACCCCTCCTCCTTCTATAATCCGCCTCCTCTCGAGGCACCTTTACTTTTTCCCATTGTCCCGTCCAGGGATCCTCTACCCAGATCAGCTCCCAGCCTCCTGGTATGTTGTCTCTCTCTCCCCTTTCTATATCTCCCATTCCTGCCTCAATCACGGACCTCCCCCTTTCTTCCTTTCCCGCCAATTCTCCTTCAGTCTGAGTGGCTACTGCCAAACCCTGGAGGTTCTCTTCCAGTTCCCGGGTATCTATTCCCTGGTGTACCTTCTCTCGTGGAGTTGGCGGCGGAGTGGTCTGCACTTCTCTGGAAACCTTAGGGATGGACGGCACTCCGATGAGAGCCTCTATACTCTCATCACGCCTCTCACACACTGCCATTGCAAGTACAAAAAGATAGCTTTCTCTGTGGCTGCTTTCAGGTTGTGGAATGCTCTCCCTTGGGAGGTTAGGCTGTTCCCCTCCCTTTTATTCTTCTGTGGACAGTTGGAAGACCCATCTTTTCTAGCAGGCTGTTAATAATCATGACTAAGTCCCTGGATACTGTTTGTTTGTTTGTTTGTTTGTTTGTTTTGTCTTGTTTGGTTTTTCTATGTTCCTTTTTAAAGTTCTATAATATAATAATAATAATAATGGACTGCAGAGCTGGAAGGGACCCTGTGGATCATCCAGTCCAGCCTCTGTCAGGGAGGCACAGTGGGGAATTGTACTCACAACCTCTGGCTCCACAGACAGATACTTAATTAATGGATTTTTAATTAGTTTTGTAGTTTAATTGCTTTTTGATCTGTACTTTATTGGGTTTTTAGTATTACCTGTTTAAAGACTGTGAGCTGCCTTCGGTCCTCTCACTGGGAGAAAGATGGCCTACAAGTGATGCAGGTAAAGGAAATAAATTAACAATTTGAAGGTAAGGTGCCCAAATTTTACTTTTGAGTTTCAAAAGGTCAAATCTGACTTCCAAAACCTTCATATTTTTATTACAAAATATATGTCAAATTTATCTCAATACATTTAAGATGTATGGTTAAATCACACTCTGCAAATGAAGAAAGGGAAGGCACTCTTCTTAAAAGAAAACAAACACTGGACTATTTCATATCAGGAAAGGCCAGGTTGTGAGGAGAATACTAAACTAGAGCTAGTATCGTTCAATGGATTGGGGTACCTGGTTCAGGAAGCAGCCCTCTTAAGCCCTCTGTGCTTCTTGGAAGTTGGTCCATCTGAAGTTAATTGGAATGTGTGTCACTGATGGGTTATATGATCCTGCCACATGTGGAGGCCTGGGCAAGCTGCATGGTCTCAGAAAGCCACCAGGATTACTAAACCAATTTAAGAATGGTGTACCTAGAAAGCCCTGGGAGGGCTGCCGTAAGTCAGAATTAGAGTAGACTTTGTCTAAAAGGGCAGGATAGAAATCGAATAAATAAATAAATAAATAAATAAATAAGAATTAGCTTGATGACATATAATTAAAAGGAAGGCAACAGAAGCTTTCTTTCTTTCTTTCTTTCTTTCTTTCTTTCTTTCTTTCTTTCTTTCTTTCTTTCTTTGCAAAAAGATGAGTAAGGGACCACAAAAGATAATTGAGATAATGCAAGCAACACTATCAGCCTAAATACAGATGACTTTGATGGAATCTAATTATGACTGTGAGATGCTAAGGTAAATGCTGGGTGACTGGCATGATGCCAAGCCTGGAGCTGATATCTAAAATGCATCACTTCTATGCAAGCAAGCAAAATGAAGCAATGTCTGTCAGATATACCTAAACGATAAGAGAAAGCTCCAAAGTGAACAGTCTATATATTATGTTATATCTGACATTATGAAGTCTGTGTGAAGTTAATTAGCTGCAGAAATCCCACTGGTGTACCAATTGTTCCTCACAGGTGCACTTGCTTAAGACAGCTTTACCTGACATACATTACTTAGCCTCCTATTTGCCTTTCTCTGGTGTCTGAACATAAGAATTTCTTAGACATGAATAAATGAAGAAAGTAATTTTGAAGTTAGAGAACAGGAGAAGGCTGAAAGAGAATGGCTGTATTTTAATTTATTCTTACAGTCATACTATTGTGGCTGCTGCTCAAATTGAAAAACACTCTGGAAAAGGGTGTTTTTCAAAGAATGGCACGATAATGGGTTTGCCATGAGGGACTGTGGTGTAGCAGTTAGAGTGATGGACTAGAATTTGGGAGACCTGTGTTCAAATCCTCCATTCATACATGCATTGACTGGGCGACGTTGGGCCTGTCAGAGCCTGTTGTTCTGACCTACCTCACATGGTCATTGAAATGTTAAGTGGGAAGGAGGAGAGGCACCTATGCTGCTTTGAGCTAACCAAATAATAAAAATAATGAATGATCAATGGAAGGCATGGTTCACATGTAAGACTGTGCTGAAGGTAGGCCCCAGCCAGATTCCTAAAAATATTCTCCAGCAGTGAAAATGGAGTCTGAACTGTTGAATTTTTGGGAGGAGGAGAAAATTTATCTGGTTTGGTTTTGTTTTGCTGGCGGGGGGGGGGGGAGGTTTCACTTGCTTTGCTTTACCTGACAAAATGGCTGTGGATCTTCCATCCCACTCCATTAATTTTAAAATGTTTCTAAAGTACTACTCACAATGCCATAAGGCTTTTTGTAACTTCCTGCCAAAGACACTTACTCCAAGGCTACATGGCCTTTTTGTACTGAATCTAAAGCTGTGCATAAATAGCCTTTGGAAATTCTCCAATCTATTTCTGGGAAGAGAAACTGGAGAAAATTCACTGAATTTCTCCAGAGGATGGTGAAATTCTCCAAGAGATTTTTAGAGGTCCACTTCATCATTAATAATGGCTGTAGCACAACTTTGTTCCATTGAATCCAAACATCCTTCCCTTCATGTCAGGGAAACCTGACAACAGGGTTTTTAAAAAAATTTATTTTTTCTTATTTTATTTTATTTTTGCACCTCCAGGGCAAAGGGCAACAATAACTGCAGTGGCAGCCAGGCCACCAGTTTGCTCCTTCTACAGTGCCCTCTACTGAATGTCATTCTAGGGCATTCTGGTGGTGGTGGTGGTGGTGGTGGTGCTAGAGAAGCAATCAGAGGGAGGAAAGGTGGAGAAATTTTGATACAGTTCTGCAAAGTAGTCTTCCATTTCTCAGGGAGTAATAAAAAGAAAAATCTCAATGTTTCTCAGAAAATAGCTTCTCACCAATTTTGGCTCAGCACATGTCATTCTTTAGGGTTTAGCATTTTCCTTTGTCTACCAAATACCATATTTGGTATCTCTACTACATGTCAATAACAGGTTTTGGGAAAATTATATGGCAGGAAAAATAAATATGGAGCTTGAATGGGAAGTATAGGACATGTAAAATGCAGAAAGTTGGCATTCAAAATATATTATACTGCCCAAATATGATACTAAGGAAGTTACTCTGAAGTGGGGGTGTTTCCCAGCTGGTAGATGTCTCAGATTATAGATGTCCCGACATGTAGGTCTCCCAGCTGTTAGATATCTCGTACCCAGGGGAACCTGACTCTTTGAAGATCCATGTTCCCGAGAGAGCAGGAGTTTGGCATCACAATGTTTTGTCTCATATGAAAAACACAGAGTGTTTAAAAACAGAGATTTCCATCACGTTTATGAGGACATCTGCAAAACACAGCCACTTGGTTTTTGCAAACAGGGGAGAAAACTCTGCTCGGAAAATATTGGGTGGGAAATATCTAATGCAATGTGACTCATTTGCTGTGCTCTTGCCTATGCTTTGATAGAATTGTTTTAATAACAATTTGTATTGCAATAGAGTTTGTTTTTTAAGTGACTAAATAAGAGTTATCTAAGAAAATAGCCTTTTACTTTAGAGAACTTGTTTGCTTTGTATTTTTGAATTACTGAGCTTCACTTCTGTGTTGTTTAAACGGAAGCTCTTCTTTTATTAGACCCAGTGTTTATTTTTAACAGAAGTATTATTTACACACATGAACTAGAGAAATATGTAATACAAGGCTGTTAATTTTAAAGTATATACTCATATAATTTTTACATATACTCCCAAGTATATTTTATATTTTTAGTTATTAATTTGCTTGTTTTCTAAATAAACCTTTTAAAGAAGGATTCATTTTTGAACTTTTAAGACAAAATATTACAAGGTATCCAGGAATGAAGATTTAAAATAAATATAACAAGATACAATATCTTCTGAGACCATCAATATATTCCTTGTCAGATGTGTCAAGGACACAAATTAATAAATCATCCATAAGGAGCCTGTTGATCAGGAGCCTTATAGGAGACATTCAGATATTCCCTCATAAAACTGACATACAGATGTTCAAAATTCATCTCCTTCCCAGAATGGAGAATTATGGCATTTGTATTCGAGAAAACCTGACTTTTATAGGACAGATAAGGCATGCAAAAACAACTCTCAGACACCTAGTAAACCAGGTCAACACAAGAATCCTGAGCCTCACTCATGAGAACTTCTCTGAAATTTCTTCTTTTTTGAAATTCTTTTCTAAGGGAATTTATTTTCTTTCTAATGGATTGAGAATGGTTGGAATTCTCATGGGAGAAACTTTTTTTACTTTGGCATTAATGTGTTGGAATCCCATGACATTCCAAAAAGCATAGCCAGCAAGAAGCTCTAGAGAAAGCTTCACACGAGGGGAACAATATTACAAGCAGTAGCAGTTTCTGCCCATCACAGTTGTTATGGAAGCGTGACCTGTGGAAGTGGAATCAAAGCCAACAGGAGGTGGGGCTCACTGACTCTGGATTTGCTCCATCTTTCTCCGGTGCACAATTCCTTAACATTTAAACATATGACTGAACTGAAGAACAGAAACTTAACTTGGTCCAGTGGGCTTCCACACCATTGTAATGTATTCTCTCCAGAGGTGGGGAAAGGGGAGAGGCCCCTTTCACTGTCACTGAGGGGCCATGACTCATTGGACATGATGGGCTAGTCTGCACTGGTCAGAGGACATGATGTGGTGTCATTCCCAAGATATTCCAGGAAGTGTGGGAAGCAGAGGGCTGCAGCAAAGAGGCCTTAATGTTATTTAGGTGAGCAGTACAGAGCTGAAGAAAAAGAGTTAGAAGCAAGGGGAAGAAAAGGCCCAGAAGGTTGTAAGTACTCTTCCATACTAGATGTGATGGGCACAACTGTACCTTTGCTATAGCTTGATTCACAGCCTGTTTTATGCTTCTATTCAAAATAGGTGCTCACAGAGACTGCAGATTGGTTTGGTGTCAATGTCCACACTGGCCCCTCAGTCTGATGCAATTTGATCCATGCCACAGCTACCACCCCCCCCCCCCCTTGTTCGATCCCAGCCTCTGCCAATCCCTGGCTCTCCTTTTATGGTTCACTGTAAAGCCAGTGGGCTGTTTAAAATACTGCATGACATTAGGGAAAAGAGACAGTCTTCCAAAGTTCTCCATAATGTACAAACACACACACATAACATACATCAGAAATAGTAATCTGCTGTAGTAGTTGTTGTTTATATTTCATATTGTTTTTTATCTCTTTTTTGTCTGTGCGGAGGTGATCTAGTGCTAAATTAATGAGTTGATGCAGTGATAAGTTGATCTAGCTAGCTCTAAACTCAGTAGTTTTGTTTTGTTTTTAATTGGAAAATACTTCAGGATGAATAAGGAGAAAAATTGAAGGGGGTAGGTGTTCCTGTCATCCAAAATGTCACACCCAGTTTATTAGGTCACCAGAATACCACCCACTGTCATCACCTCCCCCATCCTTTTGGAGAATGAAACAATGGAAACAGTGTTATACTGCCCAAATATGATATTAAGGGGAAAACACTGTTCAGACTGCTCCAGCTTTAAAAAAAGTAGAAGCCACAAGAGACAGGGAAAAAACCTCTGCATCTAAAACAAAAAGGGCTCGGCCGATTCAGCTTGGCCTTTGTGTCATGTGATTAGTTTTTTAAAACTTCAAAGCCATCCATTTTATTTCCACAGCAAATCTTGTCCTATTTGCCAGTGTAGTTGCAGCCTAACTTGCAACACTAAGTAATCAAATCAGCAACCGACACACACACACGTACAAAGATTTTTCTTTTTCCTTTCACAATCTTGTGGTAGGGTTTCACAGTTCGCCCCTTCTCACTAACTGGTGGCTGAAAAAGAAATTTCTGAACCAACCTTCTTCTATATTTGAAAAGAAATGTGAAAAGATCAAACTGATCATGCCTACTCCGCTTCCTTCCCATTCTGCTAATCCCAGATATAAAGAAAAGGTACTCAACACACACTCAGATTCTCTGTGTTCTTTCTGATTCCTTTACACATGCAGGGGTGGGGGTGTTGATTCCTGGCAGTGACATGAGGAACAGGTTCCAGGGTTACGCCAACAAATTAAGTTTCATACTAAAATGGTACTTGAAACTGACTGCATAGTTCATGTATTGACTTGAACACTGAGTTTGCATTTTTATTCCTCAGAAAGATTGTCCAGATTGTCTTTGAATTTGCTTGCCTTTGAAGAAAACAGAGGCCTCTATTCTGATTCAATCTGTGGAACACCAAATGTTCATCTCTGATCAATTTCATTGTTAACATTGTGTTTCTCAAAGACCTGAAACAGTCCCTTAATTTTCTTCTTACCTTTCTTCCTTGCTACACATTCCTTGGGCCTCTACCATGTTAGAATTATTTCTGCTCTGATCTCTCTGTCCTTCATTGATCCCAGACAATCAGGGATCACATTGTGAGTGTGATGAGACACAGAGGAAAAATGCAGCCAAGCTAAAGTGAAAGTAATGCATCCTGGACTGTGTTTCCAATCTATAAGAGAGTTTAAAGGTACAGTATGTTCTAAGCCATCTTGGATCCTGCAAGGGAGAAATGCAGGCTATAAATGAACTTAATTAATTAATTAGTAAAGTCAGGATAATTAGTACATTAATAATTAATAAACATGGACTAATTAATTAATTAGGACTGGATTTGCAGGGATAGAATGCTCCCTTATTCTGAGTATAAGGTCTTATCCCCTTCCACAGTGCCTCTCAAAAATTGCCAGATATTCTGCTTAATAAATAAATAAAATGTAGAAATCAAATTAGGTGGCAACCAGACTCTGTTGCTATGCCCTTGTTGTTAGACAGTCCTTTCTTTCATTTATTATAAGTAGATAGCATACTGATGTTATCACATAAGTAATAAATTACATAATGGTCACTGGATCATAGCTAGTGTGAACTCGATGAAAACAAATTTTTAGCAATGTGTTCCTTTCTCTACAAATGTTCACATTGAAATACTTCAGTTGCATTGTAAGTTTACAACAGGTTCCATTGTTTGATCCCAAACTCATGAGGCCGTGCCACTTGAACCTGTTTTCGTGCCAGGACTCAAGCCTGAGATATATTGAGTGATTCTAGAGTACATTCAAGCATGTGCAGATCTGTTTGCATAAGAGTATGAACAGACTCCCCAGATCCAGTGGACCAACATTCCTCTTTGTGTGTGTGTGTGTCTGTGTGTGTGTGTGTGTGTGTGTGTGTGTGTGTGTGTGTGTGTGTTGTTGTTTTCCCCAATGCAAAGAGAGGAGCAAGTCTTTCTGTGACTTACACTACCAACAGCTTCTGTCTACTCCGCATGTCCAGAAGTAATTCCTGGCTACCTTTGTGCTGTTTATTCAGACACACAAAAGTCTCTGATATTGTCTCTGAACAGGGGGCAAACAGAGGCTATCATTCTTCAGGAATATCAGAAGAACACATGACTCAATGGGAAAGACAACAGTGCTGGGGAAAGTTGAAGCCAGCAGGGAAAAAGGAAGACCAAGTATGAGATGCATTTGAAACAATAAGGCCTCAACTCTGCAAAACACGATAGGGCCTTTTGGAGTGATGAATTCATAGGGTCATAAGTGACTTGATGGCACAAAACAACAAAAATAACAGCAGAATAGGGGGCACAGAACAAGTGTGGTAGCCATAGTCCCAGTATGAAGGTTCTGCCCTTTACCTTCTCACATGGAGCAGACAGGCCTATATAAAGCTTCCACATATATTTAGAATGTGTGTAGAAGCCTCTTAATGATCAGAAACCCTGAAAAAAACACAGTGTTCTCAATGGTGGGGATGTTCAGTGTATTCAGCTAAATGTACGTAGAAGCCAACATTAGACATTCCTGTATGTGTTTTTGTGCCGTCAAGTCAGAACTGACTTATAGCAACTCTAATAGAGTTTTCAGGGTGAGATATTTAAGGAGCTGTTTTTACCAGTTCCACTCCCCCCGTGAGTTTCCATGGCTGATCAGGGATTCAAACCCTGTTCTCCAGATCCTAGTCCATCACTCTATCCACTACACCACTCTATCTGAGAAGAGGTGGAGGGGACAGGAAAGGGGATATAGGGCTAGAGTGGAACATCTGACCTCCCCCATTCCTAAACAGGTAGATTCTCCTGTTCAGACATATGTGAGCAGGGCTATAGCATGGGTGTTGCTTTTGTATGTAAAACAGCTTCATAACTAATCTAGGATTTCCAAGTATAACACACAAGGGAATGGTTCCATCATCTCCAAACAAATGTAGTAGAAGTAGTTAGAAGTCTGGGCTCTTGTTGGAATATTTATGCAGAGCCATGGAAGATTGATTTGGCCACTGAGAACAAAAATGCTAACATCTGCTATAATGGCAGCCAAAAGAATTAGACTCATCAAGTACAGTGATACATGATGATAGTAGCACTGCTTCCTCTTACAACATTAAGGGAAATCTACCATGCCTTTGCATACCACACTAAGCTCTCTTCTCTCTTTCAAAGCATGAACTGTTCTTCTACTCATCATACATAGAAACACACACACACACACACTAATCCACATGGATCCGTATATACGTACCACTCTCTTGGTTCTTTGGGGCTGCCTTTTTAAATGGGTATTGTAAGCACAATAGATTTTGCAAAGGTTTAAATCAGGTTGCAAAAGCAACAATAACAGTAATACAAGCACAACCTAAATTGGGTGCTACATAAATATAGCCCCCACTGAGTTCCATTCCATGCACCAACAGGGTACCAGAACAGGAGCTGCTTGCAGAAAAATCCTACAACGTTCCTTTAATCCAAAAATCTGGACATTCCTGCCTCTCAGAATCTTGTTCTGTAAAATGATCCAAGATACAAACATATTTAGCTTCAGAGGGGGGAAAAAAACCTTCAAACCCTGAAATAAAATAAGGATAGGTACAAATATGCAATGCCATCACAAAGAATTTGCCTCCCCATGCCTCTTCTGCACATTTTATTATTGACATTTTATTATCTAAATCAAGGAGATAAGGACTAGTTCCTGCTGTAAGGGAAGAGAAGCTCATTTCTCATCTGTAGGGGTTACTTGTGCACAGTGGTGTAGGAAGAGAGGAGCTTGGCTGAGAGCAACACCCCAAATATTGCTGTTTGGCTCCCTCCTTCTCACTGAGATGGGTTGTTTTGATCTGTCAGTATTCTGATGAAACAGCAAGATAAATGAAAATACCTTGTGAACCTCTATACTTTATCTGAAAGCAGACCAAAATCTTCTATTTTGTGTTTCTTTTTGGGAGGAGGCCAGTGGAAATCAATGATTACCATTGTGAGCCTATGCTTTGTTAATACGATGTAAAATCCCAATGGGATCATTGGAAAATTCATCTTAAACCTGGTGAAAATTTATGGCAGCAGGGACTGAGTGAAGAAGACAAGGTATTTTCTCTCTGTTCTCTCTCTCTCTCTCTCTCTTGTTAATCATGTGCAAATTGCTTGGGTCAGTTTCACAAATTTTAGGTTGTCTCTCATCAGCTGTCATTTCAGTTTACCTTGCTCGGAAACTGAGTAGAAATCCCAGGCAAAGAGTCAGAAAAAGGATGGAATAAAACTCTCAAACTTTCAGTGGGAGCTGTAGTTCAGAAGAGTAACTCCAGCAAGGTTTAATCTTTTTCATGAGGGCCTCATACAGTGATAGTTCAGGATATCCACATATTCAGGTGAAGGAATAGGAAAAAACTGAATCACACACACACAGAGAGCAGCCAATTGGCTCAAAATTACCATCTGTGCCTAATATATGATCCTAAACAGAGTGATTTCAACACCAACAGTTTTCTTTGAATCTGTGGTTTAGATTTTAAAATAATGAGTCAAGTATCATGTTCGATATTTACAAACCAGGAACTCTAGCTGTTGAAGCTGCCACAGGGAGGATCAAGGCAAAATATCAGAGGTCAGAAATATCGAAAAGGGAGAAGAAAGGTCCAAAGGTATAAAAGGAGAGGGTGAAAGCAGAAGGGGAGAGGACTGGTGGCAACAAACAGTTGAGGGGGATAATGAGGCAGGAATGTACAACAAGGGGAAAAACTAGGTGGAGGCACAGGAACCCCAGCCCGAACCATCTGAAGAGGTTGTGCAAGCCTCATGCATCCGCTGGCTGCAGGATAACATAATGAAGAGGAGATCTATAACCTAGCCATATTCTTTCAGGGTTGGCTTGCTGACCCAAAGACACAGATTTTCTAGGCCTATCTTGCTCTTTAATTTATCCCAGCAACTACAATATGCAAATGAGCATGGTCTGCAGGGTTCAAACAGGTTCTCCCTGCACTTTCTATTCTCACCATTTGATGGGGGTGTGTCATTTTCTCTCCACAGGAGTTCCCTGTGGAACTCCTTGCCATACGATGTGGTGATGGCATCTGGCCTAGATGCCTTTAAAAGGGGATTGGGCAGATTCCTGGAGGAAAAGCCATGATGGGGATGTATAATCTCCAGGCTTAAAAGGAAGGTACCTCAAAATGCCAGATGCAGGGGAGGGATATCAGGAGACAGGTATCTAGTTGTCTCGTGTGCTCCCAGAAGCATCTGGTGGGGGCCACTGTGAGATACAGGAAGCTGGACTAGATGGGCCCTTGGCCTAATCCAGCAGGGCTCTTCTTATGTTATGTTCTTATGTTCTCTAGAGTTTTACAAATGTCAACAACCACTTGCAGATCCTAACCCAACGACCCATACTCCGACACAGTGGAGAAGGCGAGTTCAATTGCCTCCAAAAAGCTGAAGCTGAGATGTGGACCATCCAGAGAATAATCTTAGAAGAGGTAGCCATGTTAGTCTGTGCTAGCATATAAGGCTAAGACAAAGGAAAAATAAAAAAATTAAAAAGGCAAAAATGTGACACCTTAAAGACTAACGGCTATGACTAGCAGCCTGCAAAAGGTCAACAAACTCTACCCAGCCACAAGGACCAGTGATCACTGCACACAAAAGACTAGCTAACGACACCCATCAATCACAGTGACAGATCATCTCCCCCCCTTATCACAACAATACACTCATAACAAAAAAACACCCTGATCTCCATAATCACCCAATCTCCTGAAAAGGACAAAAAGCTGATCCCACAGCTATAAATACTCAACTATCCCACACACTACACCAGAACACAGACAGAGTTCTAACTCCTGTCCTCTGAAGATGCTAGCCACAGAGACTGGCGAAATGTTAGGAAGAAAAATCTTCAGTACACGGCCCAAACAGCCCAAAAAACCGACAACAACCATTGGATCCTGGCCATGAAAGCCTTTGAGAATACTAACTGCTATATTTTAATATGAGATTTCATGGACAAGTCCACTTCCTCAGACCTCCAGAGCCCTTGGAGACTCATGAGGGAGGTGAAGTAGCTACTTCCGATTTTGGACAGTAAGCCTACCCAGAATCGCGTTGTTTTGGGTGGACCGAAAGAGGACTTAAGTGACTGGAATAGTTTGGAGTTACTTTGCTGGTTTAGTTAATAAAGATTGTGTTGAAAAGCAGCTTTACACTCATATCCTGTGGGACCTTTTGACTCCCCTCTCCCCATGGAGGATCTGAGGGTACACACAAGGATGCTAACTCAAATCTTTGGCATTTATATATACCACATTTACAATTTGATCCTATGGATGTATACTGCAAAATAAATACTAGTCCCCCTCTATTTGACACTGGTTAGGTCTCATCTTGAATACTCTGTCCACTTCTGGACCCTCCACTTTCAAAGGTTGCAGACAAATTAGAGCAAGTTCAGAGGAGGGCAACAAGGATGATCATGGGACTGGAAACCAAGCCCTATGAGGAAATATGAAAGAACTGGGCATGTTTAGTCTTGAGAAAAGAAGACTGAGAGGAGATATGATAGCACTTTTCAAATACTTGGAAGAAAAAAACTGCTGGATAGCTCAGAGGTTTGGGCATCTGGCTGTGGAGCCAGAGGTTGGGAGTTCAATTCCCCACTGTGCCTGCTTGACAGAGGCTGTACTCATTGATCCATAGGGTCACTACCAACTCTGCAGTTCTATTATTATAGTCATATAGAGGAGAGGCAGGATCTGTTCTCAATCATCCCAGAGTGCAGGACACATAATAATGGGCTCAAATTACAGGAAGCCAGATTTCAGTTGAATATGAGGAAAAATGTCCTGACTATTAGAGCAGTACAACAATGGAACCAATTACCTCAGCAGATGGTGAGCACTCCAATGCTGGAGGCATTCCAGAGAAAATTGGGCAACCATCTGTCAGATATCCTTTGATTTGGATTCATGCATTGAGCAGGGGGTGGAAGGGGCCGACAATAGCCTTCTAGGCCCCTTCCAACTCAATTATTCTGATTCTGTGATAAACCCTACTGAGTTCAGTGCTGCTTATTCCCATGGCAGAGATGAGAAATCACAGTAGTCTTGTTGGTTGTGGGATTCTGGGAGACATAGTTTAGAAAAGTAAACATTCCCATCTTTGGGTGTATAGGGCTGCAATTAGAGATGGGCACAAACATGAAAAATGATGGTTTGTGACAGTTTGTGGTTTGTGGCTAGCCACGAACCACCACAAACTAGTTTTTAAAACAAACTAGTTCACAAGTCGGGTTCGGTTCATGCCCAGTGGGGGGGGCTACCTGCTCCCATTGTGCCACTGCAGTTGCACTGCTGCCACCACCTTCCCCACCAAGGTTCCATGCTTCTTGCTGGAATCTGGGGTGCTGCCTCTGAGAATGCACACACCTCCCAGCTGAGGCAGAAGAGGTGGCAGTGAAGGCGGAGGTGGAGGCAGTGGCAGGAGTAGGTAGGTGGAGGTGACAGGGGCACCAGGAAGGGGGCAGACAGGCATCACCTTTTGCCAAGGCAAACAAAACACCTTAAGGGAAAAGCTGGGCATTTTGTTTTGCTTCGGCAAAACGGGATCCCCAAACAGGTTCATGAACGGAACTGTAAACCAATCCAGTTCATCAGTTTTTCTAGATTGTGGTTCGGTTTGTGCCCATCTCTAGTAGCAATCTTAGCATGCTATTTATTTTATTACTTATTTTATTACGGGCATTTTTATATGGCTCTATGTAGTGCAAAGCACTGCTCTGGGCAGTTGACAATCATATACATAACTCTGCCAAACTAATATTAACCCCGATACATCACCCCACCTCCCCAGTCAAATCTCCAACAATCCAGATTCAAACTGATCCGAAAAACAGTCCCAAATATACACAAACTCATAGATGGCCAATGGATGAGCCATGCTCCAAGTTAATGCTATGGTCCCCCAACCCCGCCTTTCACCTTCACAACAAACCAGTGATTTAAGCTTCCGTTATTTCCATTCCGAAGATGGGAACTAAATCTTATAGACAATAAACAGATCTATAGACCTCCTGGGATTTAAGCCAAGGTCTCCATTATTCAGGCCTTAACATTTGCTCGTTTTGAATCCATAAGGTTCTTGAAAAATGGTCTTTGGCTTTATGGGCTTATTCCCATTCTTGTTAAGTACACTTAGATGTCTTTCCTATTTTATTATTTGAGGGAAATTATACTTCTGCAAACATTACAATATGAAATAGCAACCTCTGCATTTTTCTTCCATTTTAGGACCAGTTAGGTCTTGAAATTTCCATTATGGCAGTGGAAAGTGAATGGAATATAGTCTCGGACACAGCAATACACTTTACTCCCCCATGGAGCTATCATTTATGATTTCAATGGTTTAAAGAATTTCAGAAGTGTTTGCAAAGAGCTAAATCTTACAGAGAAACGACCTGTTCTCAACTTCAGTTGGAGGGATTGCATACTCTGTGTCCCCCCCAATAAAACATGTTATAGAGTGAAGGCATTTTTAGTGCATAAATCCTGAACACCAAATGTTTGGTGGCATTCTGTAGTCTCTTAATGTATTTGGTTGGTATGTCTTAGCCAAGTGAGCAAGTATGGATGTTGCTAAAGGTTTCTCCAATTGTTTCAATGCAGCAAAGATGATCAGCACACTTCCATATTGGACATGGCTAGCTGGTCGTCAACAGCACTACTAGTAAAAAAAAAAAGGAACATCATTGGGGAGAGAATAGTGACTGACTCATATGAACTGGTAGGGATGCTCTGATCATCATTATCATTGACTTAGAATTGCAGAGCTGGAAGAGACCCTATGGATCATCGAGTCCATCCCCTGTCAAGGAGGCAAAGTGGGGAACTGAACTCCACAAGCAGATACCTCAATTACCAGTACAGCAGTTCGGCTTCATCTGTGATGTAAATTCTTTTAAATGCATGTTCTTCCTGACATTTACTGAGAAAACATAAACTTGGAAGCTTCCTGAGGCTTTCCCCTTTTAAAAGAGCCTCTAAACAACAATCAATACAATTTTGGAAAGGAAGTTCATATTAAAAGTATTGCTCCAAGGGGTCCCGTGGGTATGGGGTGCACGGTAGTTTAGATTATATAGTAAGTATTTTGTATTTTTGTATTTGTTTTTGTTCTGAAAAATAAAAAATATTAAAAAAAGGAAGCTTCCTGAGAAGAAAATGTAGTCCCAAGATCCGAATATGCATTCGTTCACATGTTCACATCTATTTTTAGTTTTTTTATTTATTTTTTGATGTATGTAGCTTGTACACTTTATAAATTTATAAAGACTACAGTTTATAACACCTGAAACGCTCTGTTGATTCATATACTTCCGCTATCCTTTCTTTCTTTCTTTCTTTCTTTCTTTCAGAGGGTAGAACAATTTAAAATTATGGCTATATGTGAAATATAGGTAAAATTAAAAACAAATTAAAATATTAAAATAATTAAACGATTTTTGACCAGAAGTGGGCTACTTCAATAGTGTTTTCTTGGCCATTTTCTAAATCATCTTTTGTACACGTGGTAGGGCATAAATTGCATGAACATAAGTGCTGCATTGATTGAATTTCTCTACCGCCACACAAAATTTATGATTTCCAGAAGAAGTGTTGCACTATATTTCTATAGCATAATGATATGTACAGATCAATACTCTCTGTCATCTTAATGGAATTCACTTTTCCTGAATCTAGAGCTATTAATCTGCTAATACTTTTTGGATTCTGCCCTGTTTACTTGCCCGAAGAGTTAGTAGGGAATTTGTCTGTTTCACTTTCTCTATTTTTTTTTTAGGCATACATTTGTTCTGGCCCATTTCCATATTAGAAGAGTTTGCATGAAAACCCATGAAGATTTTTCTATGCACAGAAATAATATGTACAATTTTCAATAATTCTTGGATTTTTGCAAACACTTTCCCCTCATACCTGTCTTTTTATGTGCAATTTCTTCTAATGTATGCATTTTGTTTGCATTTTTTAGCTGGAGAGCTGCATCAAACATTCAGAGAAGAGGGAAAAATGAAAGGAACATTGTAGTCTAGTTTTTGCTGTTATTTTGGAACATGTGTTTTAGGTTGGTTGGTGTAGAACATAAAGAAAATTAATTTTGCCCTCATCCCTATATGTAATCCATGACTGAATAAATATATAGAACCTTCCAAATTAAAGTTTTGAACTCACATGAAATATTTGGTCATGTTATCACATCCATGATTATGTAATAAAAAGATCCATAGCATTGGTACCAGACAGGGATTTGGACTGCAACTCTTTTAACTCCTTATGTTGGCTGGGGCTTCAAGAGCTAAATTGGCTTGAGCTTCTGGAGGACCAAAAGTTCTCCTCAGTTTAGGACAATGACAGAAAGATCAAGAGAAATTAGTTTTTTTAAATCAACTAAATATATACAGTATTTTTATGAGCCTTCATATTCTGTTTCAAATCATTAAAAATCTAAATAATAGTAAACTCTAAGCTCTTATTTCCTGTCAAAGTCACACAATACAAATTAACAAATATCTTCCTATGTCTTCATCAGGAATGCTGCCCTTCCCACTAAGATAGAAATGTGATGCACTGAGAACTTTGACAAAGTAGGATTCTGTGGCTGAAATCCTGTTGCATAGCTACACATACAAAAGGCAACTGACACTTGCTTTCAGCCAGCAATTAAAGAGTCGCTTCTGTGATTTTTGTGAAGGGACCACCTGCTGACTTGGCAGTCACTCAAGAATCCCAGCAGAGATGCTTTAATTGCCAGTTGGAAGCAAGAAAATGATATGCTGTTTATCTTTCCTCTGTGTAAAAAAGCAGCAGGAGTTTAGCCTGTGTTTCACCCATTTGGACCATGAAGGGACTTGTTTTCGTTTATGTGACTGGCTGGTGGAAATGCTTTTGGGAAATGTGACTAACTGAAGAAAAGAATGGGAAACAAGTTTAGAAGTAATGCTTTCAAATGTCCACTGATCTTCAGCTTGGTCTTTCAATTTGATTCAATTTCTGCCTTAATGGCAGGAAAAAAACATACCTGAAGTGTTTCATCAATGGCACTATTGTGCTACTAGATTGATTAAATGTAACTGTCAGTTGTCACCTCAATGCTGGAGAGCTTGAGGGACAGAGGTTCATTGCACCACATGTTGGAATGCCTTGTAGAATCTTTCATCTGCAGTCATTAGCCTTCCCGGACAAATAACACGAAAAAAAATGTGGAGCTTTATTATTGCTGTTTCTTTCTGTTGGAGTCAAGGAAACAGTACTGCATAAAAGCTTAATTGCTTTATTACTAGCCATAGCACACATAGTGATCATCTTCCTGTGAACAACCTTAGCACATACTAGTTGTTGGCTGGGGAGGATTTATTAGATTGCTCTAATGGACATTCACCTACAAGCTATGGGTCTTTAAAGGGCATGAGCAAAACGATCAGTTTTCAGAAGCTTTAAAACACAAACATAGATTATATACCTACTGACCCATCAGCCCAACATGCCAATTTAAAAAAAACTATCCTTTAGCCTAATGAAACTATGGATGACATCCTCTTGTTTTAATTTATGCCACCTAACCTCTGATGCTGTCATCAGTGATGGTGACATTTGGGCATTAAAAGTTCACAGTTTAACCCAGAAAAAACAACAACAACACTGTGGCTAATGACATCATGAGCCTTACATGATATAAGATGTGCCAATGAAAAACCCTTTGCCCTCCCACTCCGGAATAATGAGGTGAGACGTAGGTGATGGGTATAAATAGGGCCACACTTTATTAAATCAACATGCCATAACTTATGGCTTAGAAACCAGGGGCCTGCGGTAGTGCGGTATCAGGTTTGGTGCTGAAGGTCTCACAGGACCCCCTCACCAACCTATATGGGTGAGTCCCATGCCCTATTGTCGTGCTGTCCCTAAGACAGCATGACCCCAGCTGGTGAAATATCAAGCCCCCACTGGGCATGCAAGCCCCCAGTCTTTGGTGGCCTTCAGACCGGGGAGGGCCCCAGCAGGTCTTTCCCCCCAGCACTGTAACCTCAGGATCCATAGCGCCAAAAGTTCAGACCCGCTATGCACTGCTTGAACTCCATGGGTACTCACCAATTCAGTTGCCTTCCGCACTACCCGCCACGGAATGGGCAAGCTTAGCTACGCTCCATTTCCCCCATCCAGCCAAAATTTTCGGCACACAGGCCCCTACAAAGACCCCTGAAGAAAATCTCTAAACCAGCCTCAGATAAATAAACCCCATCACCTCTATAAAGCTCCGGTCGGTCCAATCGGATCTCCGGGTGTCCTATTACTGATCCTAAGCCATTAACCATTGCTCTGCAAACTTCCTTATTAACTTTTCTACGTGCTCTACATCCAAATCCCAAAAAAGGGCAGTGCCAAAGAATGCTCCAACTACCGTACAATTGCACTCATTTCACATGCTAGCAAGGTTATGCTCAAAATCCTACAAGGTAGGCTTCAGCAGTATGTGGAACGAGAACTCCCAGAAGTACAAGCTGGATTTCGAAGGGGCAGAGGAACTAGAGACCAAATTGCTAACATGCGCTGGATTATGGAGAAAGCCAGAGAGTTCCAGAAAAACATCTACTTCTGCTTCATTGACTACACAAAAGCCTTTGACTGTGTGGACCACAGCAAACTATGGCAAGTTCTTAAAGAAATGGGAGTGCCTGATCACCTTATCTATCTCCTGAGAAATCTCTATGTGGGACAGGAAGCAACAGTTAGAACTGGATATGGAACAACTGATTGGTTCAAAATTGGGAAAGGAGTATGATAAGGCTGTATATTGTCTCCCTGCTTATTTAACTTCTATGCAGAATACATCATGTGAAAGGCTGGACTGGAGGAATCCCAAGCCGGAATTAAGATTGCCGGAAGAAATATCAACAACCTCAGATATGCAGATGATACCACTCTGATGGCAGAAAGTGAGGAGGAATTAAAGAACCTCTTAATGAGGGTGAAGGAGGAGAGTGCAAAAAATGGTCTGAAGCTCAACATCAAAAAAACTAAGATCATGGCCACTGGCCCCATCACCTCCTGGCAAATAGAAGGGGAAGATATGGAGGCAGTGACAGATTTTACTTTCTTGGGCTCCATGATCACTGCAGATGGTGACAGCAGCCACAAAATTAAAAGACGCCTGCTTCTTGGGAGGAAAGCGATGACAAACCTAGACAGCATCTTAAAAAGCAGAGACCTCACCTTGCCGACAAAGGTCCGCATAGTCAAAGCTATGGTTTTTCCAGTAGCGATGTATGGAAGTGAGAGCTGGACCATAAAGAAGGCTGACCACCGAAGAATTGATGCTTTTGAATTGTGGTGCTGGAGGAAACTCTTGAGAGTCCCCTGGACTGCAAGGAGAACAAACCTATCCATTCTGAAGGAAATCAACCCTGAGTGCTCACTGGAAGGACAGATCCTGAAGCTGAGGCTCCAATACTTTGGCCATCTCATGAGAAGAGAAGACTCCCTGGAAAAGACCCTGATGTTGGGAAAGTGTGAAGGCAAGAGGAGAAGGGGACGACAGAGGACGAGATGGCTGGACAGTGTCATTGAAGCTACCAACATGACTTTGACCAAACTCCGGGAGGCAGTGGAAGACAGGAGGGCCTGGCGTGCTCTGGTCCATGGGGTCACGAAGAGTCGGACACGACTAAACAACAACAACAACACGTGCTCCATTTATGCAACTAGCATTGCAGTTCGGCTCTCCAACTATGCAGAAGAATAATTGTGGACCAAACTATTCTTGAAAATGGGAACTTTGCCTTCCAGCTCCTCAAATCAGCCAGAATGTCCAGCACAAGGGACTTGCCACTTCTCCTGGCCAAGTCATTACCCCCAGATGAACCAACAACACATCTGGGGGAACAGCAACTGCCGCTGCGTCTGCCATGCCAGAAAAATTGGCCCAAAGCATGCCCCTCTAGCCAAGCCATTTCCAGCTCGTTGCTGGTTGCAGTCCCAAATCTCGGCCCCATGCCATCCTGGCAGCATAATCTGCCGCCCAGTGAATGAAACTGTGACCCAGCAACAGGATCCTCAATTGCTATTTGGGTCACTCTGCATCTGAAAGAAAGAGACAAAGAGCCCAGCAGCAGCCTACAGCTGTGGCAAGTCCCGCACGTAAAGTTTGTATCTATGGGAGGACCATCTCCCCACCATCCTGATCTCCTCTGGGCCATACCCTAGCATGGCAGCAGTAGACGCTGCCCCAATGCAAAATGAGTGGGTTCCAAAGCGCCATCCAGCCAAACCCACCCATTCCAAAGCAGTTCCAGTTACCTTCCAAAATTGGTATTTTGTCAGTGGGGTGCCGTCACTGTGACAAAATAAGTAGCCCTGATTTTTCCTCCTTTTCTTAAGGTAATCCTCTAGTGCCCTAACTGGGCATATTTCTAAAATGGAGCAAGTCCCTAGTGAGATAAAGGCTCCTTTCCCTAATTGATCTTTTTTAGATCTCCGGATGTGCAATTGTAACCTGTCTTTGCCCACTGTGACATCTGCAAGTTGTAACGCCATTCGTGACGTGTCACACTTGCCAGCTGCCACAACCTCACTAATATGAAATGCTCCAAAAATTGTCAAAAGTGTTGCTGCCTGAAAGAGGGAAGCCTTGTACCTATCACTACAAATGCTACCCCATGATTCACCAAACCTCATCAGTATGGCTGGAGAAAAAGGGGACCTATCATTGGGCGTTCTAATTCTTTCCTTATTCCATACTTCAATTGTCTTATGAATTCTGAAGTCCCCTGTAGAATCAGCTACTCCAAGGGCCTTAGCCTGGAATGCCAACGCCAACATCTTGCCCTCAATAGAGCTAGGTGCCATGCCCTTTCGAAAAAGAAAAACGCTGAATTGTTGTAGGTGATCAACTGGTATGGGCCACACCTGTTCCAACTGCTCGTGAACTCTAAATTGTCTAAACGCAAACTGCAAAGTAACCCCGCCAAGTACTCAGGGCAAGAGCCAGCCCTATTGCTCATAGGGCCTCCTGTCTCCAATCTGCCATATCTCTTGTGGGAGGACTTCTGGCCACCTGCAAGCTCCTGGAGCCAATGCCCTGAACCGCTCCATCTGTTGACGGG